>CAMZMU010000056.1:39582306-39887312 GCA_947311845.1 Poa pratensis | reverse complement strand
TATTCGAAAGGTACTACAATTTATCTCCTGCACTTGGGAGTCATCAACCCCCCTCAGCTATGGGGCCCTGTGCGCGCACAAGGTCGCCTAGGACCTAAACCGGGCCTGCTCCTTGGTAAATGGATATTCAAGCTTCTAGCTGAAGAAGGGGTATGGCAAAACCCTCCTTAAGAAGAAGCTACATGTGGGCTCACAAGCGTTATCTCAGGTTCTTTGGAAACCAGGTGATTCACACTTTTGGCTGCTGGACTTGTGGCCACAAAGAAGTTCTTCTTCTCACATGGGTCTTTCTCAATCAAGGATGGTTCATGTCGTGGGGTTAACACGGCAGATGGTTACCATAGGGTAACTTGATGATTGGGGCAAGGCGCCTTGGTCCTCAGGAGATGGTCACGCTCGTTGGGGAAAAGGGAAAAAAGGGTTTTACAGGCCATTTTCAGCCTCTCCATTGGAGATAAAGACCTACTTCCGCGTCTGTGTTTTTGATCTCAAGGTCTCGATAACTCGGATACGACAACAGAGCGGGTTACGAGACAGGTTACATGGGTTTCGCTTGATAGCGGTGATATCGAACTAGGGTTGAAACTTGTGACTTGAGACTTAGAAACTTGTCTATCCATGTTCTGGGAGCCCGTTTATATAGAGCCGGGTCTCCCGAACTTACAATGAATACCGAGTTACATACGAGCACGGAGTCCTAGTCTACTCTAGGTTCTTCTAGACCTTCCGTAGCCTCCAAGTCACCCGGTTTCTTCCTTCACTCGGACTCCAGTTCGTTCTTCTAGGTCCTTCCTTCAGAGACGAGTCATGTTAGGCCTATTGGCCCAACTATAACCCGGCCCATATCTTGTACACTTCACTCGGACCAGACCTTGGGCCGTCCGACTGATTATTCCTTGGTCATGAGTATACCGGGTTATTATCCCCCCAACAGTAGTCCCCAAGTTTGACTTGCATAAGCTCATCTGTCGCTTCACTTGATAATCTTGATCTTGATTTAATTACTCGAGGGTAGCTGCTGATGAGATTATCCGAGTTAAACTCCTGAAAACAAAATAAAAAGCATTAGCACTGAATGGCCGGGTTATGTTTCAGACCAGCTCCTTTTGGCGGTTCTCTTTATAACCCGGCTTTTCTCTCACACTTAACCTCCCCGGTCAACGACCAAGGAACATTCTCTGACACATTCTCTCGAATCTTGACCCATAATCAAAACAGAATCTTATCTCCTCGTTTCACGCTCCTAGGGTTTCACCCTGGGCTATAAATAGTGGGCGCAGTAAAAAAAGGGTTTCACTTTTCCCCATTCACCGCGCCCCTCTTCTTCAACCTCCGCCCTTCTCTCTCCCCGAGCTAGGGTTAGGGTTCCTCCAAGCTCACCGCGCCGGCCGGCCATCGGAGCCCCGCATTGCCGCAGCCAATCGCCGGGAAATCAGCTCCGCACCAGATCTCCACAAGCTGGTAAGTTTTTCATTCCTGCATTTGGTTTCCATCTAGATCTTGTCTTGTTCATCCTTGGGCTGTTCTTGAGCTCATTGTTTCCCTTTCTTTTCTTGCTATTTTCTAGATCTTTAGATCTCATGGCCCCAAGATCCGAGGAAGCTCAAGGCCAAGGCCAAGGCCGGTGATGGCGCCACCGCATCGGCATCAAAGAAGATCAAAAAGACCACCAAGCGCAGATCTGGGATTACGGCCAACTGGGCCAAATCCATGGCTACACAGTCCAAGCTTGAAGAACTGGCAGAGGCCGGCGTTCTTCCTCTTCAGTCGGAGATCGAGTGGAGAGGGACTGAAGAGGAGACTCGGCCTTCCCCCAAGGAAGGTGAAGTTATCTGCTTTCTTGAGCATGTCACCCGGGGTTTTCGTCCCCCGGGTCATCCTTTCTTTAGGGATCTTCTTCGTCACTACGGCCTCCGGGTCTTCGATCTCGGACCCAATTCCATCTTGAAATTAGTATATAATATATAGTTCTTTGTGAATCATACTTATGCACTCCTCCCAGCTTAGCTCTTTTCCTGGAGCTATTCTTGTGCAAACCTCAGCGTGAGCACAAGAATGGCCCCCTCTTGGTCTGTGGCGGTGTTTCTATTCAACGCCGCAAAGGTTCTGCTATGCCTTCTCTGAAACTTCATACCCACGTGAAGCATTGGCAAAAATCATACTTTTACTGTAAAGCCAAGATACCTTCTGGTGAACACCCTTTACCGGGTTATTCGGTCGAGCCCCTACTCTCAACAGCAACATGAACTCTTTTGCCTCTGACGCTGAGAGAAAAGCTATCCAGCCTCTTCTCAAGAAGATCTCGGTTCTTGTTACGCACGGTCTCCGTGGAACTGATCTGATCAAGACGTGGATGGGTTGGCGAATTCAGCCCAACAGTATTCGCAAGAAGCTTCTTTGCGATTACTCGGGCCATCTAACTGATTCCCTCCGTTACTCGGAGAAGTCCTACCCAAACACTGCTCTGAACAAGGCTATCAAGGCCTTCCTTGCTGAAAAGGTTGAGACGATCAAGGAAAATGGCCTTCTGCCATTCAGTAAGAATAACCCGGCACCACCAGTAAGTACCGACTGATAAAAATCTCAATAACATATTCTTTTCTCAATTGTATACTGATTACTTTGCTTCTACTTTTTCACTAGGAATCTGATGACTGGTGGCAAGTTGAAACCCCCTGCCACTCCTGAGGCAGAGATGATGAAGATGATGATGACGAGGCTCAGTCCTCGAGTGAAGAGAAGAAGAAGAAGAAGAAAAAGAAAAGAAGAAGAAGAAGGTGAACTTGACTCCCTTGGCCACTTCTTCATAAGCTTAATTGAGAACGAAACTCAACCCAATTTATCCACTGATGCCCACTTTATAATACCAGAACCGGCTGAAAAGGCAGCCACCTTCACCCGGCCATAGCTCTGAAGCTACTGAATCTGCTGCTACCGGGAAAAGGAAGGCTCGCACTATCTGTGCCAAGGTGCCATATTCTCGCATATCCTAGAACCATATTCTTATCTGCTATGCAAAAACTCAACCAAACTCTTCTTCAAAAATCTTCGCAGAGTTCTGCTGAACCCTCTACCAAGAGGAGAGCTACTCGGACCTCCCTGGTGAGGATCCTCTTAACCCGGGAATCCCAAACATTCCTCCACGCCGTCCTGGTACTTCCTTTTCCAACTTCGAACCACAAAAACATCCCTCTGATAGTTATCCTTTAGCTGGTCAAATCCGAGTTTCTAATCATACTCCCTTACAGCTTCTTCAGGCTCCAGCAATGACCTCCCCCGTGACTTTCAAGTCAATACCGGGTAATACTATAATTCTATTACTTGTACTTATCAACTTTGCTTTCTTTTACTCTTTCTTATATTACTTTCATACTTGCAATTTCAGGGCAAAAGCTACTCTTAGCGGCGATCCAAGCCCTCCCATTGCTGAAGAGGATAACTTGGAGAATACCCCTGAAAAACATGCTGAGCCGACTGATAAGGAGCAGACAACTGACCAAGGAATGTTTCTCCTCCTCCTGCTGAAAAACCGACTGATCCAGAAGTCGTGATCACAGGAGCTTTACTGAGAAGTCTCTCCCCTCAAAACTGCAACCAAGTTTGTTGCCCCTGAAGAAAAGTCGAAGCCGACTGATAAAGGCGAAGGCTCCACTGTGCCACAATATGGCCATACAAACTTTGAAAATCTGTTGACTGAGTACAACACATAAAACTTGCTGAGGGCAAACTTGTGGATTCTCTTGTCCAAGAACATCAGGTACATATCTTTCCTCTTCATATCTTATATACCAAACCCAGTCCCCAAGTATCAGAGTAAACTGTCCTCAGTCACTCGGTACTTGAAAATATATTCTCTTTCTGCCATCATTTTGAAAACTTCAGAATATCCCAGTCCCCAAGTTCCGAGTTATCAGTCTACGATAACATGGAACTTGTTTTACTTTCTGATTTCAAATCCTCATTAATTCTGCCTTTCACCATAACAATACTTTCAAATCCTCATAACCCCCAAGTTCCGGGTAATATGTTCACATTTTATCTGGAACTTTGAAGATGTTACTGAATAACTTGTAAAACTTAAAAGACATACCAGTCCCCAAGTGCCGAGTGATCTGCTCTTCAGTCACTCGGAACTTGTATAAATACTCTGCCTGCATATAATTAATTTTACTGTCAACTTATTCTTTCTTTCAATTGCCGACTGAAATATATTCAGTCCCCATGTTTCTAACTTGCTATTCTTTTTTCAGAGATATGTGTCCCATAATGACCAAATACTTGCCAAGACCAACCAACTCCTTGAAGTTGAAACCAAGCTGCGCAAGGAAACTGAAGTTCATGCTTCAGACTTGGAGAAAACAATTGAATCTCTAACTGCAGAGAACACCAAACTGAAAAGGAGTTGGAAGAGGCTGGAGATAAGTACAAGGTCTGCTTGACAAGATGGTCAGTGTCCAGAAATACTTGGACACCCTGAAAGACCATATCAAGGATATCCTCAATCCACTCATTGGTAAGCACCACTCTTTCACTTTTCTTTTTCTTCTTTACTCGGCTTTCACATACTAACCCACATCATACTTTTCAGGCGAACAGAATGCTGCCATCAGGAGATCTATCCAGAGAAGTTGAACTGCTTGAACACCATCATCGGCAATTCCAGTTTGGCAACTGAGATATGAAGCGTGTTAAGAGCAACTGTGCTCCTCCCCAAGTGATATTGAGTCCCTGCATCAGCTTTCCACGATCCCCGAGTGGTTAGACCTCTGGACGCGCTCAGCATGCCGGGTTGGCGCAATGCGCAGCTTAGCTCTTGCCAAAGCTTACAACCCACGCCTTAACCCGGCTCCTTTTGTCAAAGGATTCCCTCAGTACAACGCTGATGGCACCAAGTTTGGGGAAAAGATTTCAAGGAAATTTCTGCCCAAACCCGGCCTATTGCTTGCAAAATAGCTGAGGGCCTCAATCTGTCGGTTTTCCAAGATGCAGTGGATGAGAACAACACTCCAATCCCCACTCCTGAACCCAAGCATTTTGATCTTGGCCAAGCTGAGAGACTCCATTGCAAAGATGAAGAAAGCTGCAGCGCCAAGTACCTCTACTCCAGTTGTCCCTGCACCCAGCCGTGCCCCTACTACGCCAATCATGGAAAAGCCGGCTGATGTTGCTAAGGACTGCAGAAGATCAAGGCACTGCACCGCTGATTCCCAGGCCAAAGCTCCTGAAGATAACCCGGCTTCTGCCGAAGCTGAAGCTGCCAAGGGAACCTCAACCGATAACCCGGCTATCTGAGCCAGCTTTCCTGCTTACCTTTTCCTGCAAAACAATTATTCGGCCAATGGGCATTGTAATATGCTCTGAAATACTTTGCCTTTTATTTGATGGTGCGTCTGTGCACTATATGAAATACTCAATATTTTGTAATAACTTATACTTTTTATGGTTTAGATGACCCTTTTGGTTTATCTTTAGCTTCTTATCAGTCGGTTTTCACATGACTTTCTCAGTTGCTACTTTTTCCTTTGCTAAAACAGGGTCAAACTAAGTCCCAGCATGGGCATCATAGTTGATTGAATTAACAAGTAAGCAATCTGGTCATAAAATTGTGAGTAACATCAAACTGATAGGCAAGTTTAACCAAGAACAAAATTAAGGCTTAAAAGCCGGGTCTTAGGATTAAAACTTATGAACTTATAATTCATAAGTCCCCAAGCCCTGGATCAATGTTTACAAGTAAAGGCTTAAACTATGCATCATTACCCCATTGACCTCAAAACATCTCTATGCGTGCTCTCTTGGGCAACAGCTATAGGACTTTTTGCTAAGCACTCCTTTGGGCAAAGCTTTGTAAACATAATCTATGCATAAAAAGTAAAACAGAGAAAAAGATTTCTTCTCAATACTCTTCTTTATTAAAGATACACCAGCAAGCCGCCTCATTAAAAACCTTCCAGTCCCCTTAGGTACCCTGGTAAGGAAAAGAGCGCGTCTGAAACCTGCTGGGGGTTACATCGTGTGTTACATAACTCGGCCTAGGTTCATGTTCACTAGGTATAATATGGGCGAAGATGAGCAATGTTCCACGGCCGCTTCGTCTCTTCCATAGGAAGGATAGCATGGTCCGTGTTGTTCTCTTCACCTTTCTCTCTCACATCTATCAGATAATATGAACCATTGTGCAATTTCCGACTGATAAGGAACGGCCCTTCCCATGGAGGAGTTAGCTTGTGCATCCCTGACTGATTCTGTCTGAGCCGTAAAACTAAATCTCCTTCCTGGAAAGTTCTTGATCTTACTCGGCGACTATGATAACGCCGCAAATCCTGCTGATAAACTGCGGACCGTTCCAATGCTAACTCACGCTCCTCTTCAAGGGCATCAATCGAATCCTCCCTTGCAATTGCATTGCTTGACTCCACATACCGCCACTCTTGGCGAGTCATGGACTATATCACTCGGTAACACTGCTTCTGCTCCATACACCAGAAAGAACGGTGTACGTTTGGTTGATCTATTCGGGGTTGTATTGATCCCCCAAACCACTGCGGGTAACTCTTTCACCCAAGCTCCATACGCCTTTTCAATCGGAACTCGAAGTCTTGGTTTGATTCCTTTCAATATTTCCTGATTACTCCTTTCTACCTGCCCGTTGGCCTGTGGATGTGCCACCGAAGCAAGGTCTAATCTGATTCCCTTCTCTTTGCAAATATCTCTGTTTCACCGAGTGACATGTTGGTCCCATTATCTGTGATGATACTGTGAGGATAACCAAACCGACTGATAATTTTCTTCAGAAACGTGACAACTTTGGAAGCATCACAACTTGTAACTGGCTCACTTCAACCCACTTAGTGAACTTATCAACAGCCACCAAGAGATGAGTTTTCTTGCACGATGTCATCTGAAAGGGCCCCATCATATCAAGACCCCAAACTGCAAACGGCCAAGTGATTGGTATTGTCCTCAATTCCTGAGCTGGCACATGCTCCTGTCTTGCATATCTTTGACATCCATCACATGCCCTAACAATCTGCTCTGCATCCTTGAAAGCTGTAAGCCAAAAGAATCCATGCCTAAATGCCTTGGCCACCAGAGACCTAGATGAAGCATGATGACCACAGTCCCCAGCATGTATCTCTTGCAAAATTTGCCTTCCTTCGACTGATGAAACACATCGCTGATAAACTCCAGAAACACTGCGCTTGTACAACTCACCATCAATTACTGCATAGCCGAGTGATCTTCTAACAATTTGTCGCGCCATAACTTCATTACTCGGCAAAATCTTCCTTATCATATAATCCAGATATGGTTCAGTCCACTCAGGAATCTCATGCAACGCTGCTACTAACTCGGAATCTTGATCTGGACTTTCATCTTCCTCTTCACCCGGAAGTTGGACTGATGGCTTCCATAACTCGTCCAGGAACACATTTGGTGGAACTGGCTCTCTACGTGATCCCAATCTTGACAAAGCATCTGCTGCCTCGTTTTTCCTTCTATCAATATGATCCACCTGGAATCCTGAAAAGAATCCAGCTGCTTCATCAACAGCCCTTCTGTAAGCCGCCATCTTCTCATCTTTCCTGTCCCAAGTCCCAGAAACTTGCTGCGCTACAAGATCCGAGTCACCGAAACACATGATCCTTTTGATGTTCATCTCCTTGGCAATGCGCAAACCATGTAACAAAGCTTCATACTCAGCAATATTATTGGTGCAATCGAAGTGAATCTGAAGAACATAACTCATCTTATCCCCTTTGGGTGAAGTGAGAACCACTCCTGCTCCTGATCCCTCATACTGCTTGGATCCATCAAAATGCATAACCCATGACTTATAACTCGGCGCCTTGGGTGGTGCCGTGCTTAACTCGGTCCAATCATTGACAAAATCAATCAAGGCTTGTGACTTAATCGCTGTGCGAGGCTCATACTTGATGTGATAATCACCCATCTCAATCGCCCACTTGGCAATTCTTCCAGTAGCTTCAGTATTGCACACAATGTCTGCCAATGGTGCTCCACTTACCACTGTAATGGGGTGTTCTTGAAAGTAATGCTTCAACTTCCGACTGGCCATGAAAACGCCAAAAACTAACTTCTGCCACTGGGGATACCTCTGTTTAGCCGGAGTCAAAACCTCACTGACATAATAAACCGGCCTTTGAACCAGATGCTCCTTTCCTTCTTCCTTTCGCTCTACCACAATAACTACACTAACTGCTCGGGAATTCGCAGCTATGTACAACAGCATGGGCTCCTTTGGAGAGCAGCTAAGATTGGTGCTTTGATAATGTTTCCTTCAATGCCTCCAGGGCTTTATCAGCTTCCTCATCCCAAACAAATTTATCTGACTTCCTCAAGAGTCGGTATAAGGGAATTGCTTTCTCTCCCAGTCGGGATATGAACCTACTCAACGCAGCCACGCAGCCCGTGATCTTCTGGACTTCCTTCAATTCAGTCGGCTTTCCCAACCTATTGATTGCTGCTATCTTTTCCGGGTTTGCTTCAATCCCACGCTCGGACACAATAAAGCCGAGTAATTTCCTGATGGAACTCCAAACACACACTTTTTTGGGTTAAGCTTCATCTGAAACCTCCTTAAGTTAGCAAAAGTTTCTCTCAAATCATCGATAAATGTCTCAGCCTTCTTTGTCTTGATCACCACATCATCAACATACGCATGCACGTTCCGATCTATCTGCTTCTCAAAACAACTCTGGATGCACCTCTGATAAGTTGCTCCAGCATTTTCAGTCCAAATGTCATGTTCTTGTAACAAAAAGCTCCAAATGGGGTGATAAATGATGTCTTCTCCCAATCCTCCTCTGCAAGCTTGATTTGATGGTATCCTGAATATGCATCCAGGAAACACAAAAGATCACTACCTGCCACAGCATCTATGATTTGATCAATCCTTGGTAACGCAAACGGATCCTTCGGACAATGCTTGTTCAAACTTGTGAAATCAATACACATCCTCCACTCATTGTTCTTTTTCAACACTAAAACCGGGTTAGCCAACCACTTTGGATGTAACACTTCCATAATGAATCCTGCGGCGAGTAAACGAGCTATCTCTTCTCCTACAATCCTTCTTCTTTCCTCATTCAATCTGCGCAATCCCTGTTTAATCGGTCTTGCTTTAGGATCAACATGTAAGCGGTGCTCAGCGAATTCAGTCGGTATGCCTGGCATGTCACTAGGTTTCCATGCAAAGACATCCCGATTCTCACGGATGAATTCGATGAGCGCGCTTTCCTATTTGTCAGTCAGATTTGACCCGATAGAGAACTGCTTGGACGAATCACCCGGCACGAAGTCAATCATCTTGGTATCCTGAGCCGCTTTGAATTTCGCCCTCTCTTCGGTCATTGGTTTCTTCAAAATTGTCCCATCATCCGGATTTGTGGTAGCTTTGTAGTAATTCAACTCCTCTTCCGCACAGGCTTGTTCTGCCATAACAGCATCACCTTGCTCACATTGTAACGCCAACTCACGACTGCCATTGACTGTGATAATACCTTTTGGACCTGGCATCTTCATCTTTAAGTACACATAACACGGCCTCGCCATGAATCTAGCAAAAACGTTACGGCCAAAGAGAGCATGATAGGGCTCTTCAATTTGACCACCTCAAAACAAATCATCTCAGACCTGAAATTATCCTTTGATTCTCCAAACGCGACCTCCAATGTTATTGTTCCCTCTGGTCTTGCTGACTTTCCAGGACAATACCATGAAAGATAGTACCAGAAGGGTGAAGCTGCTTGGCTGTGAAACCCATCCGGATGAATGTATCCCAATACAGAATGTTGATGCTACTACCTCCATCCATAAGAACCTTGTGTAAAATATAACCCGAAACCTGAGGTGCAACAACTAAAGCCAACGCTCCAGGTGCATCCACTCGGTCCGGGTGATCCTCTCTAGACCAAGTGATCGGATACTCGGACCACTTCAAATATCTCGGAACCGCGGGAAGAACGGCGTTGACAGCTCTCTCTTTAATTTCTGATCTCTCCGACAAGTGCTGGAAACTGTAATATGATACTGTCCTCGATTTAACTCTTTGGGGTTTTGCTGGAAACCTAACCCGGCTGGTCCATTATCCGGCCGGGTGGTCCTCCATTATTTCCTCCAGCTTGTGGTCCGTGGGCCGGGTTATTTCCATTACCCGGCCTCGGACCGTTTCCTCCCATATTCATCCTGGCAAACTCCTCGTTCTTCCATCTCTGAAGATCAACACACTGGGCCAAAGAGTGATTTGCCGGTTTACCGTTCCTACTATGACGTGGACACGGCATGTTGAATGCTTCCTGGGGGTTAGCCGGTCCTCGGAAATTTCCCCTGTAATTGCCATTGTTGTTATTGCCTCGATAATTGTCATCTCGCCGCTGAAACTTGTTATACCCGGTGTTTGTGTTTGCCACCAAGTCTGAACCACCATCATGCTGCCTTTTGGAGTTATTCCCATTGTTACCATTGTGATTATTGTTCCCATTGTTGTTGTTACCGTTGTTGTTGTGGTTCTTTCCTCCGTTGTTGACGTTTCCTTTTCCCTTATCTTCATCATCATCCCGGGTCTTGTCTGTGGATGCGTGCTTATGAGCCGCTTCCATCAGCTGTCCCATGGTGATGGTTTCTGCTTCGCCAGTGGCCCTCAGTCGACCCATCTTCTGAATTACCGGGTCATATCTGCAGGTTTTCTCCATCGACGACACGGCCGCAGCTGGTGTAATTCCCTTTGATGAGTGAATGATGGCTGTGACCCGGCGCATCCAGTGACGCGCTGACTCGCCTTTCTTCTGGAAACATCGCTCCAAATCTTCTATAGTGAACAACTTCTCACACGTGCCCTTGAAATTCTTGACAAATAATGCCTTCAACTCATCCCAAGAATTGATAGATTTCTCGGGTAATCCATTGAACCATAACTTTGCTGCTCCTTCACTCATCATCAGGTACATGTATCTCGCGCACAAGTTGGCGGTGGCATTGCGAATACTCATCGCCATCTCGTAACTGCTGAGCCATGTTTCTGGATCCATGCTGGGGTCATAATTTGTCACCTTGCTTGGCTCTTTAAACTTCTCGGGAAAAGGTTCGCTCTTAATAGCATCTGAAAGACATTTAGTTCCAACCGGGTTAAGTAATGAAGAAACTAACGGCAAACCTGACCCGGTATTTGGTGCGTGGCCCATCACTCCTGCTTCAGGTTGTCCTCCGGCTCCTCCGGCGACACCTAAAGCCGGGTTTGCGCTCGCCGCACGCCGTGCTCTTGAACTGTTGACAATTGCTTGGGCCACAGACTGGGCCGGGGCCGGCTGATGCGGCCTCGGGCCGGCTGATTCTGGGCTGGCCTCTGCTGATGTCCCGAACGCTGAGGCTGCGGCGCCGGGTGACCTTGATTCTGCTGTCCGTTCCTGACGCCTGATCCGGCTGGCCTGGTGTTTCTCCGTGATGACTCCGGTTAGCTCGGCTATTGTATGGTGTTGAATGTAACGCTCCACTCTTATCCGGCATGTTTCCCTGCTGCGTGATCGCAGTTTTCAACATCTCAATTGCCCTGCGTGCTTCGTCTCCCTGTGGTGATTGATCAATCGGCATGCGGCATAATGCTAATGTTGCTGCGTACACGTTATCAGCCGGATTTGAGTAGTGACCCTGGGCGTGTGGAACCGATCTGCTGGTGGTGGCATATCACCCGCAGCTGCTGTGTTCTGATTTTGCTGAGCTCCGGCCGAGTGTTGGGTGGCACCCCGTTTCCTCCCTGATTTGCTCTAACCATGATTCCATGCCCAATTCCAACCGGCTCTGGCTCAGGCCGAGTGACATTGGGAGCTCCGTTTGGTGATGCAAAGTTCAATCTCGTTGGATCTAAAGTCATGCCTGGCATCACCCGGGTTTCGTGCCTCCTCCGATGTACTGCTGTAAGATCTTCATGGCGATTCTGCACTGTTATCCTTTCTTGCTCCACACGGGCTCGATCCCGTTCTATCTCTTGTTGCTCATCAAACATGCGCTGCTGCTCCGCCAATAAAGCCTTCTGTTGATTCTCCAGCGTGATTCGTAACGTATCCAATTGCTGCGCCCGGGTTGCTGCGTTATCTGGTGTGATTGGGGTGGTAACTATTGCTGCGTCAAAGTCCAAGGGCCTAAAAACTGGTGGGATTTCCATCACAACCGGCTGTCCCGAGCCTTCACCCGGTTGAAACGTTGTGAGACGCTGAATTCTTTCTCTGTTTTCTCTGGCCGCACGCGTGGCATCGTCCTCGCTTACTGAAGTTTCTGTCCCATCATTGTGATTCCTCAGAGTATACACCATCGCATGCTTCATGGTCCTTGGCTCCGACTCATAATCTTCCTCATCAGCCACGTACCCAAATCTCTCGTCAAACAACGGTAAGATCGATTCAGTATCTGTATCCAAATCTTCCTCACGTCGGTACTCCGGCTCGCAAGCCCGGATGTCCGACTGATGTTCGAAACCTCCTGTTCCGACTGACTCTTCTCCATCAGATTGGACGATGGTGGCTGCCCCTGAAACGGAGTCGCACATAACCTCGTCATCAATTTGCTGAATTGCATTAACCATACCTACGAAGACGTGGATCCGACCGAACGGGATCACCCGGCCGGTATCCAGCAGATCTGCTTCTTCTTCCAGCCGGAATCGTCGACGATGCGTTTCCGCGCTGATCCATCCTGACTTCGCCGATCGCGAGGTTCTCCATCCCTCGCAGAGCTTCTCCCTTGATGAGGACAGCTTTGGTCGCAGGCCCCACGGTGGGCGCCAACTGTCGTGGGGTTAACACGGCAGATGTTACCATAGGGTAACTTGATGATTGGGGCAAGGCGCCTTGGTCCTTCAGGAGATTGTCACGCTCGTTGGGGAAAAAGGGTTTACCCAGGTTCAGCCTCTCCATTGGAGATAAAGACCTACTTCCTGCTTCTATGTTATTGATCTCAAGGTCTCGATAACTCGGCTACGACAACAGAGCCGGGTTACGAGACAGGTTACAAGGGTTTCGCTTGATAGCGGTGATATCGAACTAGGGTTGAAACTTTGACTTGAGACTTAGAACTTGTCTATCTATGTTCTGGGAGCCCGTTTATATAGACGCCGGGTCTCCCGAACTTACAATGAATACCGAGTTACATACGAGCACGGAGTCCTACTCTAGGTTCTTCTAGACCTTCCGTAGCCTCCAAGTCACCCGGTTTCTTCCTTCACTCGGACTCCAGTTCTTCTAGGTCCTTCCTTCCAGGACGAGTCATGTTAGGCCTATTGGCCCAACTATAACCCGGCCCATATCTTGTACACTTCACTCGGACCAGACCTTGGGCCGTCCGACTGATTATTCCTTGGTCATGAGTATACCGGGTTATTATCCCCCAACAGTTCAGAAATTAGGTTCTGGGAGGATAAATGGCTAGGTCAGGTCCCGCTCCGAGAATAATATCCGGCTTTGTACAATATTGTGCGACACAAAGGGGATACGCTTGCTACGGTGATGGGAACTTCCCCACCGAATGTTTTGTTCAGGAGAAGCCTATTGGTCCTAGGCAAGCATCTTGGAATGCTTTGCTACTGCGACTGGATTCTGTCCAGTTGACACATGAATGGTAAATTCTCGGTTGATTCTATATAAAACGCGTTAATCCAACCTGATGTTCCAGTTGATAATAATAAGAAAATTTGGAAGATGAAGATCCCACTAAAAACTAAAGTCTTTGCGTGGTATCTTCGTCGTGGGGTAATTCTTACCAAAGACAACCTTGCTAAACGCAATTGGCACGGAAGTAAAAAGTGTGTCTTTTGTCACCATGACGAGACAATAAAGCATTTATTCTTCCAGTATAAGTTTGCTAGTTCTATATGGTCAGCCATCCAGATAGGTTCTACCTTATACCCACCACGTAGCATTGCAAATATTTTTGGCAATTGGCTAAACGGCGTGGATCCTCGGTTTAAGCTTCTTATTAGTGTGGGAGCGATTGCCGTTATTTGGTCGCTCTGCCTATGTAGAAATGACAAGGTTTTTAACGATAAAAATGCTTCTGTTATGCAGGTTATCTACCTGTGCACAGCTACGCTCCGTTCACGGTCGCCCCTACAGCATGTGGCGCATCGGGACCTATTTTCGGAGGTGTCTTCCCGGTTGGAGGCTGCGGCGAAGGGGTTGTTTTCCCAGCATGGATGGCAATATAATCTCCAGATCTGCCCTGCAGCAGCATAGGCGTATCTACAATTTCTCATTATGATATGTAATTCGCCTTTCTATATTTTTGTTGTTCTGAGACTTGTGAACTTGTTGGGGCTGTGTGCATCCTAGTTATGCAGAGGTCGAGTGCAATACTTAAAACTCTTAAAGTAATAAAGATCCCTTTATCGGAAAAAAAAACAGAACCCCGTTAAGATGCATTTATTATTTTTCAATCTCAACATGCAAGTTATCTACATCACCCACTATTTTAGCCAATCAATTGTGCATGTCATCTCCACTAGCAATAATTAATAATAGTACATCTTTCATGCAACCTATTCATGTCATCTTTTTTCAGCCATATAATTGACCACGTCACTCATATTTAGTACTCAAATATTCAACAATTTCACATGAATTAAATTTAGTGTCTCGACTATTATGATCAAATGAATCTTGAAAATTGAATATTTCATGTGTCTTATAACAATTTCGTTTACATAGTAAAAATTAAAGAGATTCTCGCTGCAACGCGCGGGGTATACTTCTAGTATACAAATATGTTGCATGCTTATTTTTTAATAGCATGTGGTTTCACACATGTTATTCATCTATAAGTGATCAATAATCTAGAGAGGAACATGCAGAATTGGATGCAAAAATAGGTTGGCCTTCCTGCTAAGAGTGAGTCCAAACACCTCTGTCATGTCAATTTTATCCGGGCCATCTCCGGCGGGCAGATCCCAATCAAAATGGTAAAGAAGGCTAGCGAGAGCCATCTCAATACTTGCATGTGCAAAACTTATGCCCGGGCAAATCCTCCGTCCGACCCCGAAAGGAGTGAACTCGAAGTCTAAGCCTCTAAAATCGACATCAACGTCGCCTTCGAACCTCTCCGGCTTGAACTTTTCTGGCTCATTCCAGTATTTGGGGTCTCTAGAGATCGCCCATACATTGGTGAGTATAGTTACCCCCTGTTGCAAGTCATATCCATGAATCTTGCAGTCTTGCAGGCACACTCTAGGGAAGAACGAGGCGGGAGGGTGCAGACGCAACGTCTCCTTGATAACTGCCTTGAGGTAGTGCATATCCTTTAGCGCATACTCTTGTATTGTGAGTTGTTTTCTGAGAACATGGCGTGTCTCTGATTGCACTCTCTGCATCACCCTTGGGTTTGCCATTAGTTCGGCCATCACCCATTGCAGAATAGTTGTCGTGGTGTCAAGTGCTGCACCGAAGACATCCTGTGAAAATGATTCATGCACATAAATAGCATAAAGTTTAAGTTATATCAATTGTATTTTTAGTTTTTTCCTGTTATGCATGTATATACTAATTGGTGACGCTTGTGCATAGACATATCGACTAAAAGGTTGTAAAATTATTTTGGAGAAAAAGGATTGGTAATTTCTTTTGAACTAAGAATGATTTGGTACTAGATGCACGCTATAGATATGCATGAATTCTGAAAAGAGTAGACATGGCGAGGCCCGGACGAAAACGATGGAATTTTGTTCGGTGTGTAAGGAAAACAAATAAACCGTGGGGCCTTTTGACGGGTGATAACAACGTGACATAGTTGAAGGGCAACATGAATGAACATGTATCGGTCAAAATACGCTAGAACTCATACATGTTGTTTTTTTTCTTACAATTGTTTGACAACTATATAGGAGTTTAAACCTATGTTTTAAATAGCTGGCTATCACCCGGCTATAGAGCCCGGCTATAGCCTTGCGAGAGGGTCGGCGCTATAGATAACGTCTTTGAAGGCTAAAAGGGTATTAGCGGCTAATAGCCCGGCTATGTGAATTTAGCCTCAATTTATCCCCATAGCCGCTATTTTCCCACTCAGTGGATCCAATAATTTTAGACCAAAAATTTTCCCGCTCGGGCCAAATTTATCCCGCTTATGTGGACAGAATCATGTATCATGTCCTGAAATTCATTTCGCTACACCCGGTTATGTAACATGCTAATATTTGGATTGTGCTACTTAATGTTGTAATATTTGGACAAAACCATGTCCAGAACTGTTGATTATTCGTATCTATTAGTGACTATGCTATGCATATGTGAATTGTTGATATATATACAAACATATGTTGTCTAAATATTGTTTTTTTCATTATTTAGCAAAATGGTTATAAGGCCATAGCTGCGCTATAGCTCGGCTATAACCTTTCATAATTTCTGAAATCACCGGGCTAAACACAATAGCCGGCTATTTAAAACAGAGTTTAAAACAAGCACTAAACAATCAGAAAAACATTGGAACACCTACTGACGCGCTCACCAATCAAGATTTTGAAAACCGCAATAGCCACTCGTTGTGAACAACAAAGCTGAAAAAAAGGAACCTTACACAAAGAAAAACCTATATAGCTAGGTTCATGCTACGTCTCCTCCCACATCATCGCGACAGCGCCGGTGCACCCAACTTACACCCTACGTATCCGGCTTGGACGATATTCTTTTTGCATTGGAAAAAGGGTGGCACTTTGCGATGGCGCGTAATCAACGAGAAAAAGGTTCGAGTTTCAGAGAAATCGAGATCTTACTATCAGCACTGCCCTTATAACGCCGTCGGTAAGCGAAACTCGCATGCCGCCAGCTTCTTCTTTCTGGATCCTCAGCAACACGTCGACCATGTCCTGTTCGTCCTGTCCATCTCCGGCCACCCGCCTCTCCTCGTGACTCTTGAGGATGCTATCCATGAGCCTGAACATCTCTCGACGGTGCCGCTCCGCCTTGCCGCCGCTGCGCGGCAGAAGCCTCACGAGCAGCGACGAAGGGAAGAGGTCCCGGAGGTCGAACAGCGACGACAGGCTCACTCCCTGCTTAACGATCTTCAGGAACGCGTCTCTCTCGGGCAGCCTGTCGCCGAAGATGGCGCGCACCGCCGAGTCCGTTATGAACACGTCGAGCAGCTCGTTGACGTTCACGAGACCGCCACCGGACGCCTGAACGGACGACACGAGGCGGGCCGCCTCCTCCTCGCGGATGCGTCGAAACGCCTCGACACGCCGCGCGCTGAGCAGCTCCGTCATGAGGATCCGGCGAAGCAGGCGCCAGTGGTCGCCGTAGGGCGCGAATATGATCCCTTGGCCGTGTCTCGAGAGCTCGTCGATGCCCGGGCTGCTTGGCCGCTCCGAGAAGACGGCCTCGTTACCCTTGTAGATCTCCCTCACGGCCTCGGCGGAGGAGACGACGACGGCCACGCGCTCGCACACACGGAGCAGCATCAGCGGGCCGTGGCGGAGGGAGAGGTCGCGCATGGTGCGGTGCGGGAGCCCGCGCACCAGGTGGTGCAGGCTGCCGATCACCGGCAGCTGCCACGGGCCGGGAGGCAGCCTCAGGTGGGGATGCTTCGTGCCGTCGCCGGAAACGGCGTGTAGAGCGGCATAGAAGAGGAGAGCCAAGAAGAGGCATAAGCCCAAATGGTAGTATGGCACCGTTAACAGATCCATGGATGGAATGGCGGGAGACTGATGCATGTGCACACTAGCAGAGCAGCAATGCCTATATATACGATCAATCTTTGTTCATGTTGGTCAGAGACGCACGGTTTAAATGCACACAAAATTCTCCGCTTCATTATTTTTTTGTTAGCATACTAGGACTAGCTAGATATTTTGTGTTGTGAAGCAAATATTTAGGTGGAGCTCGCGAATGTAGCGTGCTTAGATGAAAGGAATATCAAACACGAGGAGGTAATTAATGCTCTATGTAAGGGGTAATACTCATAGAGTCATGGTGAAGTAAATAATTAATTTACTTAAGAACTTCTTCTAATGATGACTAGTTGAATCGGCGCGGCGCACGCCGCGCCCTTGATGCTAATTTGTGGTGATGAATTATTTTTTGCTTTGGTTGCATAATATATTTTGCAAGTAGAGTGGCAGATTTGATTTGTATAATACATTAAGCTTTGTGCCTGTTGTTATTTGCATCCGTGTGGTGATTAGTAGTGAAACAGTAAACCGTAGGGGTTCTCCCCTACGGTAGAAAAGTCAAAAAAAAAAAGTAGTGAAATAAAATGTTATTAGGAGAGGAAATATTAGATGGGTGTTCGTGTTTTTTTTGTCAACAGATATTTCAACCGGTAAAAATGAACAGGTGCAACAATGTAATCCGCGTGAACAACAATAAATTTGTAGATCATAAGAAAATAATCGGCGACATTAAGTAAAATCTACTCTTGTATTTCAATTCAAAATGGTAAAATTCGTTGGAATTTGTCGTCTTGAGTATCTAAAAAATGTTAGCAATTTTAAATGTTCAAATATTTATAGGATTGTGTTTGTATGTTGCCATATTTAATTAAGCTACATAATCGGTGGAATACAGTATGTAAGTATTTTTTAAATTGAACTTTATTTAATTAGAGGGAATGCATTTAGGTTGTCTCTAAATACTGACCAAGTTAAAATGTCTAAAAATGTTTGTATTTTGTTGTAAGTAGTTAGCATGTATTTTTCTGGACCTGTTTTTTCTTTCATATTTTCAGTATATAAGTATTTTTTAAATTCAACTTCATTTAATTAGAGGGAACGCATTTAGGCCGTCTCTAAATATTTGGCAAGTTAAATTGTCCAAAAATGTTTGTATTCTGTTGTAAGTAGTTAGCATGTATTTTTCTGGACATTTTGATAATTTTTTCATATTTTTCTCATGGATAGATTTTAAACTATTCATTTTGCAGTATTTTTTTGTTTTCTGGAAAATATGTGAGCAAACTGGTCGTTAGCAGAGGCCACGGTGAGCTCGCCGGCGTCGAACCACCGGCATCTGGGATGCGGTTCTGGCCGTGTGGGACGCGCTTGGATGTGGGGTACCCAAAAGTGGCGGCGCCGCTGCGGTTTAGTGGCTAGAGCGTCGCCGGCGGCGAGCAGTCGCGACGGAGGGAGCAGAGGCATGGCGCGGACGATTCCGGCGCGGCTCCGGCGTCCCAGCACGCGGCGCTCAGCGAGGAGGGAGAAGAGGCGATGACGGAGCCGCCCGTGTGCGTCGATCCGACGGGGAAGAGCAGTGCGGTGGCATGCCGCGTCGGCGGCCGCGGCGATCTCGCCGCCGCACGTGAGAGAGAAAGGGGGGAAGGGGGGATGTGGCGAATTTTTTCGGCGGGTCCGTGGGGTTTTCGTAAAACGCGGATAGGTTCTCTGCAGCGAGAAAGTGTGGGCTGCGGAGCAACGTTGCGATCTGCGAGGTTTTTTTTTGAAAAACGGCATGGGTATGCCGTGCGGACCGTTCGATCGGCGGATGACGGCGCGGATTAAATCACTGTTGATGTGGACAGTGCACAACAGTGACACTGTAGCTTGAACAGTGCACGGAGGCCTCTCAGGCTGAGAAAGTGCTCGACGATATAATTTTTAGAAAACGCGGGGATTTTTTTTTTGCAAAAAATTTGACAAAATATGTCAAATGTTTGTGCGAGTTTGGATCCAAAATTGAGGAGTTAGAGTCGGCAAAACTCAAAACCGTTTGCGTGAACCTACTCGTCGACGCGCATATATTTCACGTAAAAAAAGTAAAAAAAATTTTGGGGAAAAAAAGAAAAAGGAGCACTCAAAACAGTGGACAGGTGGCTGAGCATTTCACGTAAAAAAAAGTAAAAAAAAATTTGGGGGAAAAAGAAAAAGGAGCACTCAAAACAGTGGACGGGTGGCTGAGCACGTAAAAAAAAGTAAAAAAAAATTTGGAAAAATTTGGCAATAAAAAAGAAGTGAAAAATGAGCACTGTTCATGTAAACAGTGTACAACAGTACCACTGTTCCAGGAACAGTGGTCAGATGGCTGAGAGGGCGAGAAAGTGACGCGCCTTAATATAGTGAGTAATTTGGAACTAATGCTATCAATCACCATTTCTACTACTGTATGCATTTTATGACAAGAGTAACACCAAAATCACGTGGCCTTGGTATCTTCCGCAAGCTACTGATTCAAATCTAGAAGAAACCTTAGGCAAGAGGTCTATTCTATTGTTGCGTTTCCATCCTTTAATTACTTCCTGTATCAGCACGACTTTTTTGCCGCACCTTGCTTGACTTTGATGGAGAGCGGTTATTGCCTTGCACGACTAATCAAGCGTTACAACCAAAGCACGGCACTTTCGTATCATAAAATCCAGAAGTTGACATTTGGATATCTTCTACATGTTGCGGCGGAAAATACATTATACACTCCATCATTTGGAAGAGAATTTACCAGAGTGTTTATGGTGTACGGATGCACACTGATAAACGAGTTAACTCAACATGGTACGGCTAAAAGCAAGGTTTGTTCACGCCAGAATTCATATTGTTGGCAACATAATGCTGGAGGATAGGTGTGCATCTTTAGCCACAACATGAATCCAGTTACATTAAGCTCGTCTCCAAAGCTGTTCATGTTGAGTGGCATCACATTCGATCTAGAAAGCACATTCAGAAAACAACCTCCTCTCACTGCACAGTCATTGAGAGAATCTGGCGTGCTAGCCCAGGGTCCTGCTGAAGCAGCTCTCTAATGTTGTTCTCCACTTCTCCCAACTGCTTCTCAAGATATTCCTTGGAAGTCTGATCATACGATAAAACCAATGTGAGTGAGGGACCCAGTCTTTTACCGTAATTTCGACGCGACCAGATGAGTACCAACTATCTCAAGCATACCTGCATTGATGATATTGCAGCCTCGCTGTCGTTTAGCTTTTGCTCTTGCTCATTTGCCAGAAGCGATCTTGGCTCCAAAATAAACCTAGAAGCAAAATGATGTTAAGAGAAAGAACTGTATTATAAATACAGTAGACCATACATTAGCGGTAAATTGCCCCCGGTGGTAAAAGCTGGTCCTTCCTGATTTACTTACACTTTACCTGCAAACAATGAAGAAGCCATCAAAACCAAGGAAGAAATGTATATTGTTGACTCGAAATTGGACAATTGCGTCATTGAATGCGTAATGATGGAGGTCAACAAAATGGGTGGAAAGGAAGACGAATAAACTAAATTTACTCACTGAACTGGAATGCTTGTTAAAGAAATCTCCCACTGATATAAACAGCATGAGTTGTGGCTAATCCAAAACATCCCCACCGTCAAATTACCACATTCATCCCGTGTTTAGCAGAATGCAACACATCAAATTACAGCGACATGCCACCGCCTGCCATCGCAACTCTCACAACCAAAATCTAGTCCTTTCCGGCTAATTCCCATAGTCACCCATGGCTCATGACTTCGAAAATCATCATCCAACTATATGGACAACCATAATCGTGGTGGGCGTTCAACATGGTTGTGCCAGCATGATGAGTCATGCCATCATCTTCGCCTTTCCAGCATTTTTAGAGGAGAGCAGAATTATCTATAAAAATTTGTTCAATGTTTTTTTGAATGAAAGTTGGTTACTGGAGCTCAGATCAGATTATCTCAAATTACCAAACTCTCCCGCCTCTTGGTTCAGTTCCCTTCATATGGAATTAGAAAGATATGAAAATAGCCAATGACTGTTTTTTTAATTGTATTTCATAAACGAGAATCACCGCCATTCCGACTTTGTATTTCGACCTGTGTCACGTAAACTCATATGTTTTGCTACACATTAGTTTCATGAGAGCAGAGATCACAAATTGTTTCATGAGAGCACAGATCAGGTTTTCCACAACCAAAGAGGAAGAGTATAATCTATTAATCTCTAGTATTCCCTGATCAGTGATGCTCAATCCGGCAGTAGCCATCAAAAGGGGTCCTGATCGGTACTCGGCTTTGCGTCGTCGCTTGGACCCAGCTCGTCACGTTCGTGCTGCGGATGCAAATCAAGCCGAAGCTGGTTGCACGTATGTCCAGGATGCAGCGCCCGCAGCCACTGCCCGGATCCTCACGATTCCTCTGGACGACGACACCCTGGACGAACGCTGACGCGCCGCTAGGGCAGGAGCTCGACGCCAGCGAGCCCATAGGGCAGGAGGCACCAGCTCGACGCCGCCAGGACGCCACTGCCCGGATCCTCACGATTCATCTGGACGACGACACTCTAGAACAATGCTGCCACGCCGCTAGGACAGCAGAATGACGCATACGGTCGAGCGGCCGCGAGCGTGGCCGGTCATGGAGGCGCGTGGCTGCCGGGCTGGCACAAGGTGCGGGTCGCATTTGAGGAAGACGACGCGGGGAGAGAACTGTAGGTTGATACCATGACTTCACTGCTAGAAGCTACGCCTAGCGCTACGGCCATGGTCATCTCTTCCATGAAGATTGATGGCTGCAAGCCTGCAACAATGGAGATGGCGAGGTCGTGCCGGCGAACTTGGCACCGGGCGTCGTGTTGACCTGGCCATTGGAAATCTCCAATGATATGCTAGCCCATGAACTCCGATGAGAAGACGGCAAGTGCTGTGGCGTACAGCTCGCCGAGCGTCGAACACGCCGGCAACCAGAGATTAGGCAGGGTCCCCCGATTGCCCTCTCGGCGGCCAAAAAGGACGTGATTAATTTCATTTTTTTATCTAACTATGTATTTTAATCAGTAATCTCTGGTTACCATATTTTGGATGCTAAGTTTTGGGTCCCTTCAGCGGACTTTTGGATATCACGTGTTTTAATGGTCTGATAACCCCATGCAACATGTTTTGAAATTTATTTTCCTACTCAGGTTGCAGTCTTTTTTTAAGTTGAGTAGTAGTGTGGTCATTGTGATATGGATTGAAAGCTAAACAAAGGAGACGCACCACTCTTGGTGATATCACAAATATGTGCCCCGTACTATAAGCACTCCATGTTATGCTACTAACATGGTGATATATTTTATCCCAAATATTATTAGCAAGCAATGCTTAATTTTTCTTTCCACATGATCCTCTAAACTGTAAGCTTGTGGTGCCTAACTGGCAATCCCCTTTATAATCGTAATAATCATAACTCACTACTGAGGCAGGTAAATTCTCAAGTGTTCAGGTCACAAGATGGCTTGTCTACAATCATCCTATAGTGATGCCGGCAAAAACTCAGTCAAACCATTGACATTCTGATAGCTCCAAGAGTGAGGAAAGGCTACCCTAAAATTGCATATTTCCATGACCTCTCTTGTTACTCGAGATGACACATAATTCACATTTTCACACGCAAACTGGCATGGTTGAGCTCGTCAGAACGCTTAAATGTTAAAGTCATCGGAGGCACCAAATTAGCTATCAAGGATATATCTAGATGCACTAATTAGGTTCCATGCATGTCAGCAGGTTTTTTCTGAATATTTTGAGTATACAAATGATTGTTCTTTTTCACAACTCAAGCATTGTGTATTCTGGATGTGGCCAAAGGTGATTTTGAATTGTTCTTTCTAAAGGTCCCTAATTTGGATTAAAATTCTACTACACATTGAAGTCGTCTGCGTTCTTATACAGATAAGATCAGAATGCAATACACTGGGTTCTACTTTATGCTTTTGTACTTCTAACTCCTCACCGGCAACTTGCAGAGTATTAACATCATGTGTGCTAGGCAGCAGCAAAATGCATAGCGCTTAATCGTGCTATGTGTGCCTAAGAGTGCACTTAGGCGAGATAGGCGCTAGGAAAGGCAAACCTAGGAATTAACGCCTAGCGCTTTTTTGAACCTTGATTAACATATACAACATAGTGAGATTTTGTAAATGATCTGCTTTCAGGTTAGACTAACTAATTGCAAGTGTTGGCAATTTCAAGTTATAAACTATAACTATTCCAACCAATTTAATGTATAAATATGCAATTTTCCTTATTCCAACCTCATAGCTTGCTCTTTTTATCTGTACTTTGTGCAATAACTAACAAGCACAATAAACTTTGCATGCACCAGGTCTATTAAGGGGCAAGCTCATAACTTATATTCTTTTCCGATGAAATTAAATATTATATTTGTATTACAGAAGTTATGAAATTATGTGTGTATATCAAATTTTTTCACAGAAGTGAGAATTATACAATGCCAGATGATATACAACTCATTCTTGCAGGGTTAGTTAGCGCATATATATCCGTTGCTACATAAGTGGCTACCATGGCAACGTCTTCTTGCAAGATACCGCCAGAAAATAACGCTGTGGCAGCAACACTATACAGTGGAGATTGGGAGCGCGGCTCAGTTGCTAGGGTAGGAGGAAGACAAGTTAACATTTGTTTTGCAGCCACTTTATTGGCAATCAATTGGGTCTCGTGCATCATATAACTCTCCGTATTACCTTAGTTCGATAATTTCTCACATGATAATTTTGGACAAAAATGGTTTTCAATCTTTCTGCCTTTCAGTTTCATTACACTTAATTTATGTTTTACTGGTGAACACATGCATTGCAGGCGTGTGAATACTAGTGGTTGATAATCACGCAAAACAGGGAACGATTCAACCACAATTGGCAAACCTGCCCTCGCAAAAAAAAAAATTGACAAACCTACGGGAAAAGTTTCGACACCAAACACTACCCAATTCACTTGTCAACATTCTGGTAGCTCCACAAATTTCTTCACCAAGTACAGAACAGTTCAAAATAGACTGCAACCTGCATTCATTGGGCAGGACGGATTTCCAACAACTATACGCCTCTGGCTAGCATAATAAGGTGCAGACCTGATACTTCTCTACTTAGCTGAAGCACAACATTCTTTGTGCATAGCTTAACGATATTTTATCCGCTGAATGAACAAAGACTCGGCTAAGTTTGGAGCGCAAATGATCAAAGCTTGGACCAACTTTAGGTGACTGTACTTTGCAGCGCCATCTGACCAATCAGTTCCATCATTCAGACTAGTACTACAGATGGGTCCTGTTAAAATCACGTTTAATGTTTCACAAAAATCAAAAAATAGCAGTATGTTAGGGAGGTGATGCTATAATCACGTACAGTTTCAAGTTCAAACTCAAATTCTTTTGGGATGTATGAAAAAAATCAGGAATGAATAATGGTGAACAGTAAAATTCACTACGAATGATGAATTTGTTTTACATAGCTCCAAATAAATTTGAGTTTGAACTTGCAACTTCAAGTGTTTATAGAACATTACCCTTCTCACAAATTCTTCTTTTTCTTAGAAATTTTCACAAATACTAAATGTGGCCTCCACGGATTTTTCACCATAAGTTGGTTACCACCAGATATTTCTCCACTATACGTAAGTAAGGACAGTTTTACACACATTTTGGCAAGAAGGCATTTGTATTTAACACATTTCGAGCAAGAAAAGGACAAACGGCTTGGATCCACCATTAAAAGAAGTGGTTCTTACCGATGGTCTTGTACGTGTTCGTATCCTCTGGCAATTGGCGAAGTTCCTCCAGTGTAAGGTAAGCACGTTTCTTTTCACTCTCTTTCGTACGCATCTGAGTTTGTAACTGATGAAAAAAGAGAATGGTTACAGTACATATTATCTGTCGGGAAATCTCTGTTACCTATACATAGGCTAGAGAATAATTTGTCCATATTCACGATGTTGCATACTTGTACAAGAACCATAACAATATCAAAACCATACCAGCAGCAAACACCTCAAATCTGTTTCAGCAATCTTAATTAGCAATCAACTCGCTAGAATCCCAACAAGATAATATCAAAATTCACATTTATCCTTCTTTACGATATTGTAAAAAGACCAACACATCACTGATAAAGTTATGTGTGCATAATGGCTACACCTTAATTGTTTTGAAGTAAGACGAGCTAGAACATTGAAAGGTAGCATTTATCGGTTGGTCAAAGCCAAAGCTCTATGAGGCTGGCACTAGCCTTTTTATTGTAGACACGAATTGCTTCTACCAGCAATGTTATTGTACTCTTCCAATAACAAAGCCTTCAAAATAGAAAAAAGAACAACCACAGTCCACAGAAGTAAAGAAGTAGAAAGAGAAGAGTATCATACTAATTCTAATATCAATAAAGAACAGAAAGATGAACTCCCGATCCATGGCCAATATATTTTGCAACTTTGGTTCTCCCCTATTCTTGTCATGGAACGGGATGAAAAATAACCAAGTGCCCCAAGAGATGCACCAGTGCTCCAGTAGTATAGCGAAGAATGGAATGTGTATGTAAACCTAAATTATCAAATATTTTTCCCGGCAATCATATTTCTCACCGGAATATTCAAATTATCAATTCTGATGTGAATGGAGAGTTATCTTCAGCTCACGCTACATTATCCAGAGTGTTACGCGCCCAGCTTTGCAAGAACCAATACTTAAGAAAAGCAATCGCTTCTAGCAGTTTTATTGCAAGACATAAACATCCGATAAAGTTATGAACAGTTGCTGGGTGCTGGCCAATACAGTGATATGCAGCCTAATGGAAGCAAGTGTCAGTTAGCGAACTGAAGAGCCAGCTCAATTAAATCAACGCAACTATGAACAATTTCTAGGGTCTGGCTAATGCAGTGAAGTACGGCCTGTGGAAGCGAGTGCTGGGTAGAACAGCAAGACGAGGAGGAGTGGGGATTTTACCTGCTTGATCTTGCCGGTGGTCTCGATCAGCCGGGCCTGCAGCTCCACGAAAGCCTGACCGCGAGCAAAGAAGGTTGGAGGTTAGAAGCTAGCACGCAGAGATCGGCCAAGAAGGCAAGAAGACCTAGCACGAACAAGCCGGCTGATGGGATGGTTCCAGGCACTTACCGCTCGGTTGGCCTCGTCCGTCATGGTAGGGGATGGAGCGAGGTGGAGAAGGCTGACAGCGAGCTCGAGTCGCGCCGACGGGAGAGGGCGGCGAGGAGGCGGCGGCGCTGCTCGGGATCGGCCACAGGCTAACGAGAAGGAGGGCTGGAGCTCGGCAACGATGGGACGGGTTGGGTCCGTTCGTTACCCGGCCCTGTCAAGGCCCGGACCGTTTTTTTTCGGTTTGCTTCCGGGTGGCCCACGTACCCCGCATATCTCCCCCGTTGTTAGAATAGTCGGCCCAAGTCCATATCGCCTTCTCCCGCCCTTCGTTCCTCTCATTTCTTCAGTGCCTTCCCTCTAAAAAAAAGAAAAACCTTCAGTGCTCCATTTTTTTCGATACAGTCATACAGAGCTCTGCTTCATTTTTAGCTAAACCAACTTGGTATGAGGAGAGTACTAATTCTATTCTACTGAGCCTAAACCGAATGTCGAGAAATTTTCGTTCTACTAATTTACGAGAGAAGCGGAAGCTAGAAGCTATTGAGTTCAAATTTACCCACAGAGTAGTGACGACCGAGCTGATCCACCGAATTCTACAAAACAAAACGAGTTTACAATTCTCTGCTGCCCCATTCTTATTTGCGTCTCCCGCTCATTTCGTGTTTGTGTGCGTGTGTGTTGTTGCAGACGGAAGCAATTGCTAGCTCCCTTGAGTAGGACGTACTCACGGACAGCTATGGAACAGTAGCTTCTTCAGAGCAGCTACCAGCAACAGAGCTACTCTGTTTGTCACTTGTCAGCATGTTAAGTGGCACACTGACCACCCCCGTCCTACCTTCATTTACATGGCCAGCCATGTACAACAGGTCATCAGACGGGCCTGCATGTAACCCTGGCCACGCAACAACCGTGATTCATGAGCCCTTTAATTGTTCGAGTTCTCTAGGCACTGTACGTCATTCAACACTTTAATTATCGCCAGGTTAGTTGCGACAATTTTAAGATGAGGATTTAAGGAAGACTCCACCTTGCTTCAGTAGTTCAGTGCACTCAGCTGACGGCTATACACCGTACTGCATATAGTGTGCTGGATAAACCGTACTGCATATAGTTACTCGATTGGTCATTTTCACATCGCTGGCAAGTGAAGCAATAGTCCTACAAATTGTTGTTCTGAATTCAAATGGTAGTCCCTGTGCTTACTGTTTACCCATCAATTGCTCTGGGGTCTGAACATAGTTGCTCAGTGCAAACTGAAGTGAACAATGCAAACGAGGTCCATCTTTCTTTCAGGAACTGGGTTTCGTTCTCGGCGTTCACATGGATCGACAACGCCGGTACTAGCACTCGGCAGTACTACCGGTACTCCTAGCACTGCTGGTACTAAATACCGCCAGCACTACGTCTCGAGTTGGCACAATTGTTAAGCAGCAACGCAGAGGAAATGGACTTAACTCCATGAGCAGAGCACAACTGCTGTTCCTTCTCCTTCTTCTTCTTCCTCCAAACGGGCTAAACAGTGCATTGAATCGAAAAGGTTGGCGCGCGCGGGGCTCCTGGGGTTTAATCGCCTGCCCTTCCTCTGCCTGACAGCATCGCCTCACTCACAACTGTCTCCAATTACTCGTGCATTCATACGGCTTAAAAGCGAAATTAATCGCCCTTCCACTTTGAATGATTTGTAACCACCCCCAACTCGAAATCGTTCATTCTCACCGGAGATTCACTGTCAAAACGTGGGAGCCAGCTCAGAATGATGGCGTCGTGAAGGTGACTCCTTGTTTAATCGTGTTAGAACCTGGAAAGAGACTAGGGGGGATGTTACTAGACGATGTGGGAAGATGGCACGTGGGTGTAATTAGAGGCGCTGGTGTTTTCGTAGAAGTCCAATCTCTTTTTTTTCCTTGACATGATAGAAGTCCAATCTCAACGATGTATATATGTGAAAACAGAAGTGACCTTGGACGTTTTCCCCTACCCGCTACAGTAGAGGGCGATTTTTCTCCACCCCCCCGCGCGCAGATCCACCTCGCCGCCGGAGATTCGCCGGTTCCCCCTCCCTCCGCCGGCCGCTCCGGCGACGGGAGGGTGGGGGAACCTCGTTTCCCTGCTGTATATAGTGTAGGAGCTGTAGGGTGCCCTGCCGGCGGCGTCGTGGAGTTGGAGGCGTGCCAGCGTTGGGTTTTGCAGGTGGTGTTCATCCTCTCCGGCGATGGAGCTCGGTGCAGCTCCATGGTGGAGCACCCCCTTCTTCGCGTTCGCGACCCCCGGTGGCCGCCGTGCGCGAATTTCCCCGCTCTGGAGCTCGATGCGGCGGCTCCAGATCTGAAGTTTGAAGCTATGGATGTTGTGGCAAGGGAGCAAGGCGACCGGCAGCGCAGGATGGAGGCTCTCCGGAGTTCGAGGACCGGCGACTTCCCGTCCGCCTGGGGACATCTTCGTATCCAAGGCGTCTGTGAAGGTGCGGCGGCGGCGCGCCGCCGGAACGTGCTGCTCTGTGTCGGTGGCTCTGCTTTGCAGAGGGACTTGTTTGTAATCTTGATCTTTATGGAGGTCCTCTCTGTAAAATTCTTGCTGTAATTTCTGTGGTTTCCCGCAAAAAAAAACGATGTATATATGTGACGTAGGGCCAGGTTGAACCTTTTTTTTTTCCTGCGATTTCGAACAAGATTTTGCACACATGGCTTCATTTTGGACCAAATTTAGAATTTGCAGAGGTTTTGACATGATAGCCACATTCGATATGGTGATGTGGTGTCAAATAATTGTTTTAGATCCCAAGTTCCAGGGAGAACGGTTTGAGAAGAAATAAAAAACGAACTCACCAAATTCTGAAACACAAGTATATATACATGTCTACTAGTTACGTTTTAATTTTCATCGACATATATACATCCGCTTAAGGAAATTGATATGCCTGCTTTAGAGGGACCAATTCTAAATAAACGAATATGTCCTCAAGGAGGTAGATATCCTCTTTAAAATGTGTGATCTACACACACACAAAATGTGGTGAGTAAAATCGAGTTTTCCTTTCCTTTTATAGCATTTTGTAGCATTCCTAGCACAGTTCGAGCGATCCTCATTCCAAGCTGCGGTTGTGGATGACCAGGAAGCACCGCCGCCACATCTGCCAGTTGACACGCTCCAGGTCATTGGTGAAACTCACTGCAGGATGCCATCTACGGTGTTATCCGAAGCTGCTCTAAACTACATCAGTTCAGATGATAGTGAGCGAATCAAGAATCCACAAGGCCAAGAACAGGGCCATCTGCTGTTCTGGTATCCCTAGGTTTTGCTATTTCCGTTTTCAGTGTGCTAGGTTGCAGTTCGTTCAGTTTTATTATCAGTGTGTTTGGTTTCAGAGTGTCCAGTATGATCAGCTTCAGTGTGCCCAGTCTGATCTGCTACAGTATTATCAGAGTTGTTGTCAGTGGAAACAGCTCAGAGGATTGTTTGCTTGCTGCTCTTATCTGTGTGTTCAGACTATGTGGTGTAACTTTTACTCGCATTATGTCTGTTATTATCAAATTCTCCTATTCCATTTATTCAGTGCCAGTTTTATTTACTACTATCTGTGTCGGAGATATGAGTTATACAGATGCTTTGCTTGCCTTTATATATACATATGCCTTTGTCTTGATGAAATATACCATAGAATTGTGAGTACAGTACCTGACTCACTGTCACAACAAATCAATCAAGTTTATAATGAATAGAGACTGGCACTTTTTTAATTGGAATTCAAGAGGAGTTAATTCGCAAGAGAGGTGTGATGATCTATCTACTAAAATTACTCAGAGTAATTGTAATGTCATCTGCCTGCAAGAAACCAAACGAGAGATTTTTGACAGTAGCTACATAAAGAAATTTGTTCCAAGACGTTTGAATCAATTTGCATATCAACCATCCATGGGGAGATCTGGAGGTCTCATTACCATTTGGAATGGAAGTCACTTTACTAGATCAGTGATTAGTAAATCCAAATTTGAAATCACAGTTAAACTGATCTGTAACTTTTCTGCTAGAGAGATATATGTGACAAATATTTATGCACCTTGTACAAGTGAAGGAAGACATGATTTTGCTGACTGGTTCCTCCAGCTTGATACTTCTGTATTTGAATATTGGATCATTATGGGGGATTTTAATATGATCCGAAGTGCAGAGGACAGAAATAGAGATGGCGGAAATGTGAACAATATGTTGCTGTTTAATTCGATCATACAGGCTCATGATTTAGAGGAGATTCCTTTAAAAGGGATAGCTTACACATGGAGCAATATGCAAAATACACCCCTACTGGAAAAGCTTGATTGGATCTTCACATCCCATTTATGGACTAATGCTTTTCCAAATACTATTGCTGCTCCTATGGCCAGGCTAGGCTCTGATCATACACCAATCATCATTCAAATATCATCAAATATCCCAAGAGCACAAATATTTAGGTTTGAGAAATATTGGTTGGATTTTCCGGATTTTAAAGAAACGGTAGAAAAGCATTGGCAGCATACTGGAGTATATAAAAATCCTGCACAGGATATTACTGCTAGGTTAAAATCTCTCAGATATGGAATTAAAAAGTGGTGCAAGAAATTATCTAGTTTGTCAGTTACAATTGATAATTGCAGCTATGTGTTGGCTATGTTGGATGGATTGGAGGAACAGAGGACTCTTTCGATCCCTGAGAAAAATTTCAGATTGGCACTCAAAGCTCATCTCTATAAATTACTCGAAGCAAAGAGATTGTATTGGAGGAAAAAAGCTAATATAAGATGGGCCAAACTTGGAGATGAAAACACGAAATTTTTCCATGCGGTGGCAACTAGAAATTACAGGCAAAATAAAATATCATCTCTACATAATGGAGACAATATCGCAGTAACAGAGCATGAGAACAAAGCAAATTTACTGTGGACTGCTTTTCACAATAGGCTTGGAAAAACTGAAAATTCAGTTATGGAATATGATTTGAGCAGCCTGATTATTCCTCGAGATCTACAGGAACTAGAAGTACCATTTTCTAAAGAGGAAATAGATGAGGTGATCAAGCATATGCCACTTGACAAGTCACCAGGGCCAGATGGTTTCAATGGATTGTTTATTAAAAGATTTTGGTATCATATCAAAGAACAATTCTACAGTCTGTGTAATAGCTTTCATTCTGGAAATTTGGATTTATGCAGCATTAACACAGCATATTACCCTGATTCCTAAGATACAGAGCCCAGAAACTGCTGCAGATTTTAGGCCGGTATCTTTAGTTAGTATGGGACTGAAGATTATCACTAAGTTACTAGCAAACAGAGTACAGAAGGTAATTATACCACTTCTCCATCAAAACCAATATGGTTTCATAAAAGGAAAGTCTATTCATGATTGTATCTCTTGGGCTTTCGAGTATCTACACTTGTGTCATCAAACCAAAAAGGAAATTGTGATAATCAAAATAGACTTCAAAAAGGCAGTTGATATGGTGGAACACAGTGCTATACTGAGCATGCTAAAGCATCTAGGTTTTGGAGATATATTTATTGGATGGGTCAAGAATATTCTTCAGACAGCTACAACCTCTGTGATATTGAATGGGGTACCTGGCAAAATTATAAAATGCAAACGAGGGGTCAGACAGGGTGACCCTCTTTCACCTCTTTTATTTGTGACCACAGCAGAGCTACTGCAGTTAGTTGTGAATGAGGCATGGCAGCAAGGATTACTCAGTCTACCATTGGATAGTAACTATGGCCAAAAATATCCTATATTACAGTATGCAGATGACACACTTATTATCATGCCAGCTGATCAAACACAAGTCAGTAATCTAAAGGATATTTTGCAAGGTTTTTCCAACTCCACTGGACTCAAAATCAATTTCCATAAGACCTCCCTGGTGCCTATTAATACACCATCTGAGAAAGTGGAGGAGCTAGCAGAAATACTAGGGTGTAAAATTGAATCAATGCCCTTTACTTACCTAGGCTTGCCTATGGGTACATCAAGACCAAGGATAGAGGATCTCACTCCAGTAATATGTAAGATGGATAGGAGGTTAGCTGGAATATCAAATCTCCTATCATATTGCTCAAGACTTGTGGTAATTAAATCCATTATATCTGCTATGCCTAACCATATTATGTGTGCACTTAAGGTTCATTATACCTACACAGATCACATGGAAAAATCGATGAGATTGTTTCTGTGGCATGGAAAAGATATAGAAAGAAGAGGGAATTGTTTAATTAAGTGGGAAAAGGTTTGCCGCCCAAAGGATGCTGGTGGACTTGGAGTCCTAAATCTGAGAGATCATAATAAAGCTTTATTGATGAAGAACTTATATAAATTTTTCAATAAGCTTGATATACCTTGGGTCAATTTATTATGGAAAGCATATTATGATAATAACACGGTTCCTGTTAACCAAGGCAGAAAGGGATCATTTTGGTGGAGGAATTGTCTAACTTTCTTGGATGAATATAAGAGTATTACTACATGTATTCCAGCTACAGGAAACAGTATATTAATATGGCACAACAAGTGGCAGGGAGAACCACTACGGATACAATTTCCTGAGCTATATTCATTTGCTAACAATAAGATGATCACCATACAGGAGACTAGGAATATGATTGATGAGAGGATGCATGACCTGTTCTTCTTCCCTCTTTCTATGATTGCATATGAGCAGAGTATTCAATTAGAGAATATGTTGGGTGCAATTCAGAATGGGAATGGGGAAGACAATGATGCATGGAATTTCCCGTGGAATACTACTGGATACTCAACGAGGAAAGTTTATCTTGAGCTCAATAAATTTCCAAAAGCCCTGGATTTTTTCAGATGGAACTGGAAATCGCCATGTCTACCCAAGCATAAGTTCTTTTTTTGGTTGATGATACAGGACAGAATTAATACTAGAGATCTTTTGACCAGAAAAAATTTCCATGTGGAGTCGACTGATTGTGTGCTTTGTGACAATGCGGTTCGTGAAACCAGATCACATTTATTCTTTTCATGCAGCTTCAGTGTTGATTTCTGGAACAGAATTGGTGAAACCTGGAACACTAGTATGGAATTTCAGCAGATGATTATAGATGCGAAGAGCAGGTCGAATAATCAATTTTTCAAAATTGCTATGATTGCTGGTTGTTGGAGCATCTGGAATCATCACAATAAGATCATTTTTTACAATGAAAACAGAGATATTCATGCATGTATTACTTTCCTCAAATCATCCATTGAGGACATTAGGCATAGGGCTAAGCCTAGCTTAAAGGAAGGCATGCAGGATTGGTTAGACCTTTTGTAATTTCATTTCTGAACCGAACTCTGTTTGTAATTATTTATGTGTTAATGAGAAAATAGAAAATTAAACAGTGGGGGTTTTTCCCCACTGTTTTTGGCTTCAAAAATTTTTGTAGCACAAAATATATTGTATTATTTAACAAAAATACAAATATTTATAAAATATTGTATGTATCTATTGAATAAAATCATATCTAAAAAATTCCTACTATCATATTTTTAATTATTCAAAATAGCGAGCCCCCTCGATCTCGGGTGCCAAAAAAGTTAAACTAGATGTAGTGCTCGAAATAAGTCCTAGAAAATTATGACTTTCCTAGCTCTTTTACATATGATAGTCGCAACGATTTGTCATGCTTAATGCATGGTAGTTTTCTTAATTGGTTGGATCTGACATGAAACCTAACCATGGGCGTAGGATGCCTCAGCTTGATGTGTCTTTGTTAAAAAGTTTCATTCAAGAGGATCTCGAATAATGAATCTCTAATTGTGTAGAACCATCTATTGGTGTGGCGGTGGAGTTGTGGGGCATCACTCTACCACGAGAGTTCAATACCTAGTGTTTATATTTGCACACAGGTCGATATGTTAGCTAGGAATTTTGTGAGATTATGATATTAACCCATAGTTTAAAAAAACGGACCGGGCACCTCGTGGTTCATCGGTTCACCGGTCGGACCATTCCTTCGTCCGGTTCATCTTTGATTTTTATTGACATGTCAATTAACTTTCATTGCTACAGAGTATACAGACGAAAAATCTAACATATTTATGGGCCTGGTCATATATGTGCTAAATTTGAGAGAGCTTAAACCTCAGGGAAGGTACTACAGAGTACAGACTACGGAGTTAAACCCTGCAAACATTACATTATTCATGTGAAAGCCTCCACGCATGTGACACATTTTTAATGACGCCACTAACGGGAGTCAAGTCGTTGCAGAGAATCGAGTGAACCACTATGACCCAATGCGCATACACATCTCGGCTCGCCAACCCACATTACTTCAGCATATTTATGTCGATATGCTAGGACAACCGGAGTATAGCATTATTTCCAGTCACATGTTCATGACAGAGTAAACTAAAATCTTTAGCTCCGTTGCACATAATTCTCAGCAGATCACAAAACAATTGTATAGCAAGACCCTAAAACACGAAATTATTACCTAGACCCGATTCCATGGATCGACCAGTGCCCATGCATCGCATGGAAGAACAGGTCTATGAAATAATTCCTCTGGTTTCTGCGAACCAACAAATTAATTAACCCTCCAGAGATGAAAGATTAACTCGATCTTAGAATTAAAGCTGACGCCGACGACGACTTGAAGTGAGATCAGCCTGCGGGTTTCACCGGCGCTGGCGCGGGCGCGGGCGGCGCTGCTCGTCGTCGTTGAAGTCGAGCAGCACGGCGCTGTGGCAGCGGGGGCACCGCGGGTCCTCCCGGGAGAGCATCACGTACATCATGCACCGGGGGCATCCCGCCAGGACCATGGGCGCCCCGGCCGCCGCGTCCGGGCTGCCCTCCGACGACACGCACGAGCTCGGCGGCGACGCCGATGACGAGGACGAGGTTGACAGACGGCGGGGCGACACCGCGTTGACGGCGCCGCTGCCGCCTCCCGGCCGCGCTGCCACCGTGGTCGACGATGACTGCCCGCCGCCGCCCCGCGCCCTCGACAGGCTCAGCCTTAGGCTCTCCAGCTTGGACGACAACTTGCCGCCGTTCCTGCTCATCCTCGATCACCACCACCACCGTCCTGCGCCTCTCTCACGTACTGCACAACAATTTCACGACGACAGCATTAGCGTCTCAAGCTCGCGAATACAAAGTGGATAGCGCCGGCTGCTATTATATATTCAACGCGGCGTGGGCGACACATCGCGCGAAGTGGAAGCACGATGCGCGCATTACCTTGGACTGAGCTGAAGATTGTGCGGGAGGAGTGAGGGAAGAGTACGACGTGTTGGTGGATTGGAGCTTTCCACTTGGTTGCGTATTACTAGTGCTAGGTACGAGTATTTGTCATGCACCTCCCCCTATCTAGCTGCGTTATATAATGAGAAGGCGTTGAGGAGGAGGAGGAGGGTGGTGGTGGACTGGTGGTGGTTTTCTTTAATACGAGAACAGCCGCCATTTAAGCTCCGGTCAATCCTCTTCGAGTATGTGGAGTGTGTCCCGCCATACTCTTGTGTTTCTTTTGGTTCAGCGCTAGTCCTCAGCCAACCAGGGGAAAATCAGCCGCCTTCACAACTGCAAATTTGGACCTTTTGATCTACAAAACTCAATATTGTTTTGTTCGCTTGCAACATCGCCGCAACAAATCACTCCCGATCCCGTGAAAAAATATCTAAATTTGTCACAACATTAAAATATGTTCATCCAACAAAAAAGTCTTGGTATGCAATAAATCACCGTTGGTTGCAACAAAACATTGATGAAAACATGTCACCGGCTTCTGACATGAAAAAACAACGCATGCAACATATGTACCCAACGTAGACAACATTATAGAAACATATTTACATCACTAGAAATGCCCATAAATGATTGGACCATGTTACTCATTTGTACCCAACAAAAACTATACACACGACAGCGTGTTGAAACACTCTTTGCAACATAAAATCCCAGAAAACTACTAACCTTCTCCAGAGGCACTACCCTTCGCAAATCCAGGCTCGCCGGCCTTCCGGAGCCCCTGAAGTTGCCGAAATTTGTGTGCCCAAATTGATTCCCTCCTCCCCCTTCATCCTTGGTTGTTATCGTGGAGGAGCTCCTGATCCAAGCTCCGACTCCAACAAAAATGGAATTATCATGCCATGGCTTTTCAAAACCACGTTGTGCAACACTGCAACCCCCAGCCTCACGTCATCACCTTCTCGAAGGTGGAGGGGATAGAGGCGGCCGTGGAGTTTCTTTACGAGAGAATGTTGGAGACGATTTTAGGGGAGAGAGAGAGAGAGGGGCTGAGCACGCCACCATGGGACATGGACCCTTTTTTCACGACAATGAGCAACTGATTTTCCGTCACCATTAGCGGGTAAAATTTAGCCATTTTTCTTTTTATAAATCATGTGACATTTTAGGTCTAAATATGTTCACCTAGACGGTCACATAAAGAAATTGTGTAACCTCGCGTGATGATGCACACAACTCGGTCGACACATATCATTTTTTAGGTCATCATGGTGGCTTGGTTGTTGGTTCCATTCGTCGAACAAACCACACTACAGCAAAAATAAATAAAGGTTAATATGTATCATTGTCGAATGAATCTCAAATTATTATTATTATTAGAAAAAAAAGAAGGAAATCCTCCGTGCACCTTCACGCTGACGATAAATCGACCATGTGCAATGGTATGAAATTATTAATATGTATCATTATCGAATGAATCTCAAATTATTATTATTATTATTAGTAGAAAAAAAGAAGGAAATCATCCGTGCACCTTCACGCTGACAGTAAATCGACCATGAGGTACTATACAATGAGGATAAAAAGACCGTGCAATGTGCAATGGTAACAAATCAACTTAAAAACTACTCCCTCCGTTCGGATTTAATCGACACACATTTTGTTACACATGGATGTATCTAGACATCAAACAAGTATAGATACATTCATATTTGGACAAACCCAAGTCAATTAATTTAGAACGGAGGGAGTAGTCGCTGGGAAGCTTGAATGCCATGTTGTTGCAACAAAGATGGAACAACATGGGTCTTGCAGTTGTATGCTTCTTCGTTTCCTTCAAGTATCTAGTTGGACTCCCTAGACCGTACGAGTGTAGTTTGACTTTGCACAAGTGCTGATCGATTCGGTGCAACCGACAGGGGTACAACTATAAAAAGAGGTTTCCTTATTCCTCTGATGATGACTGAATAGTTAAACATGGATTTGTCAATCTCACTTTTCAAACCAGACACACCCAAGATGTCAACCTACTGCATGTTTAACACTGAAACAGGGTATTTAAAAGGCATCCACATATTCAAATAGACACTGATGTTGTCGCAATAAAACTATAAGGCATGCACATCTTCATTGTTTCGCCTCTAACACCGGCCGCGCGTACGTGCGGCGTGTACGTCGGGCCGGCCACCCGAGAGCGAAGACTCCACAGCACTCACGCATGCTTGTACGAAGCCCCGTGCATGCTTGTACATCTATGGGCCGCCTGCGTTCTGTTTTTTCCCTGTTCCACCAGTAAGTAGTATGGAGTACGATGTACAAATTACGTAGAGAACGGTGTACAAACTAGACAGAATAGGAGTACAAGTTCCACATAAATGTGATGTACAAATTACACAAAACTAGTAGTACAGAGTACGTATAGAACGGTGTACAACTACACAGAATAGGGAGTACAAACTATATAGAAAGTCAGTGTACAACGTAAACAAAACTGGAAGTACAGAATACATAGAGGATGGTGTACAAAGTACAAAAAATAGAGTATCAAAAGTACACTGACACATGTAGTATAGATACACAGAAAACGGAGTACAAAAGTACACAGAACAGGAAGTACAGAGTACACATATCAGGATGTACAAACTATATAGAACGGGATGTACAAACTATACAGAACCGGAAGTACAAAAAAAAAGTTCGTCAAAACCTATCAACATGGATCTAGTTTTGAAGATCTCGACGCGAGGAGTTCAAAAGTGAAAACAGTTTGTAATTTGAATAAGCGGTTCTCAAGATTTTTTTTTAAATTTCGATTTTGAAAAATAAAACGGAAAAACTGCTCTCTCATCCCACGTATCCCTTTCTCTCTCATCCTACCCACTTTCAATATGCTTGAGACACTTGACAGACATGCAAACAACCACAGAGACCAGACGAAGGAGGATGCGACACTTGGCGCGACGAGAACGAGTCTAAAGTGACCTTTGCAAAAGGTTCCTTTTTTAGTGATTACCAACCGACAGCCATAAAAAACGGGCTCAAAATCCACGATCGGGCCATATAGTTCAGCTAGACGAGGGGTACATCATTTTTGCGAATTACGTGCGATGCAGCTACAGAAGCGTGGAAGTCTCAAAAAAAAACTACAGGAGCGTGGAGTGGAAGCGACAATGATCTTCCGTTTTGAAAAAAAAAAAAATCACGTGCTCCTTTTTTGTGAGGGAAAATCACGTTCTTTTTACGTTTTTATTTTTTACGTGAAGTTCTTTTACGGTTCGCCCAGCGTGACATGTTCGAAGCTTTCCGTTTTATTTTTGTGGGCCATTACTTCTTGTAAGGGAATCGTGAGCCCATTACTTATGGGCTTTTACTAGGCTGTTTCAGCGGATGTTTGGGCCATGAGAAGCCTCCGCTGAAACAGCCTCCCGTGTAATCTTGCATCAAGAAAACGAAGATTCTTAGTGTCAAAAAAAAAAAAAAAAACGAAGATTCCCTCAAAAACAAAATCAAGAAAGCGAAGAAAACAGAACAAGAGAGGAATCGAAGGAGAGCCTGATAGGCGAGGCGAGGGGTGGAGCAGGGAGAGAGAAAGTAGTGGCCTGGGCGTGCGGGCACGAGCAAGGGGAGGCCATGGAGGGCGCGCCGAAAGCGAGCACGCGGCGGCGGCGGCTGGTGGAGAGGGGATCCGATCGCCTCGCCTTCATCACCGGCCAGGCGAGCGCCCTCCCTTCCGACCCCTACCCAGGTAACCATCCACGACCCTGGGAGGAGCAAAATTAAAATTATTATGGGGGTGTTCGAAAGCATATCCAGATCGCCTTCCCGTCGCGTTCACGCGAGATTGGATTAGGTTGCGGCTGCATCGTTGTTGGAAATTCAGTCCCCGTTTCAGGGGATTTTACTCCTTATTTGTGTTCTAGGGCTTCTTCGGTTGGTTTGCAGATTTAGATTTTTAGGACATCTGGTGCCCCGCATATCTTACAGGTTTTGTTCTGCGGAAACATAGGTTTCAGATCACCCCGGACATGGGATTTTGTAATTTAGGGTGTTGGCAGCGGAGAATTTATTTGATGCACAACCTGATTTTTTTCAGACATTCTTTTGCGTTACACGCAGCTCCTAATAGACCCAAAGGCGTGTTGGTGTATGGGTAACCCCATTCATGAGAACCTTCTACTGAATTTAAGGAAGCAATGATGAGTGTTTTGGTGATCTGTTTTTGAGAATTCACCTTATCCATGACTGTATTAGCTCATTATGCACAACTTTTTGCGCCCCTGATTTTGTATTAGAAGAACACCATGAAGACGCAACAGTACAATGTCCAACGGCCAAAACCGACAAAGAAAGCAAAACTGAACTAAGAGCATCTCTAGCAGAACCCGCAAAAGGGGCAGACCCGCAAAATTCCGGCGAGTTTACGGGTTCGGTGCTCGTTTTGGGCCAGACCAGAGGCTGCATATTTAGCCCAGCCCGCAAACGTTTTGCGGGGGCCCGAGAAACGAAGCGGCGAGCCCGTATTTAGCCGGATTGCGACCGCTGATGCGGGTCGAAATCCCCACTCCTCGCACGCATCGAGCAATCCACTCGCCCCTCCGCCGTCTCCGACGAGCAATCCACCCGCCCCTCCCGCAGATCCGGCGTCCCCGAGCCGCCATGGCGCCGAAGAGGGAGGCTACTCCGCCCCTCCCCGGCGACGACTCCGAGTTCCGCGGAGATTTCTCGGAAGAAAAGCGGGCGCTGGTCGTCCGCAGCGACGGCGCCCGGAAGCGCGGCTCCCGCAAATACAAGTTCGGGGAGCCGATTCCGGCCGGCTGGAACGTCCGCAAGCTGCCGGAGTTCGACCGGCTCCGGCGCGAGATTGAGATCCGCCGCCGCCAGCAGCTGCGCCTCCGCAACAGCGAGGGCAGCTCCTCCGCGGGCGCGAGCAGCTCCTCCGCGGCCTCAGGTGCTCCGCCGCCGGAGGACTACGACCCCGAGCATTTCGGGGTCACGCTCGGGCCGGAGGACTTCGTCCCCGACGACCAGATGGAGCGGCAGCTCGCGGCGGCGATGATGCGCTCCAAGTACGAGGAGGAGGAGAAGGCCGCCGCCGCCAAGGTCGCCGCGGAGATCAACCAGGGGCTGCTGGAGCAGGCGCTGGTCATCAGCACGCTCCCGCCCGTCATCGACCTCGTCTCCGACGAGGAGTGAAGCTCCTCCGCCGCTGCGTCGCTGCCGCGCCCATGGCTCCGGTGAGGAGCCGCATTTTGACAAGTAGGGTTTGATCGGCGGCGACCTAGGCTAGCGTAGATGTAGGCTAGGTTTGATCGGCGGCGAACTAGGCCGCATTTTGTGTAAAAATCAACTCGTGCTGCTGTCCAATATGAACTAGTTCGTTCCCGCGAATTCTCAAATTTCCAAATCGAAGAAATGCAGGTTGCGTTTGCGGGTTCTGTTCTTCGCTGCACGAAATACCGAGCAAAAACGCGAAACACGCGACCCGCAAAATGCTTTTGCAGTTTCTGGTTTTGCGGGTTCTGCTAGAGATGCTCTAAACAAGCAAAAGCTAAGGAAAAGCAAAACCAACTCATCAAAACTGTACAGAGAAGGCTTGAACAACGCCTAAGTAGCTGGCGCCCTAGCGCCGCCGGGCCACAAATACTAGTCCAGAACCCTAGTGTGCAGGGGCAATCCTCCCCTGTTCAGCCTTGTCAAGGATTCAGTTCACCAGGTTGCTGACCACTGGACTTGCATTGTAAAAAATACAGTCACTCCTTATGTGCCACAAACACGGAAGGGTGAGATTGATGTGGGAGCATGCGCCTCTGAGTTTCTCCCCAGTGCTTCCTGCCTTGGCTAACCAAGAGCAGAAATCTTCATTTGGCGCGTACATATTGACTTGACGATGTACATGGGCCTGAAGCATAATGAACTAGACCTCTGGGGAGAAGTCACATCCTGTGAGCAGGTGGGAGATGAACTCATTGTCCTGCTCACAGAGAGGCCAGCCAACCCAAGGCGAGCTATCCGGTCTGCCATCCAGCACCAGTTCGCCACCATCAATCAGGAGAAGAACTTCATCTTCAACGGCGCCAAACACTCCCAGCATTGCTGCCACAGCGGGTGGTCGACCATGTCCTCGAAGATCACGAGTTAGGCAGATTTTGCAGAGTACCATTCACTGTCCATCGCCATATCAATTTGTCCTCTGTCCCCTGCACAAGCTCTGACAGCCAAAATGATTTATAAGAGGTGTAATGCTCCATTATTCCTTGAACACTAATGTGCAACTGATAGGTCCATTCTAGTATCTCTTTGTGGTTCTCCTTAGAAAAGTTGCCATTAAAAGAAATGGTGGTTAGTTTGTAAAACTGTGGATATTTAGCTTCATCGGATCTCTGTGCTGCTACTTAATCATACAATCAGTTGTCACACAGCCCTCTTCTTGGAGTTGATAGTTTTGCGAGGTACTCATTGGGCTTTCCCTCTCATATCGATATCACCTATCAAGACAATGCTGTCTTCTACCCATTTGGTTGTCTTATGTTTCACAGCTCTCCTAGTCCTTCACTCCTTCCTTTAGCCTCACTATGAGTGCACCCTTATTGTTTATACTTTATACACTATTATAAGTCAAAACTGAGTCGTGATAACCCTTCATGTCTTATCTTAGTTGCTGAAAGAATAAATTTGAAGGCCATACTCTTGTTTTTTTAAAAAATTATCTACTCAGGTGTTAAAACATATGAGACAGCTTTAAAACATTATGTCTTGATCAACGCTGTTGCCATTTTGCAGATTCACCACTCAGTTCTACTGCTTCACCTCAGCTATCTGATGGTGGATTCGGTACTGAGAAGGTGAGCGATTTCCAGAAGTCAGAACTTAGAGATTTGCTCCCTGAAATTCAGCCAACTGGTGAGTCCCGGCAACAACAACCCAAGCATAAAGCCCATAATAGTGAAGGCGACATACTCCAGAAATACAAGACAAGCAGTGCTGTTCCTGAAATTCAGCCAGTTAACGAACCACTGTTGCAAAGCTGCGATAATGTAACCCTCAACAAGAAGACAAATGATTATGGAGCAGCAATTGTGCCGCCGCCTAGGAGGGAGACAGAAACGAGACCCAGATCTGCGCCTCCTCCAAGCCAGTCTAACCAACCAGACGATTCATCCTGGTCTCTGGAAACCCTGAAGGAGCTCGTGGATTTCACGCCGCACGAGATTACCCAGGCAATCTCAGCCACAGAGTTTAACCGCTTCCTGGCGTCCCTTCTCATCGCCTTCATGGTGGTTCTTTCGAACTGGGGACTGGACGTTGGTGGCATCATCACCAGAGTATTGGTTGGGACAAGGCCGCTCCTGTTTCTTATAATAACCAACATAACCCTTGTCATGTCCTTCATGATGGAGAACAAGGACAAGGACGCGAGGGGCAGACAGGCCGGCGGCCTCAGCCTTGGTTCTGCTGACAGCTTAATGCTAATGCTGGAGGTTGGGTCTCTGCTGCAGAAGGCCTTTGGGCGCTGCTGATCGACTGCAGCGTTTGCGCTGTCATCATGATCTGTTTTCTTGGATTCTGAGAGAAAGTTGCTTTCACCCTCTGTTTCCTTGTGTTCTGAGAGGATTTTAGATAGTTCGCGGAAACGTGTGTAAAAGCCCATTTTCTCTTCTGTCCACGGTACACTCTGGTATCTGTTTATTCGATCTTGTAACATCCATTTTGGCTGAATTTTGATTTACTTACCTAGTACTACTGCTTTGTCCTCATACAGTTCACTCTGGTATGTACTTATACAGTTAAGTCTGTGCGAACAGAGTACAAATGGGATCAGCCGTAGTCGGTATGTGCGTACCTGGTACCACAATATTAGTTGGTGTACAATTTTCTGTTGCTGTATTGGCGATCGATTACTGAAGTTGTCTAGGGTGATCTGACATGTTAATTATCAGACAAAAACAAGAAGAATACTTGTTCTGAAAGAGCAACAAAATTATATGCCGCGGACGCGGTGGGGATTCATGCGGGCGTGTGCGACCGCTGTACGGCGGTGCCTTGGTTGACAATTGACAAAAGAGAAGCCCTCGACAACGACAAGTGTCGCACACCAGTGGAACACGTGCCGCCCAAGACCTGGGAACTCTGCCGACAAGTACATAGCATCGCCCGACGCCGGAACACATGTCCCAGCTGCGTGCGTGTACCTTTTGAACACATGCCTTTCACCACTTGGAACACATCACTGTACAAGATTACCCGGTCCTGCTTCGACAGCATGTTAATAGAATCATAAACCATTGGAACAGTCATGACATCTGCATTAGTCAAAGCACTACTTTTAACACGTCAAACTCCACTAGTTCTTTCCACCCCTGAAGATCTAGACCCTAAACCATTTGCTGGCCAGACATAACCATCAGCCTCCTCTTGCTGCCATAGTTGACTGTTGACATCTATGCAGAGAGAGGTCTTAGGCTAACTAAGCTTGCACTAGCAGTAGGATATAATGTACACGTCGTCATTTCGTAACTAAGATAAGATTGAGGTAGTGGCGACGATTAAACAAGAGAGTCGGTCGCCGTCGCCGGTCGGTCAAGGTGTTGTGATGTCGTGGATGCTCTTTCGCTTGGAGTCTCGCGTGGCGGCGTTGGCCTGGCGGATGAAGTACTTCTGCGCGTGGCTGGCCACCTGCGTGGGCGTCCGCGTCCTCACCGCGAAGCGCGAGATGTTCCTCCAGTCGCCCCGCCCGTACTTCTCCAGCCCGTCAAGGAACAGCCTGCGCAACGCAAGCAATGAAGAAGAGTCAATTCTGCTGCGGTTTGGGTGACTGGCAGGCCGGGCCCGCGTGCGTGCCAGCTGGAAAGAGGAGGAGGAGGAGGAGGTTCGTTGGCTTCTCCGCTTGAACAATGCGGAAAGATCGCCAGAAGAATCTCGAACCTCGACGAAGAAAGTTAGTAGAACGGAACAGAGGATTCGAGTTTTTTCTTTGGTTCTGCTTACTTGTGCTCTTCCTCGGACCAGGGTATGCCGCGGCGCCGCTCCTCGCCGCGGGCCTTGCCTCCGCGGCGGTCGTTGGCGGCGGCGGGTGGTCCTGCTGCGCGGTCCTCCTGGTCGTCGTCCCAGCAGCCGGGGACGTCGATGGCGCCCTGCTCGATGAGCTCCACGTCGGCGACGAGGTCCTGGTAGTGGTCCCAGGCGTCGAGCGGGGTGCGGCCGGGGAGCTCCCCGGCGACGCGGCCCCAGCGGTCGGGCGCCTGCTCCGGAAAGACCACCAGCGCGGCCTCGAACACCTTGTCCTCCTCCTTGCTCCACGGCCTCCTCGCCGGCGCCGCGGCCTGGTGGCGGTAGAAGTCCATGGCCTCCTGTGACGACACGATACCCCCGGTGGCAATTGCGCGATGCGTGGATCGATTAACTATGGGAGATGGGTTGCGTTGGCGTGTGCCGGACGGACGGACGGATGGTGGGCGGCGCCGTGTGGATTTTGGTTTGGTTCGTTGCGGTGCGCGTTTATATGGTGGGACTCGGGCGCTGATGGAAGCGGAATGTGGAATCCGGTGGTATTATTCGGAGGCGCACACGTTTTGGGCGTGCAGGGTGCTCGGGTGGGGTGGGGTGGGGCATCGGTGACGCGTGTCGTGTGTGTGCGCCGCGCGGACGTGGCGGTAAAGGCAAAACAGGGGAGGTCGGCCGGGCTGCAGGGAGTATTGGAAGACGGTTACGATGGAGTTGTTTCAGCTGGTTCCTCGACCGGGGTTGAGTTTCGCTTGGAACCTCTTGTTTGCCTTGACGTGCGTGATCGAGATAGTTATTTTTGTTAATCGTGCATGAGGTGTCGTGAACCGATTCTCCTGAGCAGTAAAACTACTCTCCAAAGGGAAGATCTAGCGTGTGACGGTCGCCGGCGCTGGCTGGGCTAGAGGAGTGCTACACCTCCGTTTGAGCTAAGATGTATCTTGATGCTTATTCGTAGTAATGTGATCAGTAACGGGATGGTGCACATTAGTAGGAACAGATCTCGTGGTGCGATTAGCTCAGTGAAATCATTTAAGCATGTTGGCGATATTCTCTTCTTTTTTCACGGGAGAGGGATCCAGATGACTCTGAAGCTTCACTCATAGCCATTATAATAGGTCCCTAAAGAAAAGAAAATTACAATAGAGTCCTCACGATTTGCAAAAATGACATCACAAGCATCATGTAAACGTGATCCAGTCCATCTCCACCGGCGCCGATGCATGGGTTGGAAGCTACGGCCGCCGATCCCACCAACGGGGATGAACCACTTGGGGTAGATTCGACGATGAACACGGTGCTGAGAGTCTAAAGAGATTTCAAGAAATGGACACCTCGGAGAAGAAGACCCCTAGGCGCGGAGTGGCCCCTGGGCCAAGGATAGAAGCCAATCCTCGCTTCCGCTTGGGAACTCCAGCTGAAGCTTCGCGAGCTTCCCTGACACCTCTAGGTTCTGCCGCCCTCAACCTCTGCTCGCCTCCACGATGACCAGAGCTAAGGGGAACAAGCTAAGGGAAACGTCGACATCTAGCAGCGCCTCGGGCTTATTTAGAAGGGAAAAGAAGGTAGCGTTGTCGCGTATCGTTGTCTCCAACCTCTGTAGCACAACAACCGACATCATCCATGTCGCCCACCACCGGTGGTGGCCCGAGCACCGCATGGATGAACATCCCCTCGGCATATATCCAGCCTGCACATAGTCAACACATACACTAAACCTTTATCTACTAGTAATACTACAAACAGAAGGCCGACCTCCCCTCCCATCGACACGAGATTGCAAATAAGAAAATCAAATGCACGAATCCTCCTACACATCTATTATATGGGATCATATTTTTTACAATGTATAGCAAAATGCCTGCCCGTGCGTTGCAACGGGAGAGAAAAAACATGTGACACGAAGATGGCGATAATATGTTATTGTTGATATAGATAAGATTAGATATTATTCTTTAATAAGCTTTGCTAGAATTTGCACATTGCAAATGGATCACCATAAAAAAACTTAAACAAATAAGATCTAATTGCCAGAAATATTTCTCACATTACGATCAACCCTATAATGAAGTAAATGTCGGACACAACAAACTAAGTTGTACTGCTCGGAGCAATGCAATCAAAAATGATGTCATTTCCATAAACTCCATAAGTGACATATAAGGATATTTTAGTTTTTCTAATTACACATGATTGCAAGTTGGCTAATTATGCATGGAGATGCAATAGTTGTAAAGGTATCATTTTTTCTCCGAAATTTGATATATTATTTGCATTTTTCTGAATTACAGAATAAGAGATAAGCGATCCTTGCTTTAGTATTATAGGATAGGATAGGAAAAACCCCGTGCCTTGCAACGGAAGAAAAAATCGTCGTCGTTTAAACTTATTATCGTCCTCTCTAACATTGGCAACACGTCGGTCAAACATATAATCCTCCTCTCTAAATGAAACGCTCTTTTTCTAGTAGTATAGTAAAAAATCTCGTGCGTTACCACGGGACTAAAAGGACATGTTGTTCGAACACATAACCATCCTATCGAACATTGGCAACTCGTAGGCCTTCGCCGACAAATTCCTATCAAACTTGTATGTAAGAAACAACATTTAGAAACCAAAACATTATTGACCTTATTGTACTCACGTAGGCTTACCTTCTCAAATTAGAGTAAAATTCTAAGGACAAAGTCATGGAAGCAAGTGTAATGAAACTGATCCCTTCAATGTGTACTTTATTTCTTAAGGTAGAGTGTTGCTTGGTGGCCTCAGATACAAGTGCAGCAATGTTTTCATTGTTGTTTTTAAAATAGATCCAATTCGAGAGGCCAGCAGCTTAGTTTTAAAAAGAGGGATATGCCAAAATGCAGTTAAGCTACTTAAGCTACTCCAAAATTCATGAGTAATCCAATGAAGTCATGAGTAATTCCTCTCAAGTCCAGTTAAGCATTCAAATGTACTGCAACATGTGTTTAATTCATGATGATAGGACTTTCTGCTCTCAAGTTCAGTCAAGCAGTCAAATGTTCTCTCAAATTCAGAGCATGTACTGCAAAAACTATTGCTACTCGCCTTTGTTCAACAAGCAACTGCTACTCTGAAAAAATTGCTATTACGCTGCCTTGGGAAAGAGAGAAGCGTAGCAAAAAAAGAGATTTTTTCCTCACCTTCGAAGAACAAGAGTTCGAGCACGAAGGCGCGAGCACGTGGCTGTCGATCCGCCCTCATCGGCTGCCGAAGCTGGGTCGGTGCGCGCCCCCGCCTGCTGCCGACCGCTGTCCTGCGTGCAAGCGGAGAAGAAAGCAATTATAGACGAGTGTAGGAAGCGCAGATCTGGTACCAGATATCGCGGGTCGAAGTAGAGGACGCTCATCCGGAACGCGAGGCTGCGGGTCGCGAGGCACCGCGCGGCAGCGGACCGGCCGACGATGCCGAGCACGAGCCCCCGGCAGCGCCGCATCCCGCGGCAGAGCGGCCCGACGGTGCCGGCGGCGGGGGACGAGGAGGAGCCGGAGAGCAGGTGGGTGCGGCGGAGCAGGCCGAGGAAGAGAGCCATGACGGTGTCGGCGACTGGCAGGGCCGGAGGCGGTGCTGCGCGGCGCGCGGTAGGAAGGCGAGGGACGGGAGCAGGACTGCGGCGGCGGACTCGACGCGGCCCGTGGCGAGGGCCGAGAGCGGGACGTGCTCTAGCACCGCCACGCCCGGCAGCATCTCCTGCTCCAGCGCCTAGGTCTTGCGGCAGCGGCGTGGAGTTGGGTTGAAGAGAAAAGGTGGGTTTGCAGAAAGGTTCTTGGGTTTTCTGACAATTGCAAATAAGTCCTTCCGACGTACGAAACGACGAAGGCTCCTTTGCGTTGTGGACTGCGGTGTAATTTCAGTATTCGTAAGGTTTTGTTTGCAAATTGTCCATTTCGAACAGGTGTCCACTCGGCGGTGGCAGTGGCTGCAATATGGCCGAACAGCCAGGGGCAAAACCGTCATTTGGGGGTCGGACGACAAGAAGGCTTACTGCCTTTTATAGTAGGTATAGATGAGTATTCATGTGCATACTACACATCAGATCAAGATTTCTGTTTGACGTGTTTGATTTGATTCGAGTAGATTAAAGTTATTTTAAGACCAAAATATGCGATGCGAGCTGAGTGTGTGCACAAGGCGATGTCTCTGAATGCTAGCCAGGGTGCCGGCGACGGTTGTGTTCGGGGTACAAGGCCCCGTTTCCTCCGTCGTTTGTTCTAGTTGTGTTTTTACTGTTGGTGGGTTCAGCTCGTATTTGTTCGTTGTAAATCTTTTGCCAGCTATGTTGAATAAATGAAATAAAGCGGCCGTATGCATCATTTTGATGCGGAGTCTGGGATGCACCTATTCGAAAAAAATGTGCGACGCGAGCTGATTGTGCATCATAAAAGGACAAATGAGCAATGCTAGCACTTTGCTGGATATCCGTTCATGGACACCATTATTTATTCTAGAAATTTCTATTTACTTACACCTATATAGCAACATCATGTAGTTTTGAAACCTCTATGAAGTTTTTTTTTTGCATTATATGGTTTCGATCTCTCTACCAAGATATTTTGGGACAACAAGATATGCATGGAGATATACATATACATATAGTTCATGTTAATGGAAAAAATCATATAGTGAAATATTTGTTCAATTATGAATGTTGTCTACTTTAAAGTGATTATGTTTCGCCAAAGGTTTAGAAGGGGCAATGTCTCAAGAAGGAAACAACTGACATCATTTTCCTCAAAAAATATGGCTTAAGTTCAGTGCAGGGTTATTTGCCTTTGTGGACATTAGCATTGTATAGTTGATTAAAATAATATATATCTGAATATTCAACAACCTTATAATGTGGTAATGTAGGATAGATAATGGTTTAAAATCATATGTTGAGTTAATGATTTATGAAAAAGTAAAAAAGTTTAATATAAATAGATGAGTTATGGATCCATTCTTTCTCACATAGTGTATTATAATTTTTTGTTCTTACTCCAATGCAAGTTTTAATGATAGATGTGATGCGAACACAACGAGAATATGTGTTTATACATAATCGTACTTAAATACAACTTTCCAACTTGCATCAGCTTTGTTTCCGCCAATACTGACACATTTAAATGAGTAAGGCGAGCTTTTTGAGGGGAAATAATCCTAAAACAACATTTTTGGATTACTTTTATCAAAATATTATTATTATTTAACCGAGAATCTACAAGTTATACATGTACTTTTTGGAAACAAATCTTTCATTATTGTTTTCGACTCTGCTCACTCATAAGGAATTCAACATGTTTTAATTGTTGGAATAGTGGAAAATTTCCATTATAGTTTATTATAACCATGTCGAGCAAACCAAACTGTGCATATGTTACCTAGTACAAATCAGCCAACCATACACTATTAATTTGGACCATTGCACATGGTTTACGAAATCGTCACCCTTCTTGAATGGGCGATGGCATGCGGCATCGCACATAGTTTTAAAATCATGTGTGATGGGGGCAATGGTCGAGATGCTCTTATTCTCACAGATTGGCGAAGAACAGATTTAAGATGAGTTGGCGAGAATATCGAATCTAAATTTGTGCTATGACAACTAAACTGTCAAGATAGATGACCTCGACTATTTTTATAGGAATCAAAACCTAACATAATCTGCTTATCATCTTTTTTCAAAAATATAACTTACTCAAACTATCTCAAAATTGTTTTAAATCATAGGTCTAGATACACCCGTTAGGTAAAATAATATTTTAAATAAATTTACAATGTCAAAAAATTAAAACAAAATATTCATGTGCATCCGTATATTCTATATTCGCACACAAAAAATTGCGAAAAATTATATTTTTTGCGACGTGTGTAAGAAAGACAACAAAAACGGTCTCGTGCAAAGTCATTTTGAAGTATTGAGATTTCTCGTTCTTACATAGCCACAAAATATTCCCTCCATTTATAATTACTTTGCGTTCTGGGTTTAGTGAAAGTCAAATTTCGTTAATTTTGACAAAAAAAATAAGGAAAAATATAAACATCTATAATATAATTTTAGAACTATTAGAATCAACTTGAAATCTATTTTTATATTATGTTCTAATTGTTCAAAATTAAATAATTCTTGCTTACTTCATGACATGGATGGAAGCCGTAAGCCTTAATCTTGCATCAGCAACTCTTTTCTTGCATTGCTTTACAATCACCTTATCAATATGACTCATATTATTTTTCAGATTTTCATAACATCGGACTGCAAAACTATTGCCTGAACTCGGACTAGTTCTGATGGGGGGATAATAACCCGGTAGGCCCATGAAGAGGGAAGCATGACCCGCCAGGCAGGAGGCCCGGCCAGGCCAGCTAACCATCAGCATGGGCCGGGTTATGTTGCTGGGCCAGAGGCTTTGGCGGTAACCCGGTTCAGGAAGGGAAGTTTCTAGAAGACCAGAGGCGGTTCGTGACTTGGAGGATACGAAGGCTAGAAGAGCTAGAATAGGATTCCGAGTCTGGGTAGAGCCCGGGTTCGTATTGTAAAGTGCCAGGAGACCCGGTAGTCTATATAAACCGGTCCCTGAGCCCTAGTTGAGGAGAACTTTACGATCCAAGCTTAGGCGAGAGAACCATCGAGAGAAACACCACAACCTTGTAACCTAGATCGAGATCCGGCTCTGTTGTCGTAGCCGGGTTATCGAGATCGAGATCAATAACAAGATAGCAGGAAGTAGGTCTTTATCTCCAATGGAGAGGCCGAACCTGGGTAAACCTTTGTCCCTGCAATGCTAAACAATCTCCCAGACGCTAGTGTCGCCTTGCCCATCAACTCAAGCTACCCCAAAGTAGCATCTGCCGTGTTATCTACCCCACGACAGTTGGCGCCGTCTGTGGGAATCGCGTCCAAAGGTGTCACCATCATGGGAGAAGCAAGCAAGGAGTAGAGAACTATGTTTTCGGCGAGATCACCCTCAATTCACAAGGAGAGCCCATCGTTGATGATTTTGGCTGGGGGCCGGAATCAGATCTACTTGAATCAGGTGATGTTATTCCAATTGGCAAGTTTAACGTTTTTGTTGGTATGATTGCAACTAGATCTGCTAGTGATGGAGACTATGAATCTGTGTCAGGAGCTGCCACAATTGTTCAATCTGATGGAGAAGAATCAGTTGGTACGGCTGAAGATGAGCTGCCCCTGGACGTGCACGAGGAAGATCGGGAAACCCGGCTCCAGTCCCGGGTGATGTGGGGACTATGCAGATTCAGAATCGATCCTGCCCTTGTTCGAAGGCCGGTTCGGATATGGAGTAGAAGAAGAGGACGAAGAGGAGCAAGAGTCCGTTCCAAGCCCGGTTAGGAGGGTGGCGGTTTACACCGCTCCTTCGATCAACGCGGGGGCATCACCGTCAACGGTTGTGCCACCAGCTTTTACTCCGGGTCAGCAGCAGCAACAATTGCCACCAGTGTTGGAGCTGGCGGGCCAAAGGGTTGATGGAGACCCGGCTTCGGTATCAGAGGAAAGTGAAAACACGGCGCGTTACAGGAATAGCTTCGGTTTTCTCAATAACCGAGCTCAGGGTGAGGAAAGAAACAATGCAACTGGGGCCCGGGCCATGTTTAACAATGGCCTGGTCCTAGATCCAACAGCACTTACGAGGATTGTTACTCCAGAGAACGCGCAGCAAGAGCTATAGAATTGGATACAGCACGCCGGGCCTTGGAGCAGGTGCGCAGAGACACAATGGCAGAAAAAGAAGATATGGAGATTAGGCGAAAGCAATTAGAGGATGAGGAAAATCGTCTCAATGAGATGACCAGGGCACACCGGAGGAGGCACCAGAGCCGGCTGGCCCTGGAGAAAACGCCATAAATCCAGCAGTATTGTTTAGGACCCCAGAAGATCAACCAGTTGGTGTAACCCAGGTGGCTCCAGTTGTTAGAGCAAATATAGAACCAGACAGAGGAACAGGAGCAGCTGGGTTGCAGTTGCAGCGGCGCCGGGTCTTCTCGCTGGGGGAGCCAGGGGAAATCCGGGTCTGCCGCCCAGGACACCAAGGTTTCATACGCCGGCGGGTCACTATTCCAATCCAGCAGATAACGTATATGCCGCAACTTTGGCACTAGATCGTATTCCATTAGGAGACTCGCCAGCAGAGGTTGAAGCTCGGCGTGCCATTGACATGTTACGCACTGCGGTTGCTCAGCAAGTTCAGTATTCAAAAGAGAAAAGTGCGCTTCATTACAACATATCGTAGCAAGAGTCGCCATGGGGGAAACCCGCCATTGGCCGGGTTTGCCGCGGCACAGCAGCAAAACCCGCCCCAGCAGAACCAAAACCAGAATAATCAGCAGTATCAACCCGCCCCTGCAATTTCTGTGGCTCAGCAGATAGTCAATAGATCGCGGGCAGGAAGGAGTGCAGCTAATGCAAACCCGGCAGTACCAGCAGCTGGAGCACCACAAGGAGGACCGGGTCCCGTGCCAGCAGCATCTGCAAGCTCGCCGGGTAACATTAATCTTTTAGCAAGTTCTTCCACTTTGGCGGGTCCCAAGTGTCTTTCAGATGCCATTAGAGCAGAGCCTTTCCCTGAGAAGTTCAAGGAGCCAAGCAAGATTGCCAATTATGAGCCGAGCACAGACCCGGCGAGTTGGTTGAGCAGTTATGAGATGGCGATGTGTATACGCAATGCCACAGAGAACGTTTGTGCAAAGTATATGTATTTGATGATGAGTGATGGTGCAGCAAAGTTGTGGTTCAAGAATCTGCCAGAGAAATCTATCAATTCTTGGGATGAGTTGAAAACAATTTTCATCAAGCACTTTCAGGGCACGTGCAAGCGTTTATTTTCCATTGAAGATCTTGATCGTTGCGTACAGAGGAAGGGCGAGTCAGCTCGTCACTGGATGGGCCGGGTCACGGAGATCCTGCACTCTTCATCAGGTATCGAGCCCAAGGATGCAATTTCATCGATGGAGAAAACTTGCAAGTACGCTCCCTTGGTCCAGAAGCTGGGTCGCATGAAGGAAGGACACCGGGTTAAGCCCGTTACTATGGCAGAGTTGATGGATGCGTGCAACAGACACGCAGCCACGGACAAAACCCAGGATGATAGTGAGGAAGAAAAAGGGAAAGGTGCTGCGAACAATGGAGGAAAGAACAATGGCCCGGGAAACAATAACAACAGCAATCAGAACCAGCACAAGCGTGGGCATCAGGAAGGAAACTCAGAGCTAGTTGCAAATGCAAATGCCGGGTTTCAGAGGCAAAGGATGGATGGGAATTATCAGGAAAACAGAGGTTATCAGGAAAACAGAGGTTATCAGGGAAATAATGGGAGTTATGGTGGTGGAAATAGTTATCAAGGAACACGCCCAATGAGCACTGAAGAGGCCTTCAGGATGCCGTGTCCTCGTCATAGCAAGAACGGCAGACCCGCCAATCATTCATTGGCCCAGTGTGTAGATTTGAACAGGTGGAAAAACAATGAGATTCAGAGAGCTCTGCAAGGAGCAAACAGGAGTGGAGGACCCGGCCCGAGTGCTAACCCGGCTGCGGGACCTCTAACTGGAGCAAACGCGGTACCAACTGGAAATACAGGACCCGGCCAAAATACAGGTAATCAGGGTGGATTCTCGAACCAGCCGAGGCAACTTGGCCAATATCATATATATACCAGTGGCACGACCAAGAGAGAGAGAAAGATAGTCAAAAGGGCAGTTAATTCAGTGGCTGTAGGGGTACCAAGGTATTTGAGATGGTCAGAGCATACTATTACTTGGAGCAGAGCAGATCACCCGGATGTGGTGGAGCACCCGGGTCTGCTTGCGTTAGTTGTGGCTCCTCAAGTTCATGGCTTTGAGTTAAAGAAGGTTTTGATGGACGGTGGCAGTAGCATTAACATCTTGTACTGGGAAACATTTATGCGTATGGGTCTGAAGGAGTCACAGTTGCAGAAAACGTCAACAATATTTCATGGTATAGTTCCTGGGAAGTCTGCTACACCTGAGGGAAAAATTTCATTAGAGGTTGCTTTTGGCGAGTCTATCCATAACTTCAGATCAGAGTGGCTCACCTTTGAGGTGGTGAAATTTCCAAGTCCTTATCATGCGTTGTTTGGAAGGCCGGCCTTTGCCAAGTTCATGGCGAGGCCGTGTTATGTATACTTGCAGTTGAAGATGCCGGGTCCCAAGGGGATCATCACTGTTCATGGTAACAGAGAAATTGCAGCAGAATGTGACGAGGGAGATGCAGCCCTGGCAGAGCGAACTTGTGCTAGAGAGGAGTTGAAAGCTTACAGGTCTAATCTTGACCCGCAGGATAACAAGGCGCTCAAAAAACCAACAACAGAAGATGACAGGGCAAAGTTTAAAGCAGCAAAGGATACTAAGATGGTGGATTTTGTGCCTGGGGATTCCTCCAAGCAGTTCGCCATAGGGACCAGCCTAACTGATAAATAGGAAAGCGCGCTCATCGAGTTCATCCGTGAGAATCGGGATGTTTTTGCGTGGACACCTAGTGACATGCCAGGCATTCCGACTGAACTCGCTGAGCACCGTTTACATGTTGATCCAAAGGCAAGGCCGGTGAAACAAGGTTTGAGAAAAATGAACGCAGAGAGAAGAAAAGCTATAGGAGAGGAGATAGCCCGGTTATTGGAAGCCGGCTTTATCATGGAGGTTTTCCACCCAGAGTGGTTGGCTAACCCGGTTTTGGTTCTGAAGAAAAATAATGAGTGGAGGATGTGTATTGATTTTACAAGTCTCAACAAGCATTGTCCAAAAGACCCGTTCGCACTGCCGCGCATCGACCAAATTGTTGACGCAGTGGCAGGCAGCGAGCTCTTGTGTTTTCTGGACGCATATTCAGGTTATCATCAGATCAAGCTTAACAGGCAGGATTGGGAAAAGACATCGTTCATCACCCCTTTGGTGCTTTTTGCTACAAGACCATGACTTTTGGGTTGAAGAACGCAGGAGCAACTTATCAGAGGTGCATTCAAAATTGTTTTCATGATCAGATTGGGCGCAATGTGCATGCTTATGTGGATGATGTGGTGATCAAGTCAGAAAAAGCCGGGTCATTTATCAGTGACCTTACAGAAACATTCAAAAATTTGAGGAAGTACAAGATGAAGCTCAATCCTACAAAGTGCGTGTTTGGAGTTCCAGCGGAAAATTGCTCGGTTTCATTGTGTCAGAGCGTGGAATTGAGGCAAACCCGGAAAAAATCAGAGCCATCCAGAGTTTGAAAAAACCTGAGGAATTGGCAGATGTTCAGAAGTTGACAGGATGTGTGGCTGCGCTAAGCCGGTTTATATCCCGGCTCGGAGAAAAAGCAATACCTTTGTACAAGTTACTCAAGAAAACAGACAATTTTGTGTGGAATCAGGAAGCAGACGAGGCATTTGAAGCTCTGAAGAAACAATTATCAAAAGCGCCAGTTCTGGCGGCCCCGGGTCCCAAGGAACCCATGCTGTTATACGTCGCTGCCGGGCCTCAAGCTGTGAGTGCTGTGGTGGTGGTCGAGCGTAAGGAGGAAGGCAAGGAAAACCCGGTTCAGAGGCCGGTTTATTATGTTAGTGAGGTGTTATCAGAAGCAAAGCAGCGCTATCCGCATTGGCAGAAGCTAGTATTTGGTGTTTTCATGGCAAGTAGAAAGTTGAAACCATATTTTCAGGAGCATCCAATCACAGTGGTGAGTTCAATACCCTTAGCAGATATTATCAGGAATTCAGAAGCTACAGGAAGAATTGCCAAGTGGGCAATAGAGATGGGGCCTTACCACATTGACTATGTGCCTCGTACAGCTATCAAATCGCAGGCATTGGCGGATTTTCTTAATGATTGGACACAGTTGAGTGCACCACCTCTTGCGCCGGGTCTCAAACCTTGGGTTATGCACTTTGACGGGTCTAAGCAAGCACAAGGTTCAGGAGCTGGAGTTGTGTTAACTTCTCCCAAGGGTGATAAGCTGAGCTATGTTTTGCAAATTCACTTTGATTGCTCTAACAATGTGGCAGAATATGAGGCTTGTTACATGGTTTGCGTATGGCAAAGGAGATGAGCATCAAGCATATTAATTGTTATGGGGATTCAGATCTGTGGCACAGCAAGTTTCAGGAACATGGGATAGAAAAGATGCGACAATGGCGGCTTACAGGAGAGAGGTGGACAGGGTAGCCGGGTTTTTCTCAGGCTATCAGGTGGATCATATTGACCGCAGGAAAAATGATGCTGCAGATGCTTTGTCAAGACTCGGCTCACGCAGAGAGCCGGTTCCACCTAACGTTTTCTTGGACGAGCTATGGACTCCATCAGTCAAGCCTCAGGGCGTAGAGGAACTGGCGGGTCAGGAAGACCCGGATTCGCAATTGGTAGCAGCAACTCATGAAATTCCAGAGTGGACAGAACCTTATTTGGCGTATCTTTTGCGTGGAGAGCTGCCAGAGCAGGAAGTTATATCCCGGCAAATTGTGCGCCGGGCTAAGGCCTACGTAGTTATTGATGGCGAGTTATATAAGAGAAGTGTTTCTGGAGTATTTCAGAGATGTGTGTCTGGAAAGGAGGGCCGGCAAATTTTGAAAGAGATTCATGAGGGAGATTGTGGTCATCATGCTTCAACAAGGTCTTTAGTAGCAAAAGCTTTCAGACACGGCTTCTTCTGGCTCACAGCTCAGGCAGATGCAGAGCGCTTGGTGAGTAGATGTGATGGTTGCCAAAGATATGCAGGCAAATTCATGTGCCGGCTCAGGAGTTGCGAACAATACCCTTGACTTGGCCCTTTGCAGTTTGGGGGCTTGATATGGTGGGTCCTTTTAGCATGTCTCCTTGCAAGAAAACCCACCTCTTGGTTGCCATTGATAAGTTTACAAAGTGGGTTGAGGTGATGCCTGTTACTAATTGTGAAGCAGCTACAGCAGTCAAGTTTTTGAAGCAGATCATACACAGGTTTGGGTATCCTCATAGTATCATCACAGATAATGGTACTAACATGTCCCTTGGTGAGATGGCAAAGTTTTGTGGAAATCAGGGTATACGTTTAGATGTTGCTTCAGTTGCTCATCCACAGGCCAATGGACAAGTAGAACGAGCAAATCAGGAGTTGCTTCGAGGTTTGAAACCACGTCTCCGGGTCCGTGTCTCAGAGCTGCTGGAGCGTGGGTTGAGGAGTTGCCATCAGTAGTTTGGGGAATCAACACAACACCAAACAGATCCACAAAGATGACCCCTTTCTTTATGGTGTATGGGGCAGAGGCAGTTTTGCCAAGTGATATAATTCATGACTCGCCTCGCGTGGCGGCTTATGTTGAAACAGAAAATGAGCAGACCCGGCAGGATTCTGTGGACCTGCTTGAGGAGAACAGAGAACAAGCACTGGAGAGATCAGCAGTGTATCAGCAGATTTGAGGCGGTATCATAGCGCCGGGTTAAAACTCGCACTTTCCAGGAGGGAGATTTAGTGCTACGATGGGTGCAATCCAGAGAAGGGATGCACAAGTTATCTCCCCCTTGGGAAGGGCCCTTCATCATAAGCAAGAAATTGAACAATGGTTCATATTATTTGGTGGATGCAAGAGAAAAGTCCGAGTCTGTTAATGACACATCGCACTCTACCTTTTCATTGGAAGAGCGTGAGAGGCCATGGAATATTGCGCAGCTGCGCCCATATTATACTTAGCATGAGAAAGAGATATGAGATGTAAAACACGATGTAACAGGCAGCAGGTTTCAGACGCGCTCTTTTCCTTACCAGGGTACCTAAGGGGACTGGAAGGTTTTTAATGAGGCGGCTTGCTGACCTAACCTTTTCTATCAATAAAGTGAAGGTTGAACAGAAATTTGTGTTCTTTTCGTTTCTTTTTTGATGTTTGATAGTAGTGTTGCATAGTTCTATGTTAAGTTTGGCCTTGGGGGCTCGCCCAAGACCCGGCTTTTACGGTCATCCGGGTCTCGATGTTTCGTGACCCGGCTGTGCAGTTTTCGTTACAGTATCCATAACTTTGGATTCAGAGGTATGAAGGTGAAGTTTACGTTTTAGTTGTTTATGTTTTTGTCATAAGAATAAGTGCATAGTTATCTTTGAGGACGCCCAGAGAGCGTGTCCCACCAGTATGAGGATCAATGGGGTAATGTTGCATAGTTAAGCCATTACTTTATAAACATTGATCCAGGTCTTGGGGGCTCCTACTACAATAGTTTGCAGCTGCAATCCCAAGACCCGGCTTTATGCCACTAGTTTATTCTTGGTTATCTTGCTGTTGAGCTGATGTGACTCGCAATTTTATGGCCTGATTGCTCACCTGGAAATTCAATCAACCATGAAGCCCATTGGGACTTGGTTCGACCCTGTTTTTCTCAGAGAAGTAGCGACAGGGTATCCATGCGAAAGCCGGCTCACAGTTAAAGAAATCAAAAGGGTCATCAAAACCACAGAAGAGGCATATTTCATAGCAAAAGTTTGAGAGTAGCATAAAAAGTTTCATCAGGTGCATAGGCGCACCATCACAGGCATAGTGCAGACAGTGCAAAAGTTATTACAATAACGCCCAAAGGGCCGAATAAAGATTGTTTTCTTGCAGAGATAACAGCATCTGCGTAAGTTTTCAAGCTTTGGCTTCAGGAGCCGGGTCACGGGGAGGAGAGCCGGTTGGTTGTCTTCGACGGTCTTTGCCGGGTCTTCTTCTTCGGCGGCCGCCGGGTTAGCCTCTGGCTCCTTGGTCTCGTCGGTTTCTTTGGCCTTGGTCTTGCGCCGGGTGATTTTTCGAAGTGGCTGGAAGAAGTTTTCATCATCTTCTTCAGCTATCGCCCGTGACGGAGGAGGAATAACTGGCGTAGAGGAGCTGGGAGCAGTGGAGGTACCAGGAGCATTTTTGCCGGGTCAATGGAATCCTTATAGCTTTGGAGGAGATCGACGCGTTGTGGCTCGTCATCCATGATCTCTTCATCATTTTCAGTTACCAAGCTGCAAAGTGGTGAGCTTCATCTTGCTGGCAATTACAGTGGCAACGTGCCGGGTTTGCTTCACAACCCGGGCGTAGCACTTCTTATCGAACTCTTGCCATCAGTGTCAAACTGAGGAAAGCCCTTCTTCAGTGGAGCCGGGTTTAGCTGGGGATGGTAGGCCTTTGCCAAGGCAAGACCTCGCATCACCCCGGCCCTGCAAGCTGATCTCTTGAGCAGATGGATCCATTGCGGCATTGTTGACAGATGCCCAAGGACTTCAGTGTACTTGCTTGGCGGGTTCTCCCAGAGCCTAGCGGCTTTGATGACCTCGCAGCTGCCAAAGTACAGCTGACGTGTCAGCGTGTACATGCATTTGATCTTCTCTGCAGCGGTTTTGCGGAGGTTCCATCACGAGGGCCTGTGTAAGGAAAAGTGTAACAGTGAAATTTCAAAAACCGGGTCTTTTGATCAGTTTAGGTTGAAATTCAAAGGAGTAGTGCTTACCCACTAAAGATTCAACCATAGAGGTGATCATTCTTTTTAGCCGGGTCAGCTCGTTGTTGGTTTCATCCAGCTGCTTCTGCAGGGTCTCCTGTTGCTCCTGGAAGTTCTCCTCGTTCTCCTGCATGTCCTTCTTCAGATCGGAGTTTTCTTGCGTCAGGGCAGTAATCTTTTCTTCCAAGGCCTGGAGTTGAGCTGAGTGATCAGCCCGGGTCTCAGATTCAGTTTTGGCAGCGTCAGTGAGCCGGGTGATCTCAGCCTGGGCCTTGGCATGGTCTTCCTGTTAAGATGCAAAAAGTTATGTTAGTCCCAGGTCGCCGCAGGCGTGCAACCCGGCACTTGGGGGCTACATGCGCAAAAAGTCTGAAAATTTCTAACTGTAAGTCCCAGGTAGCTGTGGACAGCTAACCCGGCACTTGGGGGCTACTCAGTTTGAAGTTCAATTGTTCAACGTAATAAAGAAGTCCCAGGTTGCTGCAGGCACACAACCCGGCACTTGGGGGCTACAGTGTTCAAAGTTTGATGTGAAAATGGGCAAGTTTTAAATGATGGAAGTTTTTTAGTCCCAGGTTGCTGTAAACAGACAACCCGGCACTTGGGGGCTACAGGTTTGAAGTTTTTACCTAAGGAATGCATATTGTAAGCACCAAGCTCATCACAAGTGATGAACTTAGAGCTTGGGGGCTACTCAGGGTATAGTTATGCAAGAAAATATATAGGCAAGAAGTAAAAATGGGTACCTGATATCGTTTTTGGATCAGGGCGACCAGTTCTGTCTCCAGGGTCTTGTGTTGAGCTAGGCGAGAAAAATATTCGTCGCAAAGTGCTGGAACAGACATGGTGTCCAGAGCCGGTGAGTTTGAGGAGGAAGCCGGGTTCTTGTTCTTGGCAGGAGTTGCCGGGTCAGCATCTGGGGCTGGCACCTTGGCAGAGTCTCAGGAGCATTTTGTACTGGAACGTGCCGGGTCCCAGTAACCTGCACTTCATCTTCTTTAGTCCCAGAGCCTAACCCGGGCGAGTGAGCAGCTGGGGAGGATTCTGGCACCGGGTCAACAACATTTTTTGGAGAAGCCGCGGGGGTTGCTTGCTCCCTTGGCTCGTCTTTGTCCTCTGGTTCTTCATATGTGCCTCCATAGGAGAAGGCTCTGTGGTTGCTGGAGGAGGAGACGCCGCGGGAGGAGATTCCGGGTCTTCATCCATAAAAGCCCTGGCACTGGAACAAATAATGTCTTAGTTAAACAAGAATGGGACAGTGAAGTATAAGGTATGGAAAAGATGTGTGAAGTATTTCTAACCCGGCGTTGATCTGGAAATCCTCGGGTGTGCTAACACCATCCGAGGAAGAATCTGACAAACGAGATGGTTTAGGAACCCGGATCTTGCCAGCTAAAGGGAACTGTTTGCTGGGCGTCTTCTGGATGGATTTGGCCCAGCTTGATAAAGAGCGTTGAGGGATACCTGGGCTCAGGGAAGCTTGGCTTGTAGAAGACCGGGTTCGGCGTCTCTTGTTCGCCTCAGCCTCCTTCTCAGCCTCCTTTTCCTGTGATTGTGCTTAAGTTTGAGATGAGTTCATCATGAAGATTGAGAAAAGAGAATGTGGTACCTTGGCAATGGTGGCCCGGGTCCTCTTCTGAGTAGGAGCTGCAGTAACTTGGGGACCCGGCGCTACGTCAGAAGCCGGGTCAGTGGGGCCTGGAATAAAATTTGCCGGGTTATCAGTAGAGGTGTCCTTGTTGGGGACTTCGTTGTTAATCAACTGGAGGAAGAGCCGGCCTACGGAGTCAAGCTCACCTTCTTCTTCTTCTTCTTCGTCTTCACTTTCTGTGTCCTCCCCGTCAGGAGAGGATGTTGGGGTAAAATCCACGCTCCACCATTTGGAGTCCTGAGAAAAAGCAGTCACAGTAAATAACAGTCTATGGATGAGTTTACCGGGTTAAAGTAAACAAAATGGATTGAGTATTGGCTTTACCGTGGGGGGTTTGTTCTTGGCACTAAATGGGGCGAGCCCGTTCAGTGCAATGGCATCTTTCTTTTCGCCAAGCAATCTCTTGGCATTCTTCACAAGCTGATCATCAGTGAGCGTCATCTCAGAGTAACGCAAGTTGTCTGTGGTTTCACCAGTGTACTGGCAAATTAGCCGGGTCCTGATGCTGAGTGGCTGGATGAACCAACCGATCCAGCACTTGACCAGATCTGTGCCCTTGAGGCCATGGGCGAGTAAAGCTCTGGCCCGGCGAAGAATGGGCTCGAGCTTGACCCGCTCGGCGTCATCGGCATAACTATTCATTTTGGCATCATATGTTAAGCCCGAGTTCCGGAAAGCCGGGTAACGGGCATCGTCAGATTCTGGTGAAGTGTCTTGGCAGTAAAAATATGTGTTTTGCCACCCCTTGGGATGGCTGGCTAGAAGAGAGCCGGGAAATCGCATTCCCTTCGGCGCTGGATTGCAACTCCCCCATATGGAAGTACTTGATCCTTGCGAGAGGGGTTGCAGTAGAAGAACTCGAGGAACAGCTCGAGGCTTGGAGCCATTTGTAAGTAATCTTCACAGAACACCACATAGTTACTGATGTTCAGCATGGAGTTGGGCGCGATGTCTTGAGGCCTAAGGCCGTAGTACTTCAAGACCCGGCGAAAAAACAGGGAACCCGGGGGGCGAAGGCCGCGCTGAACGTGGTCGAGGAAAACCACCACTTCACCTTCCTTGGGGCTGGGGCGGATTTCTTCTCCAGCAGCGCGCCATTGGATCTCATCCTTTGGAGGGAGCTCGCCGCAGTTCACATATTCCTGAGCATCAAGGTCGTCACCGTGGATTTGGTCCAGTTGACCTGAGTAGCAGCGGGGGCGGCGGAGCCAGATGCACCGGCGTGGGTGCTGTGGGCTTCTTCGAGCTTCTTCGCCGCACGGGGAGCTCCGGCCTTGGCTTTGTCCTTCACCATGGCTGAGAGCTTCGTTCTCTGAGCACAACAATGGAGGTGTGAAACCCTAGTTCTAGATGTAGATGCGTGGAGAGGGAAATGCAAGCAAATCTGGACGAGATTCAAGTTGGAATCAAGTGCGGAGCACGGATATGTGGAGTAATCGTACCTGTGGATCTTCTTGCAGGAGATTGGGAGCTCGATTTGAGATTGGATCCGCGGTTGCTACAGTGCGCGCGCGAGGAAGAAGATGAACTGGATGGGGAAAAATGACCGTGGTGTCTCTGGCCTTCTATTTATAGGCGCAGTGAAAACCCTAGGGGTGTTGTGGTAAAAAGTGAAGAGATAAGGATCTTTGACTAAAAGTCAACGACAAACGGAATGAGATAATTACGGAGTATTAAATGATAAGATCGTGATTAAGATGGATAAGGATGGAGTTATAGTTGGGTGATAGTTTTCGCTAAGTGTTGAAAGTGAAACCCGGGCGTCGGAACCCGGCAAGGGATAACCGGGTTACGGCGTGAACCGCCAAAGAAACTGGCCAAGCAAAGGAGAAAAGAGGCATGTTCTAATGTTAAATTTGTTGTGTTATCTTATGTTTCAGGTGATTAACCCGGCTGGCCAGGATATCAGCTCTGCAAAGAAGCAATATTCAAGAATAAGAAGCAGAGCATGCCAACCTGGCAACCAGGTTAATCTGGGGGCTACTGATGGGGGGATGATAACCCGGCAGAGGAAGGAGCTGACCCGCCAGGCAGGAGGCCCGGCCAGGCCAGCTAACCATCAGCATGGGCCGGGTTATGTTGCTGGGCCAGAGGCTTTGGCGGTAACCCGGTTCAGGAAGGGAAGTTTCTAGAAGACCAGAGGCGGTTCGTGACTTGGAGGATACGAAGGCTAGAAGAGCTAGAATAGGATTCCGAGTCTGGGTAGAGCCCGGGTTCGTATTGTAAAGTGCCAGGAGACCCGGTAGTCTATATAAACCGGTCCCTGAGCCCTAGTTGAGGGAACTTTACGATCCAAGCTTAGGCGAGAGAACCATCGAGAGAAACACCACAACCTTGTAACCTAGATCGAGATCCGGCTCTGTTGTCGTAGCCGGGTTATCGAGATCGAGATCAATAACAAGATAGCAGGAAGTAGGTCTTTATCTCCAATGGAGAGGCCGAACCTGGGTAAACCCTTTGTCCCTGCAGTGCTAAACAATCTCCCAGACGCCAGTGTCGCCTTGCCCATCAACTCAAGCTACCCCAAAGTAGCATCTGCCGTGTTATCTACCCCACGACAAGTTCCCATATGTGTTAGTAAAGCACATTCTTTTCCATTGTTAACCTTCTTCCACTTATCAAATCCTTTGACTGTAAATGTGTCCGAACCACACTTTCCAATTGGCTTTTTAGAAAAGAGAAAACAAGGCAAGCAATATGCTCTATTTGTGTGAGGCGAATATTCCAACCAGAAAAAGTTTGTGAACCAAGCACTCTGGAATCGACGAGGGCTAGCACCAGTTCCAGTAAAAACATACTCATCCAATATTGGTTGATAAGGCCCCTCGGATATATAGGAACGCCTAGCATCATCTTGCTTGTCAAGAGGGAGTTCCCACATTTGACGACGTCTGCCAGGGTCTCGATCATACTCAGTGGTTATAATTGTCGCTTGTTCTGTAACTTCTAGCATGGGGATACCATTATCAGGTTCAGCAATAACTTTAGCAGAATTAGGATTGTTCTCTTCGCTTGCTTGTACATCATGTTGATCTGGTTCTGGTTTTTTTTTAGCGATCAATCTGGTTCTGGTTGTGAGCTCGAACCAATTGGCTTGAATTATTTTGGGGTTCCTGGTCTTTTTCTCTTCAAATCTACACAAGCACCCCGCACACGCAAATAATCCAAAAATTAATCAGAGTGTCTAAGAGAGATCAGATTAGTTAATCAGAGAGAGGGAGTCAGAGAGAGGGAGTCTGGGCTGAATTACCTTTTTTTCCTCCCGCCATCGGTCATGTTGACAGACAGTGAGACAGATCACATATGACAGTGCGGCCGTGCAGCCCGGCAGGCGGCAGAAGATTGCCGTGCAGATCGGTGGAGCAATCGGTGGCGGCCGGTAAACCGGCGAACAGACGGAACAGCCGAGCACAGGCGAGCAGAAACGAAACGATCCCAATTCCTAGATGATCGATCGATCGTGTCTGCTGCTGATCCCTACTGTAACTCCTAAATGGGTACTTCGTTAATGGGCTTAGGCGCTTACCTGTTGCATGTCTTGTTCGCGGGAACTAAATGGGCTTTGAATTGAGATTTGGTACTGCTGACCCCACTACAATCTACTCTTGTTCGTGGGAACAATACTTCCCCTATGATGTGGATATCCATAAGAGCTTAATTTATATTTTAGTCAGTATGACACATTAAAGATCGATGCCATCACATTTGAGAGACCATCAGCCTAGTCTATTATATACTAAAAGCAATATACGTGTCCTGGTAGAGAAACCACGTTAATCTACATCATCCAAATTATTCTGATAGTTATATCAAAAATTTATGGTTAGGAATTAACAAGAAATTAGTAGTAACGTAACTATGTAATCTGTTTGACATGATTCACGTCAGAGAGGCTAAACTTTATTTTGCATATTTCGTGATCGTCCAATCCGCGGGAAAATGTCTGATCGTTTTCCTATCTCGTGAGGTTCACACGCGTACCGCCGCCGTCACCCTAATATAATTGTCTTCCAATCTCGTGAGGTTCATATGTGTACCGTCGCCGCTCTTTTCCTGCTCGATTCTGGTAATATCGAGCCGCCTCCTCGCGCGACGTATTAGGATATCAGCATGCCTCTCGTCTGATTCCTCGATCTTACATGCTCCTCTCCCGTCCAATCACGAGACCAGACTCAAATCTGCCTTCCCCCTGTTGTTGCAGATCGTTGTATGACCTGCCGCTGTTGGCTAACTTCATTGTCTAGATGCATTATGTTTTTTTTTGAACTTAGTATACTGCATGTATTCACAGAAATACAACCAGGAATACAGTCACACGCAGTACACGGCAGGTGGGACCCATGCCCCAGCACAACAGCAGAAAAGACCCCGAAAAGAAGAAAATTACAACACGGTCCCCAGGACCCCTTCTGCTGAACACGCCTCTGGTCCGCCGCCACACCACTCCAACGCCAACGACGCCGGAGAAGAAGGCCGACCACCGCCGCCCCTGGAACGAGGCACATCACCACCCTTGTAGAAGACCGCAAGATCCACCCGAAGCGCAGCAACGAGATCTAGGACGATGAACGAGCACGGCCAAACCGCAACCTCTTCCAAACCACCAGCCAAACCCCGGCCACCCTGCGCCGGAGGACAGCAGGCACCACCGCAGTCTCCAAGCACTTACCTCACTATCCCACGCCGCCGCAGGAGAAGACGACGGCGCCGCGACAACCGGGACGGAGGACAGGAACCCCAGAGCACGCACTCGCCTGCATCGCCTCGACGAGCACGAAGGGGACACATCTTCTCGACGAATCCGGAGATCCGCGAGACAAAACTCGTCGCAGCTCCTCGCCGGAGGCGGAGAAGGACAGCAGCCGCAACACCAAAAAGCCCACACCAGCGCCGCCACGCCCTCCTCAACGCCGACGGCCGGGCTACCTAAACGCCACCCTATGTACAGGAGACACCAGATCCAGGGTTCCCCCACCCTCCCGCCGCCAGAGCGGCCGGCTGAGGGAGAGGGAACCCCGAGATCGCCGGAATCGCCCGGAGGACGCCTTCGAGATCGCATTTTACTGTAGCAGGGGAAGAGAGCGGTGCGATGCATTATGTTGTTGGTACGTACGCTTCTGAAATACATACCACAATCTGCATGCTTCATTGTCTAGATGGATTCTTTATGCTTTTGTTGTGTGCTACAACCGCTTTAACTTCTGATCTTTTATATATCCATGGCAATAACTCTCATTGACTTTTCTATTCATCCGGTAACCAAGTTCAGTGTAAGTTTAAACCAAGTTCACCTAAAGTACTAATCTTGGAAGTTGTAAATGATTATTTATTTTACCAGTGATTCTATTCTTACATATCATTAATTGATCACACACGGAAAGCCAAAAAAAAACAAAGGACATGCAAGAACGTGTAAACTTACATTTTTTAGTTTCTTTCAATTACTATATATTGATTTTTTGATAAAGGGATAGTGGTAATAATCAACAGGCTTTACCCGCCCAAAAAAAACACCAGGTATTGCTCTTAAACTTCGACTATAAATTTATTCTAATTTTTTTGACGAGCTATTATTGTTAATTTCTAAATTTCCTTTTTTGGATCTCGGTTTTCAACTAAGTAGTATATCCACTCAGTTTATCTTATTTTTGAACTTCTAAAGGGCAGCTCTTCCTTTAAAATATTTATCTAGATTCTAGAAAACGATTGTGGTCATGTTTTACCAAGGTATGATATATTCTAAGCATTCTAAGATTTTGATGCATTATTTACACTAGTATAGTTCCTTCTCCGATACTGTGTATGATAATTTATGTATACAAAAGAAGATAATAAGCGACATTCATGTCAATATACAAGAAGTTCTACAAACAGGATCTCGCTTTGAGGGGCATTATTCAGAATATACTATAGGAATAAGAAAAAGTAAAACAATACAAATGTAAAAATATCTTCTAATTTTGTGGAAAGATATTCATATAGAAATAATGGCCAAAGTTACATGTTGGATATTGTGTCCTTGGCTATATCTCATGTTTTAGTATGGAGGGATAACACCAAAAATTTCATTCGAGAACAATAAATGAGCAGAAGAAATATCAAGAAAAGGTTAAAATAAAAGTTAACATTATTTGGTCTTACGTACCCATGTGCGAGGATAATTGCTTCAACTCGTATAATAAAAACCTAAACAAATATTAATTTACCACTTTATATTTTCAACCGTCATATTCTCCTTACAAAATATGTGCACCCTACTATCTATTAGTGGTGTATAATATTTATTTTAGACTATAAAAAAATGATGGATTAAAAGAAATGAGTGACTTAGAAAATTCTATAAGTTAAAGATGTAACCAGCACATGTAACATCTTATTTAGCATCACATTCTTACATTATTTTCAAACAACACACCTTTTGTGACTATACAAGTAAGTTATTTCAAATCGTACAATATGCATTAAACTATAAATTAATCTCTTATATAAGTTTTAAAACAATAAAGGCGATGACCTCACATTTGCCAGGGCCACCTTGCTAGTTATCTTCTATATCTAAACTAGATTATACCCCGCGCGTTGCTGCGGCAATTTTTAGAAGTGCACATGAGTAAAATTATGGAATTGAAAAAAAAGATCAATTATCTATTTCTCGTCACCACAATATCATTGTAAAAACTCAAAGAGTGTCACCACCAAATCATTGTATAAACTCAAGGGTGTTGCAATGTATATAGTACTCTTGCTCGAAGAACAAAAGGCTCTTGTGGGACATTGCAGCATGAACAATACGGCGATATCGAGTAAGAAATGCATATAGATAATATAAGGATTGGAAGCTACGGAAGCACATAGATCATTCAGAGCTTACTGAATATTCATATGCTCGTTTCTAAATAGCATTATTGAAAATGTCAGGTTGAGTAGGCAAGTAGGAGAATGCATAAATCGTGGGATCCGCTTGTGTCTTTTAGAATGCGAGTTGTACCTAAAATATTTATTCTATCATTCTATTTTGATAGAAAACTGTGAGAATTTGGAGTGACAAAAAAGAAACACCAGGACATATAACGATAGATGAGGACTGGAATCGTCTGGCACCCTTGTTGTCAACAACAAATCAGTCTTTAGCTCAAACGCTTAAAAGCGGTGGACAACAACGGCTCGCTTTTTGATACCTGAAATTGGAGAAAACAACAATCTAGAGGATTATATATTTTTTATGTTAATATAGAATAAAAACAACCAATATTTCAGATTAATGAGTGATAAGTAAACTGAATATAATTGGCGCTTACGCCATATAAATAAACGGATAAATGCATCAGTAGATCAAAGTGTTTATGTGATCTTGACAACTGCTACAAACTGCAGTCGCAAACTCACTGAACAACGGTTCATAAGGAGGTACCAGCAACGTCATTTATTTATAAGAACAATATGCATCCTTTTATAAACACGTAAATTTTCACATTTCCACATTTCCGTGCAACAGATCATCCAAAGAAACAGAGAGAAGAACCACTTGCACAAAGAGACAGAACACCATGAAGATTGGGCTATTTACCAATAGCTCGGTACTCAATTTAGAACAATATAATCATATATAACCTAGAGCCTAGAAATAGCACTGCATACGCTCGGTCGAGAAGGAGCCTAGAAAATCCAAGTTGTCCATGTTGGAAAACGCTCGGCAGCTTGCTTGTTAGATTTTGTGGATGCATCGATCATCTGATATGATAAGAAATGATGCTCGACAATTATCAGAACACTGCTTTCCACTTGCGTCCCTATTCTGTTCCAGTAGTTGAGTAATCAGGTTTACATGATATAAAATGGATTGACATGTAGCAGTAAATACGCCTCTTTTTCTCATATAGCTAATCATTTGTTTGCAGATATTTCTCCAATGTTGACAGGAAGAATTAGATGCTGAATTTTCTATGCCTTTTTTCCTGCTCACCAATAAGGTTGTGTTTAGCCACATTTTTTTTTAAATGCAAGGCTTTTGTTCATTCGACGAAAACTGAGTTCAGATATATATGAAACAAACTAATATTCAACGTGAGGACATTCCAGGGTGTATCAACCAGGAGGAAAAAAAATAGGATGTCGGTCTACTCGGATGAGAGATGTACATGTACGTACCAGGAGTGGGCAAGGAGCAGCATGTAGGACTAAGCAGAGCCCAGCGAGGAAGGACCACAAACAACCATTGGCTATGCGTAATAAGCGAGGAAGACTATCAACGGCGACTGTCTTGGAGTCCAACTTGGCAGAACCTGAGTCCAAACTCGTGACGTCAATGGCAACATAAGAAAGGGGAAGAGACAGGGTATGAGGCAGACGCCCACCCGTACCAGAGGACGATGCGAACGGTTGTGGCGCATCACTGGATTTATAGGATTCAGCACGAACCTCTCGTATGCTTGCATCAGTTTCTCGTGTAGCTGTTTCTGGCAGGAATCGCGGAGAAGAGGAAGAGAGAGAGCTGCCCTGGACATTGATTGAGGGAAGACCGGTCGGTCTAGATTCATTTTTGTGGGAAAGACCGGAAGAGGAAAATGTTGGGCTGGTTGCTTCTACTACAGATGGGCTGGATAATGGCCTTGTAAATTTGTTGGGCTGGTTTGCATCCTTCGATCAAAATAAACAGATTAAACACAGCGACACAGGTGGAAAAGAAACTAACGGAAATAGCTGACGTGTCCTCTTTGGTGATTAAAACTGATGGAGATGATGTGGCATGCTTGCATGTTGAGAGAATTCAGCTAGTGGGGTGCTCCTGTTTAGATATAGATGATAGCAATGACCCACTATAAGTATGGAAAACACTTCTGTTCCCCGGGGGAACTCTCTCTCCCATCCTCCCCTCGCCCGCCGTCCGATCGACGCGCCAGCGGGCCGTCCAGATTTAGCCACGTCGCCCAGTTTCTTATACCTCATTAATTTTGCTACCAACGTCTCCTCCGACAGGTCCTTGCTTGCGGAACCGCTCCTCGTCGCTCTCGCTCTCGCGAAGCGGACATAGGCGCCGCCGCCGGGAACGCGCCGGCGCGCCACCGTCGTTTTGCTGCTTCCCGCGCCTCCGCCTCGAACTCCACCTCCCCCGGGCCCACGTACCTGCTTCCCTCCCCTTGTCTGTGCTCCTTCTCGACCGTACCAGAGCTCAACGCCGCGGGAGGGGCCCGCGCGCCGCCGTGTCGACTTCGTGGTATACAACAATTTCATCAGCCATTTCTCGCTTCCACGTGAGTTCCTCGTCCTCCCTCGACCTCCCGCCCCACGAATCCATGCGATTTTCTTATCAATTTGTGTATCTGAATCCGCCGTGCGTGTTTTCTAGGGTTTCCACGACCTAGAGCTTCTCCGACGGCCGATTCGAGCGCGGATTTTAGGGGTTTCCTCCTGGGGTTCAACCAATGGCGGTATGTGCCTTCTCCCCCGTCCACGTGAGCTATCTAGTATTTTTTCAGTTCATCCCCAAATTGGGGGTCAGTTCATCCCATGACGCTGATGCTTCCTCAGCTGTTAAAACTTTTGCTGCAATAGGTTGCTGTATGTTTTCATCAGCTGTTCAAACTTTTTGCTGCAATAGTTTGCTGTATGCTGCTAATTCTCATGAGTAAATTGCTGTGTGTGCAATGTTTTTTTGCTAATTTCCATGAGCTATTCTGTACGATGTGGGGATGTGTGTTTTGTGCTATGTTAGGTTTTACTGATTGTTGCTTCAGTTCGGCTGGGTTGTTGTTTACGTTGTTTCAGTTTTTCCCCATAGCAGCAATCTGTTGTTGTATCTTGTACTATTATATTTGTTTTGTCTCATTTGTTGCTGTTTAAGTAATGTTCTGGTGCTGTTTTTATTGTTTAAGTAGTTGCCATTTCGTTTTTGCTTTGTGTGTTTGCAGCAATTTTTTTTGCATTTTTGTTGTTGAATAGGATACGGAGTGGATGTCGAAAGATCGGTTTGCTGCGAAGCGTTTGCGCAGCATTTCAGATGAACTCACGGATGACAAGAGGAAGATAATCAAGAAGCACAGCGCTTTCGCCTCGCTGCTGGATGTATCGCCTTTCAACGTGCCGAATGAGCTCATTGATTTCTTGGCAGTGAATACAAGTGCCATGCTCCGTGAGTTCAATTACAATGATAAAAGGATAGTGTTCACGAAAGACATGGTGAGCAAAGTGTTCAATTTGCGGTCGGGTATCAAGCCGGTAAAGTGTTTCACAAAGAGTGAACATTCTGATATGAGAGATTTCTACAAAGGCAACCTCAAAAGGTTACCTATAGAGAATGTAGCAATTCTGCTGAAGAATCAGGACTCCACTGATGAGGATGCTGTGATTAGGCACTAGGACCTCCTATGCTGCGCCACTGTCCTGCACCTAGGGTCTGGCAATATGATGTGCTTGGATTACCTTGCCAGTATGGATGATCCGAAAAAGGCGCATGAGTTTGATTGGGATGAACACATACTGGAATTGACTATGAAGTATGTAAATAAAATTCAGTTAATGTAGAAGAGGCCACTGGTTCTTGAGAAGGATGACCCAAAGTTTGAGTTCTGGATATGCGCACCTTTGCCATTCCTTGCTGTAAGTTGTCTTACTCCTTTTTTCTATTTGTTTTTTCTTCTATGCAGCACATCTTTAATTATATTGTAGCATATATTGACTTATATTGTAGCAACACGTGAGTTATATTTTTGTAGCATGTAGTTCTTGATATGTAGCTTGACTTATGTAGCATAGCGCAAAATGTGTTTTCGTAGCATAGCTCTAGTGTTTTTGTAGCATATCTTAACTTATGTTGTAGCATAGGCTGACCTAATTCGTTTTTTGATAGATTGTGTACATGGACCATCTCGATATCCCAAGGAATGTGCACAGCTTCAACTACTCTTTCCCTAGAGCATGTTTTGTGACTTGTGCCGACTTCACCTTTATAGTGGAAATCGACCTCGACAAATCGATCCCGGGAAGGAAGACTGTATTTGGGATTCGTCCGGTAAGGCGTTGCCCATCTTATGCATTTTTGTGCTATTATCTGTCTTTTTTTTGTGTTATGCTTATGTAGCAATATCGTGCAGTTTTTGGAATTATCCAAAACAATTTATGGATCAGTAGCAGAATGCAGCAATGTTCATGTAGAAGAAACTGAAGCCAACCCTTCTGCATCATTGAACGAATGGCTGTTGTTCCCAAGCATGCAAGATTTAGAGGTATGGGTTTGTTTTGCTGCTTCATTTCATTTTGATTGCAACAGTAGTATTTTTGTTTACCTGCTAGCAAGTAAAATATGCTTTTTTTACATGTTCTGCTATTAAATTGCCTGCTACATTATTGTGAAATTTTGCTACATTCATGTTATTAGGTTGTTATCACATTTTTTTATTATGTGCTCCTTACTAATATATGTTCCATTTTTCAAACTGACAGGTTCCACCTCGGTTCAAGCATTTGTACGAGAAGCACAGAGTCCTTTTTGCTTCTGAGGTAGATGACACTCTGAAGCAACTCAGTGAAGGCTTGAAAAACATGCACTCAAAACGGATGTCTAGCTTGCTGTTTGATGTTGATGCTGCTATGAGAGAGGGTGACGGCGTCATGTTTTCAACTGACACATCACCAGACCGGCAGGGGAATGTGCAAAAGGATCAGGCGTCACAGGAAGAGGATGCACCAAAACAGCCCGATGTTGGTGCAGAAAGGATGGTGATGTGACAAGGCGTCCAGCAAAAGGGGTTGTTTACAAAAAGAGGGTTGCGGTAAAGAAGAAGGCGAAAAAACCCGATGCTGCAACTCATGTTGCTGTAGCTTTAGACCAGTCAGCAAAAGGGGTCACAGCAGAAGAGCTGTCACATGAAAATGGCCCAGCAGTTGTTCATGAAGCAAACGAGTTATCAGATGATTTGGTCGCAGCAAAAGAGGTCGCAGCAAAAGATGTTGAGGTCCCAGAGGCTGCATCAAAAGTTGGTGCTCAACAGAAGAGGATGAGGGATAAGGCGGTGAATCCAAAATGGGGTGAGCATAAAAAGAGGCTTAAGCTTCTGGAGGTGACCACTGATGGGGTTGATGAGCAAAAGAAGGCCAGGGTTGCTGTCACGAAAATTAAGGAGGGTGAGCAGCAACGCAATGCTACAATGGCAGCAGACAAATCAAGTTGTGCTATTATACAAGCAAACATGCCACAAACTGCTGTTATCATAGACTCATCTGGCACCGGAGTTGATGCCGACGGCAATGAGGATGTCAACAGCCCTGCGAGATCTCCGACCGTCGACCCAATTCCCAACAGTCCCAAGAGGGTTATACCACCAGGGTATTGGGATGACATCCCATCATTTGAGCTGTGCAGCCAGAGCCAAGGATCTCGCCGTAACAACACCCCATCATGGGAGCTGTGCAGTTCTACTCCATCTCTTGTGGCTGATACATCATGTGTGGATAACCATGCCATTGTACCAGAGGTTGCCAAGGGCGCACAAGTTGCGAGTGATGCTCCAACCTCGTCTGCTGCACATAATGACGCCGTAGCAAATGACTTGGGAAGCAGTTCTCCAGCCTCTCCTGCTGCACAAAAGGATGTTGTAGCTACAGTTTTGCTGGCAAATGCTACAGGGTCCATTGCTGATGCTCCGGAGTCCATTCTTGATGCTTCAGAGTCCATTCCTGATGATACAAACCCCATTTGTGATGTTACAGTCTCTCTTGCTGCACAAAAAACAGTCGAAGCAACAGTTGAGGTATCCGCGGTTCTGACTCCAGTGCAGCAGAATATCAAAGGTTCATTTACTCGCATATTTTTACTCAGCTCCATTCACTACATTTTTCTCTCATTTTTTTTGATTCGTGTGCAATCTCTCTTTTTTATGCCTCAGATGCTGAGGATGCTTCAGAGAATGGTGCCAGTGTAGGTGTTCATACACTGGAGAAGCAGACAAGGTTCAAGAGAGCTATGAAGGAGGACTTGTCGCCTAAGAAAAAGTTAAAGAGCATGAAGGTCCCTTTAGATGTTGCTAACACTTATGATCAGTTTATCATGCATACTCGGGAGTTGAAATCTGACCGTCTGAAGAAGAATAACGCAATTTCGCGAGCTTTTTGCTACTTTTTACTGGATCATAATAGTTCTATTAGAGTAGACTTTTTGTACTTTGCTGCCTTACTGCTGTACGTTTGCGTTTTTACTACAGTTTGGATGCTACAACTGTTCAGATATGTTGCTACGTTCCTGAATTTTGTTGTTTTTCTCATCACACTTTTGTGTTTCATTGCAGCACTCCGTTTGTTTAGATTGGGCGTACTCACTGTACATACAAGAGCTTTCATTCTTCACTGCGTCCTCGCCAATATCTCGAGTCTCAGGTCATGGGTGTGTGGACCGAGAACTCGAATAAGGTATCAAAAGAGGCATCGAAAAAAAGCGCAAAAGAGTTGAAGAAGTTTGCATTTTCTTGCTATTTAACGGTGCGTTTTCGCAGCATGCTTTCCTTTTTTGCTTTCTTAATGTATCAACAGAGGCATCATAATGTTGTTGCTACAACACCTTTCCTTTTTTGCTATAACCTGAGTATGCCTTTTTGCTTTATTATTTGCTACAAAACCAAAAATAGATGAAGCTAACTATGGATCCAGAAGTATTTGACCCAGAAGAGTGCATCAGAGAGTTCAACATCCTAAATAAAGAGTTCAAGTTTATGAAGTCTGACCTTGTGAGTTTTTCATTTTATCCAAAAAACCACACTTGTTTTTATCCTAAATAAAGAGGTCAACATGTTTTTTCTGAATGTGCTTCAATGCTGCAATGCAGCTTCACTTCCCTGTCGTCAAGAGTCACCACTGGATTCTGTGTTCAGTCAACTTGCTGCACAAGCAGTTTCATACTTTTGATTCTTTGAAAAAATCCAAGGACAAGACCATATTGGAGGATGCAGCAAAAAACCTGGTGGGTTGCTACAGAACACCTTTTTTATGTCTTCCTAGGAATCATGTTAGGCATTTCTAGGCATTTCTAACTTGTTACATATTTTTGTTTCTGCAGTTTACAAATTTCGTGACACTTGTAACTGCTGCAAAGTGCTCCAACATTGACTGGTCAGGCTTCAAGCACATCACACCACCCCACCCGAAGCAGAAGACGCTGTAAGCATTTTTTTGGTGCTGCACCATAGTTACTCCATGTAACTTTTTCAGAGAAAAGATACTATTGTGTTTCACTGGGTTAAATTAACTTTTATTTGTTTGTTTTTGCTGCTGATACGTGCATTTTATATCATCATTTATACAACTTTTAGTATCATATTAGAATATTATTTGCATTGTTATATCATTGTTTTTACATGTTTTAGATGATTTATGGGACTTTCATACAAAGTTCCTATTTTTGGTATTTAATTTCTGGGAGGCAGAAAACCTCCTTTTTCTTGTTTTTAATGTTTCAGGAGCTACAGGGACCCAAATAATAAAAGGAAAATTACACAGCTGGTTTTTCGTCGAGAGAAAGGCAGAGGAAAGAAGACCGAAGAGAGGAGAGCCACGAGGCCCAAAAGGGGTGGGCCCACGCGGCCCAAGTACCTGGCCGTATGGGACCCACTAAGTGGGTCCTCGGGCACCTCCTCGCCTGGGGCTTTTTATCGACGCCTTCGTCCTCCCCGAAAAGTTACGCCCTAATTTTTCCAAGTCCATCCGAGGCCGCGGCGGCGGCGAAACTCCTGATTCCCTCCGAGGGGGATCAGATCCTGCTGCTCCGGAGCTCCGGAGAAGGGGAAATCATCGTCATCGTCATCACCTATCCTCCTTGGCGTGGGAGGAGGCCTCTACATCATCACCATCACCAAGACCAGCACCATCTCCATCATCATCTCCGTGATCCACTCCGTCCCCTCGTAGTTTGAGAGTTGCTATACCCTAGATACTTGTCTTGTGCTACTATTCATGTTTGTGATTGAGTACTTGTCATTATTTGGTGGTGAAGTTATATTTTCAGATTGTGTTGTACCACTTATGCCACTGAATAGTATCATGTTTGCACGTTGTGAGTAGATCCCTGATACGTCCAAAACGTTTCTACTTTCCCAAACAATTTTGCTGTTGTTTTACCTCTAATTTGTGTGATTTGAATACAACTAACGCGGACTAACGCTGTTTTCAGCAGAATTGCCCTGGTGTCTTGTTTTTGTGTAGAAAGTCAACTTTCGGGAAAATCCATGGAAATTATCGCGAAGCCCCTATTTCACCAAAAGACCCACGGAGCCAGAAGACGAGATGGAGGGGGCAGCGAGCCGTCCTCACCACGTGGTGGCGCGGTGGGCCCTGGGCCACGCCACCACCTGGTGAGGCTGACTCGGCCACGCCCTCGGCTCCCCCTTTGGACTACATAATCCCCTTGACCCAAAAACGCGAGGAGGATCGACCATATTTCCAGAAACACTCCAGAGCTCCGCCGCCATCGAAAACCCTATTTCGGGGACCAGAAACTCCGTTCTGGCACTCCGCCGGGACGGGGAATTGGAGGAGATCATCGCCATCATCATCACCGACGCCTCTCCATCAACCATCCATGACTCCCCCATCCACGTGTGAGTAATTCCCGTTGTAGGCTGAAGGGGATGGAAGGGATTGGATGAGATCGTTCATGTAATAGCTATAAGATTGTTAGGGCATGGTGCCTAGTATCCGTTGTTAGTACTTTTATGTCATTGTTGCAACTTGTTATGCTTAATGCTTGTCACTTAGGGCCGAGTGCCATGATTTCAGATCTGAACATGTTATTGTATCATGAGGATAATCATTGTTTTAGATCATATCTGCAAGTTGTATACACATATTATTGTCCGGAACCCGAGGCCCCAAAGTGACAGCAATTGGGACAACCGGAGGGGATGGCTGTGATGTGAGGATCACATGTGTTCACAGAGTGTTAATGCTTTGCTCCGGTATTTTATTAAAAGGAGTACCTTAATTACTAGTAGATTCCCTTGAGGTCCCGCTGCAAACGGGCTGGTAGGACAGAAGATGTTGTGCAAGTTTCTCATTGCGAGCACGTACGACTATATACGGAACACATGCCTATGGTTACTTAGTACTTGGATGCGTTATTATTATTTACCTGCAAATGCATTGTCTTGATTATTACATGAATTATCCTATCCATGCAACGCCTGTTCATCCATCCCTATGCCTACAGTATTTTAATCCTGCTGTTTACTGCAATCACTACTGCTGTCTTTATTACACTGCTGCTACTATTTCACTACTGCTACAGCTATAAAACTGTTGCTACTGATAATCTGTGTCGAGCAAGTCTATTTCCAGGTGCAGCTGAACTGACAATTCATCTGTTAAGGCTTATAAATATTCTTTGGCTCCCCTTGTGTCGAATCAATAAATTTGGGTTTTATTTCCCTCGAAGACTGTTGCGATCCCCTATACTTGTGGGTCATCAAGACTATTTTCTGGCGCCGTTGCCGGGGAGCATAGCTTTATTTATAAGCTCACCTGAAAGTGATATTGTTGGCTGCAATTTATTCATCATGGGTAAAGCTCGTGATGAGAAGGTCCGTATATTGCCTTCCACTACAAGAAAAGGTACGACTCTGAGTACCTCTGCTGCTCTTGACTCACCTACTGTTATGAGTCAACTTATTACACCACCACAAGCTTCACGTGTTGGTACTTCTGCTGAATCTGAAAATACTTCTGATAATTTTGATGATGCTTCTACTGTGCTTGATGAGAGTGTTCAATTAGGTCCTCTTTTGGATGCTGTTATTGCTAAGTCTAAACAAATTGAAAATCCTTTTACACCTGTTGGTTCACCTGAGTCTATAGAGCATTCTAGTGATGATCTTGATGAAACTTATGTGGAACTTGATGATGATTTTATTGATGCATGTCATGCTACTACTGGTGCAAGTGGCATTAAAAGTCTTCTTGCAAAACATGCTGTTAGATATAAACTGTCTCCTGATCCTAAGTTTGCCACATCTCCTATAAACATTAAAGATAAGGATTATGATTTCTCTCTTGATTTATCACATATATCCATTGTTGAGAAAGAACCTTTTCGTGGTACTGAAAATGAAAGTGCTGTAGAACACATGAATGAGCTCTCTACTTTGAGTAGTTTGTTTTCTGATGATATCAAGAAACGTGGCTACTTTGTTGCTAAATTTTTTCCTTCCTCATTAAAGGATGAAGCTAAAACTTGGTATAATAATCTGCCTCCTGATTCTATTGATAGTCCTACTGGTTTGCTTAATGTTTTCTTTCAGAAATATTTCCCTGCTAGTGCTCAACATGCTGCTTTACTTAGAATATATAACTTTGATCAAGATGAGGGAGAGAAACTGCCTGAAGCCTGGGCAAGGTTTTGTTCTTTAATTAGGGCTCGGCCTGGGCATGAATTGGAAAAAATGAACTTCTTGATATATTTTATAGTGGACTAACCCCTGAATCTAGGGAATATTTGGATAGTTGTGCTGGTTGTGTTTTCAGGAAAAGAACCCCAGATGAAGCTGAGGAATTAATGGCTAAAATAAGCCAAAATCATGATGATTGGACTACACCTGAGCCGACCCCAACACCAATATCAAAGAAGAGGGGTATGATTGAATTGAATGATGAAACAATGACGGAAGCCAAGAAATCTCTTATAGAGAAGGGTATTAAATCTGAAGATGTGAAGAATCTATCACCCATAGAAGAACTATGTAAGCCAATTCCCCATTCTTCTACAATTGAGGTACACTCTCTCCAACGCTTTAATGAAGGAGATATTCCCTATTCTAAACCTCCTGATCAATGCTTAGATGAGTTTGATAATTATATTGAAAAGCAGAGTAACTTTAATATGAGAGTGGAGAATCATCTAATGGAGAATTCTCGTGCTATTGATAGTTTGCATGATATTGTTGAAAGAACTTCTAATGATGTTAAAATGCTTATTAAACATTTTCATATGGTTCAAATTCAAATTGATCAACTCACTAAAGTGCAAAAAGACATGCTAATTAACTCTTCTAAAGAAAAAGAGAAGCATGCTTATGAAGTGACAACTAGAGGTGGTGTTTCCACTCAGGATCCTTTATATCCTGAGGGGCATCCCAAAAGAGTTGAACAAGATTCTCAACGAATTAAAGAAACTAGTGCTCCTTCTAAGAAAAAGAAGAAGAAACATAAAACTGTTGTAGAATCCTCTGAACCTGTTAATGATCCTAATAGTATATCTATTTCTGATGCTGAAACTGAAAGTGGTAATGAACATAACAATGATAATGATAAGAATGATGCTTCTGATAAAGAAGAAATTGAAGGGGAACCTGAAAGGCATTCTAAAAATAAAAAGTACACCAAGGAAGACTTCACTGCTAAGAAACATGGTAATGAAAGAGAACCTTGGGTTCAAAAACAAATGCCTTTTCCTGTTAAGAAATTGAAATCAAAGGAAGAAGAACACTATAATAAATTTTGTGATTGGATGAAACCTTTGTTCTTGCAAATTCCTTTGACTGATGCTATTAAATTGCCTCCTTATTCAAAGTATATGAAAGATATTGTTTCTAACAAAAGGAAAATTCCCAATGAGGAAATTTCTACTATGCTTGCTAATTATTCTTTCAATGGCAAGGTTCCAAAGAAGCTTGGAGATCCAGGTATACCAACCATTCCTTGTTCCATCCAAAAATTATGTTAGAACTGCTTTATGTGATTTGGGAGCAGGAGTTAGTGTTATGCATTTCTCTCTTTGTAAGAGACTTTATTTGGATAAACTGATACCAACTGATATATCTTTGCAAATGGCTGATAAATCTACTGCTGTTCCTGTTGGCATTTGTGAGGATGTCCCTGTTCAAGTGACTAATAACTGTTTAATCTTGACTGATTTTGTTGTGCTTGAGATGCCTGAAAATGATAATATGTCTATTATTCTTGGGAGACCTTTTCTTAATACTGCAGGTGCTGTTATTGATTGCAACAAAGGAAAAGTGACTTTCAATGTGAATGACAAAGAGCACACTGTTTATTTTCCCAAAAAGGTGGACAAAATATTTGGAGTTAATACTATTTCTAATTTTAGAACTATCAAAGTGGGAAGTATTGATTGCCCCATATATGAACATCAAGAAGGATATCAAAATATTATGATTGGATCCATATCAATACAATTCAAGGTAACATAATTGGTTCATGAGGTTTGATTTCTTTTATGTCATATAAAATTTATTTGGTGGCAAGACTTGATCAACCTTGTTAACAAATACATTTTAAATGCATAGAGAAACTAAACAACATTTCTTTCTTCATCCTTGTTTTACCTACTGTAGTATTGTTTAGTTTGCAAAATTTTAGTTTTGTTTAATTTTTGAAAATCATTTTTCTGTCCTGAAATCATTACTTTTAACACCCAGAAAATGTGCATTTTAAAAGTTTTCAAAAATTCATAAAAATTATACCACTGGTCCTATTTTTGAAAGAGCATTGTGGGAGTGCCTGGGGCTGACCAGGGGGCCCCACCATGCCTGCTCACCACATGGTGGCGCGGCCAGCCTTGGGGCCGCGCCATGACATGGTGAGGGCCCCACCTGGCCCTCCACTCACTCAGCCACCTACCACCTCACTCACTCTCACGACAAAACACTCCACCATTGCTCAAACTCGAGTTCTTGCTGTTCTTGCTCGCGATTTTCGATCTCCTTGCTCAGCCCATCTTTGCTGCTGAGATTTGGGGCATTTGTTCTCCGGTATGTGACTCCTCCGAATATCCAAGTAGAATTTTGTTTAGTGGAGTATTTCTTGAGTATTTTGCTGCTGTAGGTGACATGTTAAGTGACTTCCCATGCTTGTTCAATGCTTAGAATAATTAGTTTTGATGCATGTTTAGTCCTCTAGCAAGTTCCTGTAGTAGTTCCCCTCATTTAGTTGTCTCAAAATCAATTTTTATAATGATTGTCAAAAATTTCAGGATGGAGGTGGATTAAGTCTAATCGATTAGCCAGTTTGCCTACGCCTCTTTTGTTTAACCTTGATGCTAGGGAAAGATTGTCACTCTCAGAGGATGAACTTGATGCATACATAGAGAGGTACGGGCATCACGGAGAGGAGGCCGATGTCCACCTCGACCAGTCCTCCGACACCGCAGGCTCCTCGCACCAGCACTCTGGGTATGATGGACCTTCTGCTTCTTCTTCGCTGGGGCCTGATTTCGATCACGCCATGTACGATCCACCGGCGTGGAACTCATACCCACGTTCGGATTGATCTCCACTTAGGCCAAAAGCCTAAGCTTGGGGGGAGGTATACCGACATCTCGCTCATTTACATATCATATTCTGTCGGTACTTTGTATATCCATGTTTCGATTTTATTTCTTTCTTTTTGTTGTTTCTTCTTTTATTTGCTTTCCAAAACACAAAAAGACCAAAAATATTTCTGTTATTTCTCTTTACTTATTTCTTTAGTTTCTATTATTAGTTTGCTTGACTTTTAATTTCGGTTTGATATTCGAAAATCCAAAAAGATTTTGCTTTGTTTGCTTGTTTGCTTATGTTCTTGTTTTAAATTCGAAAACACCAAAAATATTTGTCGTTCTTCTTCGGTTTTGTAAAGTTTGCTGCAGAGTTTAGCGGTCTTCGATGACTCCATGGAGCTTGGTTATCATTTCATATTATTCGAGCCACACAAGTGAAAAGCAATTATGACGATCTACGACAATTCGAGTTGGGGTGAGAGGCTGGTATGAACTCTATTTGTTTTCATTTTTGTACATATACTCATCCATGTGAACATGCTTAGTTGGTTCATGTGAGGTATATGTAATTTAATGGATGCTTAGTAGTTTATGTTCTCTTATGATCAGTTCCAATTTATTAATAGTGGGTGGCATGTTATATAGATGTTGCTTGCATTGTTCTGTTCATAAAAGGGTATGACATTGTGGTATCCTCCTCTGAATAATTCATTTGAATTGACTTGGCACATGCTCACGCATGCATATGACTGAAAACAAAAAGTCAATAAGCCTCGATGATTTACTTTGCCTCAGAGTACTTGTATCATTTTTATGCCTCCGTTAATTTATTTTGTCGCAAGCATGATTATGACGGTTATTGCTCTCTTGATTGTCGCTTCCCAGTCTATTGCTAGCCTCCACTTGTACTGAGCGGGAATGCTGCTCGTGCTTCCAAATCCCTGTAAACCAAGTTATTCCAAAGAGTCCACCATAAATACCTATGCATGGCATTTCAAACCATTCAAGTAAATTTTCATGTGCTACCTTTAAAACCTTCAAATTACTTCTCATTTTGTGACACTGTTTTTAGCTCATGAGGAAGTAGTAGTTGGGTTTGTTATCTTCCATACTAAATTAAGTACCCCGACTTGCATGCTTCATCTGCTTGTCACTAATTTTGCAAAGAGCTGGTTAGACCATTATAACATCAAAAAGCTAAACAAATAAAAATAGGCACTCCTCCATGGTATGTGATTGTTGGCAGGCACCCGAGGATTCAGTTAGCCATGGTTTGTGAAAAGCAAAGGTTGGGAGGAGTGTCATACTATATAAGTGCATGCTATAAATGCTTAATATCAACAATTCGGAACCGCTCTCAACTTGTTTAGTATGGAAGATAACAGAAACTCTATTGCCATTCGTTGACAGGAACAACCGCCTCCCAAAACATTTTTACTTCTGTTTTAAAAATAAAAAGCTCTAGCACATGTTAATCCCTGCTTCCCTCTGCGAAGGGCCAATCTTTTACTTTTATGTTGAGTCACCATCCTTTCTTTGAGCACCTTCTCGAGAGCATAATTGTCATTCTTAGTGTAATGTGCTTGTCCCAGAATGCGGTTAACTGCGGTATAACTTTGATGCTTTTATCTTTGATAATCTTTACTTCTAGTCTTCCCTTGAACTTCAGAGGTGCCTGGTCATTTATGTTTTGCTGTACTAATACGGGCAAGCGAGATACCACACCTTATCATATCTTATTATGAGCATTGCAATCCTGCTGATAGATATGTTTCATGTTGTTTATTATTAGTATGTTGGTATCTTTTCATGATTGACATAACTATTAGGTGACATTATTTGCATGTATCTTATTATGAATTGCCTATGTACTTGTCCACATAGTGAGAATATATACACCATATGAAGCAAATGTGTTAGTGAAAGTTCTTTTATCGCCCTCAGTTGTTAACTGAATTGCTTGAGGACAAGCAATAAGCTAAGCTTGGGGGGAGTTGATACGTCCAAAACGTATCTACTTTCCCGAACACTTTTGATGTTGTTTTACCTCTAATTTGTGTGATTTGAATACAACTAACGCGGAATAACGCTGTTTTCAGCAGAATTGCCCTGGTGTCTTGTTTTTGTGCAAAAAGTCAACTTTCGGGAAAATCCGTGGAAATTATCGCGAAGCCCCTATTTCACCAAAAGACCCACGGAGCCAGAAGACGAGACGGAGGGGGGGCAGCGAGCCGCCCTCACCACGTGGCGGCGCGGTGGGCCCTGGGCCGCGCCACCACCTGGTGAGGCCGACTCGGCCACGCCCTCGGCTCCCCCTCTGGACTACATAATCCCCTTGACCTAAAAACGCGAGGAGGATCGACCATATTTCCAGAAACACTCCAGAGCTCCGCCGCCATCGAAAACCCTATTTCGGGGACCAGAAACTCCGTTCTGGCACTCCGCCGGGACGGGGAATTGGAGGAGATCATCGCCATCATCATCACCGACGCCTCTCCATCAACCATCCATGACTCCCCCATCCACGTGTGAGTAATTCCCGCTGTAGGCTGAAGGGGATGGAAGGGATTGGATGAGATCGTTCATGTAATAGCTATAAGATTGTTAGGGCATGGTGCCTAGTATCCGTTGTTAGTACTTTTATGTCATTGTTGCAACTTGTTATGCTTAATGCTTGTCACTTAGGGCCCGAGTGCCATGATTTCAGATCTGAACATGTTATTGAATCATGAGGATAATCATTGTTTTAGATCATATCTGCAAGTTGTATACACATATTATTGTCCGGAACCCGAGGCCCCAAAGTGACAGCAATTGGGACAACCGGAGGGGATGGCTGTGATGTGAGGATCACATGTGTTCACAGAGTGTTAATGCTTTGCTCCGGTATTTTATTAAAAGGAGTACCTTAATTACCAGTAGATTCCCTTGAGGCCCCGCTGCAAACGGGCTGGTAGGACAGAAGATGTTGTGCAAGTTTCTCATTGCGAGCACGTACGACTATATACGGAACACATGCCTATGGTTACTTAGTACTTGGATGCGTTATTATTATTTACCTGCAAATGCCTTGTCTTGATTATTACATGAATTATCCTATCCATGCAACGCCCGTTCATCCATCCCTATGCCTACAGTATTTTAATCCTGCTGTTTACTGCAATCACTACTGCTGTCTTTATTACACTGCTGCTACTATTTCACTACTGCTACTGCTATAAAACTGTTGCTACTGATAATCTGTGTCGAGCAAGTCTATTTCCAGGTGCAGCTGAACTGACAATTCATCTGTTATGGCTTATAAATATTATTTGGCTCCCCTTGTGTCGAATCAATAAATTTGGGTTTTACTTCCCTCGAAAACTGTTGCGATCCCCTATACTTGTGGGTCATCAATCCCATATGTTCCTGAGAGCATAGGATGAATTGGCAATGATTTATATATAACATGTGTTGGTATTTTGTCAAGAGTTTATCTTTTATGTGATTCTATGATGGTGTTGTGCGAACGTCGACTGCACAACACTTCACCTATATGGGCTCATAGGAGAACACCGTAGTATAATGAATTGAGGGAGACTTGGGAGGACATGTAAACCTGGGACCGAATCATGAAGTTATATTATGAGGGTATTAGTATCGGGGACCTTAGAGTGTAATGCTATGGTGGGACTTTATGTCTTAATAATTCTTGTGCAGTCATTTACTTGGCCACATGATCCATCATAAGGGGTTGTAGTTTATTTATTTAGCTATACCTAATAATGGCTCCGTCCAAAGAAGATTAAAACTTGACAAGATATTCAACGTGTTGTTTAATAAATCTCTATGCCTAGCAATATCCATGCCGCCCTCGGGAACGTTTTCCACATATAAGTTACACATCACTTGAGCTTGTCCTCTTGCCACATAAGAGGATTGGGCTTTCTCTCTTTGAGAGCTTTGACTTGCTACTGTTTATTTTCTGCATTGCAACTATACAACCAAAAATACCAAAAACACTTGCATCTTTTATTGTTTTATTTATCAATCTTGCTAACCAATACCTTCAGCTCCTCGTGGGTTCGACAACCTTTTCTAATTGAAAGGTACTACAATTGATCTCCTGCACTTGGGAGTCATCAAGATACTTTTCTGGCGCCGTTGCCGGGGAGCGTAGCGCTATTGGTAAGAAGTTTGGTAAGGAAACTTGAAAGCTGTTTTATCTCATTGTTACTATGGCATTTATGAATCGTTCCTCGCTGCACCTTGCTCTATATGAAAGTGCTTATGCCACTACTCCTAAAGTGGTTGAAACTACTGTGTCTGAGGTACCTAAAGTGGGATTTAAAATTCCCATTGGTCATGTTAAAAGAGTTATGAAAAATCCATTTACAGGTGATGGAACTAAGTCTGCACGTGAACACATGGAGTTAATTGAAGACATATGTGGTTTATTTAGACTTCCTGGTATTTCTGAAGATCAGGTAAAAAGGAAGTTATTATATTTGTCTTTATCTGGTAATGCTCGTGATTGGTACAGGTCTCTTGATGAAGAGGTTGCTATTGAATGGAATATCTTGAGGAAGGTTTTCTTTCTTAAATATTTTACTCCTAAAGAAGCTTATGAGAACCGCTGCTATATATTTAATTTCTGGCCACATCTGGGAGAGAGTATTACTCAAGCTTGGGGGAGGTTAAAGGAACTCCTTCGCAAGAATCCTTGTCATGATCTTACAAGGAAACTTATATTGATAAACTTTTATGTGAGGCTACCGTCGAAGCACAAGGAAATTCTGGATAATTCATCTGGTGGAAGTTTTACTAATAATACTGAAGAAGAAGCATGGAATTTATTGGAGACTATTTCTGAAAATACTAGTCATGGGATCTTGATAAAGGTAATGAGCCCTATTTTGATTATGGATATTCATGTGTAGAGAACTTCTCTACTTCTATGTTGTTTAAAAATCTGAGTGATACTTTTAATCTTGATCCTTATGTTATAATTGAGATAGCTAAAGGTTTTGCTGAGCATATCTGTGTTCCTCAAAGTGGTTTGAAGTTTATGTTGAACCTGTTAAACAATCTATTGTTGTTCCTAAAGTTATTAAACAGGCAGAACCAGTGTCATCTGTGACAATTGAGGAGTATGTTGAACCACCTCCATATCCAAACCAAGTTAAGGAGAATTTACTTATTGCTGTTACTAACAAGAGTAAAAGAAGATGTTCTCAGCCTTATGAACAGGTGGAAGTCAACAGTCAAATTTCAATTATCAAACAATTAAATGAAGAAGACCCGTTGTGTTTATTTATGTGAAGATGCTACTAAGGTCATCAAAGGTAATTCGGCCAAAGTTGGTAAACCTGTTATATCATGCTCTATTGGGACTTCAAGTTATCATGGTCTATGTGATATTGGAGCAAGTATTAGTGTCATTCCATATTCTCTTTATCTTGAAATCAAGCCTGATATTGATCCTATCATTATGGAAGAGACAGGTATGACAATTCAACTTGCTAATAAAGATTATATTAGTCCATTTGGAATTGTTAGAGATGTTGAAGTATTGGTTGGCAAAATAAAATATCCTGCTGATTTTATTGTGCTTGGTTGTCCTCAAGATTCTTTTTGTCCTATCATTTTTGGTAGACCTTTCTTAAACACTGTTGGTGCTGAAATTAATTTGCCTAAAGAGAAAGTGTTTATTAAATGTGCTGGTGAAAAACTTGAGTTCAACTTTTCCAAATTTGCTGATAAACATGTTGTGAAAGAGCCAATTTCTGAAGATATAATTGAAACTCTTGCACATATAGCTGTAGCTTCAACAGATGTTGTAGAACGTTATATGCTTAATCAAGATGAACCATTTAATGATGAGGAAAAGATGCTTTAGAACAAATATTATGGCAACAACCACCACAATTACAATTGCATATCCCACCTGATAATTTAGGAGTGCTACCACCACCTAAAGGGGATCCTAGCTTTGAATTAAACCTTTGCCTACAAATCTGAAATATGCATATTTGGATGAGAAGAGCATATATCCTGTCATTATTAGTGCTAACCTTTCAGCTGAAGAAGAAGAGAAATTACTTGATGTGCTTAAAGCTCACCGACCAGCCATTGGATACTCTCTTGATGATCTTAAAGGTATAAGCCCAGCTCTATGTATGCATAAAATTAATTTGGAGGAGGATGCAAAACCTGTTGTTGATTATCAACGCCGTCTCCATCCAAAAATGAAGAAGTGGTAAGGAAAGAGGTAATAAGACTTATTGAAGCTGGTATCATTTATCCCATAGCTGATAGTAAGTGGGTTAGTCCTGTTCATTGTGTTCCTAAAAAGGGTGGAATGACTGTTGTTCCAAATGATGAGGATGAACTTGTGGCTCAACGTACTGTTGTTGGTTATAGGATGTGTATTGATTTCAGGAAGTTAAATAAAGCAACTCGTAAAGATCATTACCCATTGCCATTTATTGATCAAATGTTAGAAAGGTTATCTAAACACTCTCACTTTTGTTATTTAGATGGTTATTCAGGTTTCTCACAAATTCCTGTCCATAAGGATGATCAAGAAAAGACCACTTTTACTTGCCCATATGGTACATTTGCTTATAGGAGAATGCCATTCGGTTATGTAATGCTCCTGCTACTTTTCAAAGATGCATGAATGCTATATTTGCTGATTATATTGAAAAGATAATGGAAGTCTTTATGGATGATTTTTCTGTGTATGGTACTTCCTTCGATAATTGCTTGTTCAACCTTAACAAAGTTTTGCAGCGTTGTGAAGACCAACACTTAGTTTTAAACTGGGAGAAGTGTCACTTCATGGTTACTGAAGGTATTGTTCTTGGGCATAAGATTTCTGGAAAGGAATAGAAGTTGACCCAGCAAAGATAGAAGCTATTGAAAAGCTGCCATACCCAAGGGACATCAAAGGTATAAGAAGTTTTCTTGGGCATGCAGGTTTTTACCGTAGGTTTATTAAAGATTTCTCCAAAATATCAAAACCCTAACCAATCTTTTGCAAAAGGATGTTCCTTTCTCTTTTAATGATGATTGCATTGAGTCCTTTAATATTTTGAAGAATGCTTTAATAAGTGCTCCTATTATTCAACCTCCTGATTGGAAATTGCCTTTTGAAATTATGTGTGATGCTAGTGATTATGCAGTTGGGGCTGTTTTGGGCCAACGTGTTGATAAGAAACTGAATGTCATTTATTATGCTAGTAGAACACTTGATGCTGCTCAAAGGAATTATGCCACAACTGAAAAGAATTTTTAGCAGTGCTATTTGCTTGTGACAAGTTTAGACCTTATATTACTGATTCGAAAGTCACATTGCATACTGATCATTCTGCCATTAAATACTTAATGCATAAGAAAGATGCTAAGCCTAGATTAATAAGATGGGTACTTCTATTGCAAGAATTTGATTTACACATTGTTGATAGGAAAGGGGAAGATAATCAAGTAGCTGATCATCTTTCTAGAATGGAAAATATACCTGATGATCCTATTCCTATTAATGATAGCTTTGTTAATGAACAACTTGCAATTGTTAATGTTTCTAGTGCTAAAGTTGCATCACCATGGTTTGCCAACTATGCAAATTTTATTGTTGGTAAAGTTTACCTCCACACTTCACTTTCAACAAAGAAAGAAATTCTTTTATGATCTTAGACATTATTTTTGGGATGATCCTTTCCTTTATAAGAAAAGTGTGGATGGTATTATTAGACGTTGTGTACCTGAGCATGAACAACAGGCTATTATAAGAGATTGTCATGACAGTCCTTATGGAGGGCATCATGCAGGAGATCGTACAGGTGCAAAGGTATTACAATCTGGTTTCTATTGGCCTACTTTATTTAAGGATTGTGCTGAATATGTTAAATCTTGTGATAAATGTCAAAGAGTAGGAAATATTGGTAGGAGAAATGAAATGCCTATGAATTATTTTGCCACTTGAGCCATTTGATGTTGGGGTTTGACTTTATGGGCCTTTCCCAGAGTCAAAGACAAAGCATACTCATATTTTGGTTGCAGTGGATTATGTTACAAAGTGGGTGGAAGCAATTCCAACCAAGAGTGCAGATCATGCCACAGCAATGACGATGCTCAAGGACATCATTTTCCCCAGGTTTGGTGTTCCTAGGTTTTTAATTACTGATGGTGGTTCTCATTTCTTGCATGGTATTCTTAGAAAAACATTGGCAAAATATGATGTTAACCATAGAATTGCATCTCCTATCACCCTCAAACAAGTGGACAAGTTGAATTAAGTAATAGGGAAATTAAACTCATTTTGGAAAAGACAGTGAATAAGTCTAGATCTGATTGGCCAACTAAAATTAATGATGCATTATGGGCTTATAGAACTGCTTTTAAAAATCCTATGGGAATGTCTCCTTATAAAATGGTTTATGGAAAAGCTTGTCATTTACCTGTTGAATTAGAACATAATGCTAGATGGGCTATTAAACAATTGAACTTTGATTTTAAGACTGCTGGAGAGAAGAGAATTCTTGATTTAAACCTACTTGATGAATGGAGAAACGAAGCTTATGAAAGTGCTAGAATGTTTAAAGAGAAAGTTAAAATTTGGCATGACAAGAAAATTAAGAGAAAAGAATTCAAAGTAGGTGATCAAGTTTTATTGTACAATTCTCGTTTCAAGTTTTCTGCAGGAAAGTTAGCTTCAAAGTGGCAGGGACCATTAGTGATACAGGAGGTGTACCGTTCAGGAGCTATCCGTCTTCACGGTGATATGAAAGGTAAACCTCATGTAGTCAATGGACAACGCCTTAAACATTATATTGCAGGAAGGAGCTTCATCGAAAGGTGGAGGAGTTGAATTTAAAGACACCGGAGGAGGTAATTGCGAAGAATTTTGCAGTTTCAGAAACCCAAAATCAATAATAGGTAACTTTTGTGTTGGAAAGTTTCTCGGAATTGCGTAAAATTTTACGGAAGTCATTTTTTATGGAAATTAACGTGTGGGACAAGAAAACTGGACGAAGCGAGACCCGAGGAAGGAAACAAGGGGTCCCACGCGGCCAGAATCTTGGGCCGCGTGGGACCACTCCTTTTGCCCCTCGGAGTCCCGTTCCGTCTCGTTTTCGACTCCGACACTTCGTCTTGACCTAAAAACCCGTCAATATATACCCCTTTTCGTTGATCTAATCTCGCACCGAGCGTTCTCGAGCGATCTTTGCTTTTGCTGTTTCTGCCTGTCAGGTTTTTAGCTATGTCTCGGGAGACTCCTCCAATGCTCCTCCATGGACGATGATGATGATGAACTCGAGGGCAACAACCCCACGTCCATATGGAGAAGGAATAGGAAGAGGAAGGACTACTCGGATGATGAAGACTACAAGCCCTTCGTCGACATCGCACCTATTGCAACAGCACCACCTTCTCCTATCTCCGTTGTTGGTGTGAGGGTGAACGTGTCTCTTGGAAACAAGAGGCAGATGGCGCACATGAGCACAGGAGGGAAGGCTCCTAGGCACGCACTTGCTAGCAAAAACGTGGTTTCTACTCTTATGACAGGGAATTCAAGCGTGCCACCCAAGAGAACTATCCTGGTGAATGGGATCGTAAGATCCCTAATGTTAAAGTACCAAGCCCGGAGTGGAAGTCTTGCAAGGAGACGGTGGAGAAGAATCTCATGGAAAAACTGGGAAGCTGCAAGGGAGTTTGAAAAAGCCTACAACCTTATGATGAGCATTGTTGGAAAACTTGAAGATAATTATTATGAAGACAAGAAGAAAGAGCAGAAGTGGTTCTAGCAAGACGTCAAGCTTGGGGGAGTTCCACCTAGTCTTTATCTCTACTAGTTTATCATATCTATCTAGTCATGGTGTGTTTTGCTTTTATCGTTTAGTTATCAATATCTCTTAGGCGTGTGTGAGCTCATGGAGCATTATCATGTATCTCTATCTTGTAGTTTATCAATGAATATGAAAGTATGGTGTCATCCATGATTCCCTTGTTTGGAGATTTATGGGTAACACTCATGCAAATGAGCGTGGTATATTTAGAAGTTTCAGTCACATCTTGCCTTGAACTTAATTAACTTGAGTATGTTGGACAATTGTAGAATCACCCCATTATAAAATGAGTAAAGAGAATGAGTCAATATGACTTGAAAATTAATAGTTTAAGGTTGAGATATAGTCTTGTAGGATAAAAAGTTAGGAAGGGTTAATGAAAAGGATATGAAACACTCTTGTTAGAATCTAGGATCTTTTGAGCAATTAATGAATCATGGATATTTCAATACTTATGCTCTTGGAAAGTGAATGAAAAGGAAGGCACCTGAAAATTCAGTTAGCCATGGAAAGTGTGAGATACAGGTTGTTTAGAGCATAGGAACTTGATTGAGATATCCATGACTAAAGTTTGCACTAGTTACTAGTGAAGCAAGGGTGAAAACAATTTTATATCTGTCTTTTCATTTGTCTTCTTTGAACTTATTATCTAATAAGAGTTTATCTTGTCTTTAAATTTCAGCAAAGTATAAAATATTATAATGCTTGCCATAAGGAGCAAAAGCATGTGAAAAATAGTATGATTCAATTGTCCAACATACAATGGTTATTTGCTTTCAAAAGTAAGGAGTGATTGCTAGAGCTTCTACTTATGTTGCCCTCACGTGTATGAGTTTTAGTTCATTAATCTTACATTGCAACTGAATATGATGATGATACAATGCTCGTATTTATTTATCAACCATAAGTCCATTGATGCATGTAATGATCTATGTCCTTACTTACTCGAGGACGAGTAAAGGTTTAAGCTTGGGGGAGTTGATACGTGCATTGTTATATCATCATTTATACAACTTTTAGTATCATATTAGAATGTTATTTGCATTGTTATATCATTGTTTTTACATGTTTTAGATGATTTATGGGACTTTCATACAAAGTTCCTATTTTTGGTATTTAATTTCTGGGAGGCAGAAAACCTCCTTTTTCTTGTTTTTAATGTTTCAGAAGCTACATGGACCCAAATAATAAAAGGAAAATTACACAGCTGGTTTTTTTGTCGAGAGAAAGGCAGAGGAAAGAAGACCGAAGAGAGGAGAGCCACGAGGCCCAAAAGGGGTGGGCCCACGCGGCCCAAGTACCTGGCCGCGTGGGACCCACTAAGTGGGGCCTCGGGCACCTCCTCGCCTGGGGCTTTTTATCGACGCCTTCGTCCTCCCCGAAAAGTTACGCCCTAATTTTTCCAAGTCCATCCGAGTCCGCGGCGGCGGCGAAACTCCTGATTCCCTCCGAGGGGGATCAGATCCTGCTGCTCCGGAGCTCCGGAGAAGGGGGAAATCATCGTCATCGTCATCACCTCTCCTCCTTGGCGTGGGAGGAGGCCTCTACATCATCACCATCACCAAGACCAGCACCATCTCCATCATCATCTCCGTGATCCACTCCGTCCCCCTCGTAGTTTGAGAGTTGCTATACCCTAGATACTTGTCTTGTGCTACTATTCATGTTTGTGATTGAGTACTTGTCATTATTTGGTGGTGAAGTTATATTTTCAGATTGTGTTGTACCACTTATGCCACTGAATAGTATCATGTTTGCACGTTGTGAGTAGATCCCATATGTTCCCGAGGGCATAGGATGAATTGGCAATGATTTATATATAACATGTGTTGGTATTTTGTCAAGAGTTTATCTTTTATGTGATTCTATGATGGTGTTGTGCAAACGTCGATGATGCGTGTTAAGTTACACGTCCGTTGGGAACCCCAAGAGGAAGGTATGATGAGTGCAGCAGCATGTTTTCCCTCAGTAAGAAACCAAGTTTTAATCGAACCAGTAGGAAGTCAAGGGTCTTCTGAAGGTTGTTGGTGGCTGAATGTGGCACGGCGCAACACCAGGGAATCAGCAGCAACGTGGAACCTGCACACAAGACAATCAAACTACTTTGCCCCAACGAAACAGTGAGGTTGTCAATCTCACCGGCTTGCTGAAAACAAAGGATTAAAAATGTGGTGTGGAAAATGATGTTTGCTTGCAGAGAATTAAAGAGAACAATGATTGCAGTTGGTTGTATTTCAGATGTAAAAGAATGGACCGGGGTCCACAGTTCACTAGTGGTGTCTCTCCATAATAAAATACTAACATGCTGGGTAAACAAATTACAGCTGGACAATTGACAAAATAGAGAGTGCATAACAATACATATACAAGTCATGATGATCACTATGAGATTTACTTGGGCATTACGACAAAGTACACAGACCGCTATCCAGCATGCATCTGTGCCTAAATAGTTCACCTTCAGGTTAGCATCCGCACCCCTTCCAGTATTAAGTTGCAAGAAACAGACAATTGCATTAAGTATGGTGCATAATGTAAACAATACAAATATCCTTAGACAAAGCATTGCTGTTTTACCCCTAGTAGCAACAGCACATCCACAACCTTAGAACTTTCTGTCACTGTCCCAGATTAAATGGAGGCATGAACCCACTATCTAGCATAAATACTCCCTCTTGGAGTTACAAGCATAAACTTGACCAAAGCCTACACTAATAACGGAGAGCATGCAAGATCATAAACAACATAGGCATGATAAATCAATAATCAACTTGACATAATATTCAATATTCATCGGATCCCAGCAAACACAACATGTAGCATTACAATAAGATGATCTTGATCATGATAGACAGCTCACAAGATCTAAACATGATGGCACAAGAGGAGAAGACAACCATCTAGCTACTGCTATGGACCCATAGTCCAGGGGTGGACTACTCACACATCACTCCGGAGGAAGGCATGGCGATGTAGAGCCCTCCGGTGATGATTCCCCTCTCCGGCAGGGTGCCGGGAAGAGCTTCAGAACCCTCCCGAGCTAGGGTTGACGACGGCGGCGGCTCTGGAACTTTTCGTGGATGGAGGCTTGGGTGTTTAGGGTTTTCCCGAGAAAGACAATTTATAGGCGAAGGGGCGATGTCGGTGGAGGCCCGAGGGCTCCTCACCACGTGGCGGCTGATGCATGTAAAATGCATACATGAACTTTACATTTTATTACATGTTATTTGCATCATATAAGGGTTATATTCATGATTTATATTGAGTTTTGGGGATAATTAACAATTTCCCCATTTTTCTGGAATTAACCTTGCACTGTCAGAAAACCCTTTTTTCTATATTTTTACGTTTCAGGCGACCAAATCACGTCATAATGACCTGAGATTTTACGGGGATCACTTTTTTGGAAGGAACGAAACGTAGGCGCAAAGGAAACGAAGAAACGAAGACCAGAAGGCCAAAACAAGTGGGCCCACGCGGCCAGATTCCCTGACCGCGTGGGACCCCTCATCCTGGCCCTCGGGCCTCCGCTGCCGTTGATCCTTCTTCTCGAAGCTTCGGCTTGACCTAAAAACGACTATATATAGACCCCCCAGGGCTTTCGCGAAAGGGAGCACCGCAGAAACAGAGAAACCACGAAACAGAGACCTGGAGCTGAAGATTGGAGGGGGAAAACTCCGGCGGGGCGCTGCCGGCGTGGTCTCCTTCCCCTCCAACAACATCTCCACCGACACCATGATGAAGAGCGAGTAGTCCACCCCTGGACTATGGGTTTGTGGAAGTAACTTATGTATCTCTCCTCTCTATGAGCTTCACTAATTAGTACCGTATGAGCTGCTGAACATGATTACGGTCATCTATGTAATCCTTTGTGGTGGATCTTTATTATGAGTTAATACATGTTTGAGATTGCAATGATTTTGTTTCAGTTAAGAAAGTAGATGCATATTATGTACCCCGTTCTTATTTACTTGTCATGATCAAGCATGTTTATGAGAACATGTGAGGGGGAACGTGTGCATTAGTTGGAGTAACGAGGGGTGGCTAGTGCAGTGAACGTGACAGATAGTTCTGCGATCCACTTGGGTTTTCTACCTTAGTTTGTTACCTCACTAGGGATAAACAAAAATACCATGCTACCGGAGAGTGGATGTGTCCTTGGCCACTACCTCCATGACTAGATCTAGCATGTTCTTATTTTAAGTTCATGTCATTGAACTTATTGCTATGCTCTGATTTATCTTAATTACTAAGGTGTTATGATTTAGTTCGCATCTTGGTGGAGCATAAGAGAGAGAACAACTTATACTTGAGATCTCTATGTTAGGACGTGATGCCCATATTATTAATAACTTGTCAAACCATGTCTTGCCATCTTTCATGTTAATTTTAGTGTTCCATTGTCTACCACGTTATCAAGAGAGAGTGCATTTGTGAAACCATGAACCCCGGTCCATTTTAATCATAAGAAACACTTTTCCAACACTTTTATCACCACTTTTGTTTGCTGCCATTATTAAATCCGAAAATACAAAAACACTTTCACATCTTGCATACATTATAAAAAAACCAAAAATATCATTTACCATTGTTTCCATCATCATTGCATATTTATTTTACCATCATTGCATATTTACTACTGTTTGCATATTTATTTTATTAACATTCTCACACCTTGTGCTTGACAACCACTTGGTGAGGTTGAGGGCACAAAACAATTTATTTTGTTGTAGGTTCTCAAGAGAAGGATAAGGAGATAACACCTGAAATACTGGTTCCCCGAGAGTTCGATATTAAACCCTCGAGTCACCCCTCGTGGGGGAAAACTGTCTTCCACTACTACATACACTCTGCACTTGGAGTCTCAACCTAACCCATTTTCTTTCAACGCAGGTAACTACGTTGAGGGCCATCAAGACCGTTTTCTGGCGCCGTTGCCGGGGAGCCATAGCTGAAAGGTTTATCCAAGGATCACTCACATCAAGTCAACTTCATCACCAGCTTGTGTAACAACCTAAGCTTGGGGAGGTTGCACCTACGTGAGCATCATCTTATCCATCTTTACCTACAATCATTTTATTTTGTTTTGTTCTTGTCTTGCATATCATCTTTATATTTTGGTTTGCATATTTATATTCAGTTTTGCATTTTTGGGATGATTTAAAAGAAGCTTTCATTAAGAAATATTATCCCCCTGTTAAAATACTGCAAAATAGAAACAATATCCTCTCTTTTAGGCAAAATGAAAATGAACATGTTGCCATGGCTTGGGATAGGATTAAACTCATGCTTAGAACTTGTCCATCACATGGGGTTAATGAATGGACCATTTTACACTCTTTTTACAATGGTCTAAATTACATGTCTAGAAATATACTTGATTCAGCTGCTGGAGGTGCTTTCATGGGAAAAACTATATTAGAAGCTAAGAACATTTTGGAAAGTATCTTGCAAAATTATAGTCAATGGCATACTGATAGAGCACCTAGTTCATCTAAGAAAGTGAACTCTATAGAAGAAACAAATGATTTGTCATCTAAAATGGACACCATTCTTGCTTTTATTAATAAACAAAATTTTGAAAATATGCCTTTGCAAGAACTAGTTGGTAATAATCCTGAAAATGTTGATGTCAACTTCATTAGGAACTATGGTAATAATGGGTATGGTAACAACAATTATAACTCTTATAATAAACCCCCATATGTTCCTAACAACCGTCCTTTAGTGCCATATCCTAATGCTAATGATAAATGGAAGCCTATGTCATCAAGCAATGATAATTTCGAAGCAAATAAAATTCTTATTGAACAAGTTGCTAGTCATAATACCATGATACAAGAGTTGAATAAATCTGTTGCTTCTATTAGTTCTGATATTAGAGGTTTACAACTCCAAGCTGCAGGACTAGACAAAGCCTTGTCAAAACTAGCTGATAATCAAGCCACTTTATTGAGTATGTCTGCAGGGAAACCACAAGCACCACCCACGGTTGGGATGAATTCTATTAATATTGCTGAAAGTGTCCCTTCTACTTTGGAGGGAACTCTTAATGAACTGCTTGAATATCCTGAATATTTGTTGCCATTTATGTCTCAACTTGTTGGTTTAAAGGAAGAAGTTAATGAAACTAAAAATGATGAATCTCTTATGTTAGTCAGTTAGAAAGAAAAGTTGAGGAAGTTAAAATGCTTAGTGAAGTTAAGGAACCATTTGTTGATTTAGAGAAGTGTAGCTTGCATGAATTAATTTCTATCTTACAAAAATTTGCAAGTGATCCTTCTGTTAATATTAACCAGGCTGGTTTTGGTTCCTATATTGCTAATCATGTCTTAAAAGAAAAGATTGCTAGGTACAATCAAGAAGCTATGATACCACCTAAGCTTGGGGATATCTGGATCCCTAAGGTACTAGTAACCATTGGAAAAGAGACACACCATGCCATTTTAGATCTAGGATCTAGTGTCTCTATATTATCTAAAGAACTATATGAAGTCCTTGAACTTAAAAATATTGAGAAATGCTCTATTGAACTTGCACTTGCTGATGATTCCATTAGACATGCTCTAGGAAAAGTAAGTGATGTTATGGTAGAGTTACACATGACTTTTGTGCCTGTTGATTTTCTAATCATGGACATGGGGAATAAAACCTCTAGTCCTATTATTTTGGGAAGACCTTTTCTTCGTACTACAGGTGCCATTATTGATTCAAAGGAAGGGAATGTGAAGTTTCAGTTTCCACACAAGAAGAGCATGGAACACTTCCCAAGGAAGAGGGACACACCAAGGTTCAAGCTCCCTCATGAGCTACGTCCCCTTTGATTATCAAGTAAGTAAGCCTAGCTATATGGCTATAAAGAAAGCGCTTTACGGGAGGCAACCCGGTTGTTTTTGTTTGAGATTTTCTTTGAGTCCTCTTGCTGTAACAAGAGAGTAGTTTGTTAGTTTTGTTTCTGGGATTTTTAATAAAGAACCAAGTTTTACCTATTTTGGGTTTGAAAAGTTGCTATTCATTTTCGGAGAGTTTTCTGCCTGCACGAAGTCTGTGCACGGTTTGATTTTTCATTTTTTATCTGTAACTCCGATTGAGCTGTAATTTGAACTGTAGCTTCAACTTTTCATCCTCTGCACACGTGATTTTTTCAGATTTTTCTGACGAGTTTAAGTAGGGTAGAAAAATGCGTTTTGCTGCTGCTGTTTTTCTGGACAGATTCTGTCTTGATATTGTTTGATGCATTCTTTGAGCTTTTTGCTTGAATCTTTTTGATTCAATTGAGTTTATGAGTAGGCATACAACATTATATACTCTCTGGACATTCATATGAATTTTTGCCTAAGGATTTTATGCAGCAAGGAACCTATTTGTTTATCACTACTAATATCACCCCACAGAAAAGAAATGGGAGAAACGGTGTTTTGAAGTTTTTTCACAGGGATTAGAGGAGCTGCACCAAGAGCTATCCAAGGATGGTGAAGACCATAAGCTTGGGGATGTCAAGACAACCCCACTAGACCAACACACTCTCGGTTTGCACACGTCTAACTTCTGTTTTTCGATCAAAGCACTTTATCGTATAAACTTGGAGCGTCTTTTTTTGCTTTTGTTATTTCGGTTTGATTTTTATTTTAAGACCACCACTATCATTTATATATGAGAGAGCTACTGGAAGTTTGGGTTGAATTATGTTGGATGCTATTAAATATATTGGGATAGGGATGTTTGAGTTGATTTTAAAAGATACATATAGTTGCATAATTCATGTGCTTTGAATGAATGTTAATTTGCAAGTGTGTTGTCAAGAGCTATCTTTTACCATGTTTAGATGTTGAATTTTAACTTTACTTGGTTTAACATGGATTGATTAGTTCTATGGACACTTATGCATGCATTTAGATGGTCAACTTTCTCCCTATTGCTAGCCCAAAAATTACAACAAGTAAAAAGCTTGTTTCCCAACACCTTCAACCAAAGTTTTTCCAGTGAGTCCACCATATCTACCTATTAGCTTTATGCTATTCCAAGTATGTTTATCATGTTATATTGTGTTATCTACATTTCTGAATTTAAATGCTTATGTTATTGATTGTCATGGGAAAAATTGGTTAAAAGCTCTCACGAACTTGATGCACAATTTACTTTTATTGCATTTAATAAGCATGAACCATTGTGATTAAAATTATGAAGTTGTGGGCTTGACAATAGTTTTGGTTGGGAGTTAGCCCATATGTGCTGTCACATGGCAAGCTTTCAACATTGCACTTATTTATATTTAGTTGATGTCATGTACTTTTGTTTATGGATGCCTATCATGGGTGAAATGAATGTGGATACTTAGTAAGTTCAAAGAGTTTGTATAAATGGTTAGAGAAATGCCTGGGCCGCTAATCTAAGCCATGCATCATTCATGGTGGAAATTTACAGCATAACCATAATGTTCATTCAGTGATGCACCTCATAATAAAAAGCTATACCCATAGTAAATAAAAGAGTGCTGAGATTGTTCATTGTCTGTTTGTCTTGTTGTTTTGACATGGGCTTGTTCATGTCAAGGGGCAAGAGGTACCCCAGTGCAGTTCTTGATGATACTATTATTACTTGCAATGACCTTTATTTGAATTTACTTTGTGGACCAAAGTGAGTAACACATGGTGTAGGTACTTGTATTCAAGGGACATGAGACATTCAACCAATACATTGTCAAGCACACCACTCATATTTGCTTTCACTTTAAACATTAATCATTCAAGATGCTATGATAGGGGTAATGAGAGCTCCACACCAATGACTACCACATTGCAAGCATTAACTTAAGTAGAAGTGTTTGGAAGTTAGATGAAACTTATTCATGCTTTACCTCTACTTATTTATCTATCCAAAGTGTCCACCTTTTATATTCAGTTTTCATAAGAAGTACTCTATGACCACCATAGGATGTTTTTACTTTTCATTATGCATACATTTGGTCCATAGTACTTTCTTCTATGTTACACTTTGTGAATTTATCATTGAACATCTTTACATTGAGTATTTGATATCACTTCATAATTTATCTTGCATATTGTTATTCCTTTGAAGAATGAATCATTTGACTTTATGTAGCAATAGTAATCACCTTTGATATCCATTGATAGTATTAAAATGCAAAGTCCATGTTAGTTTTATCACCTTCATACTCGGGACGAGCATGGGTTAAGCTTGGGGATGTTGATGCATGTAAAATGCATACATGAACTTTACATTTTATTACATGTTATTCCATGTTATTTGCATCATATAAGGGTTATATTCATGATTTATATTGAGTTTTGGGGATAATTAACAACTTCCCCATTTTTCTGGAATTAACCCTGCACTGTCAGAAAACCCCTTTTTCTATATTTTTGTTTCAGGCGACCAAACACGTCAAATGACCTGAATTTTACGGGGATCACTTTTTTGGAAGGAACGAAACGTAGGCGCAAAGGAATCGAAGAAACGGAGACCAGAAGGCCAAAAGGGTGGGCCCACGCGGCCAGATTCCCTGACCGCGTGGGACCCCCATCCTGGCCCTCGGGCCTCCGCTGCCGTCGATCTTCTTCCCGAAGCTTCGTCTTGACCTAAAAACGACTATATATAGACCCCCCAGGGCTTTCGCGAAAGGGAGCGCCGCGAAACAGAGAAACCACGAAACAGAGACCTGGAGCTGAAGATTGGAGGGGGAAAACTCCGGCGGGGCGCTGCCGGCGTGGTCTCCTTCCCCTCCAACAACATCTCCACCGACACCATGATGAAGAGGGAGTAGTCCACCCCTGGACTATGGGTTTGTGGAAGTAACTTATGTATCTCTCCTCTCTATGAGCTTCACTAATTAGTACCGTATGAGCTGCTGAACATGATTACGGTCATCTATGTAATTCCTTTGTGGTGGATCTTTATTATGAGTTAATACATGTTTGAGATTGCAATGGTTTTGTTTCAGTTATGAAAGTAGATGCATATTATGTACCCCGTTCTTATTTACTTGTCATGATCAAGCATGTTTATGAGAGCATGTGAGGGGGAACGTGTGCATTAGTTGGAGTAACGGGGGTGGCTAGTGCAGTGAACGTGACAGATAGTTCTGCGATCCACTTGGGTTTTCTACCTTACTTTGTTGCCTCACTAGGGATAAACAAAAATACCATGCTACCGGAGAGTGGATGTGACCTTGGCCACTACCTCCATGACTAGATCTAGCATGTTCTTATTTTAACTTCATGTCATTGAACTTATTGCTATGCTCTGATTTATCTTAATTACTAAGGTGTTATGATTTAGTTCGCATCTTGGTGGAGCATAAGAGAGAGAACAACTTATACTTGAGATCTCTATGTTAGGACGTGATGCCCATATTATTAATAACTTGTCAAACCATGTCTTGCCATCTTTCATGTTAATTTTAGTGTTCCATTGTCTACCACGTTATCAAGAGAGAGTGCATTTGTGAAACCATGAACCCCGGTCCATTTTTAATCATAAGAAACACCTTTCCAACACTTTTATCACCACTTTTGTTTGCTGCCATTATTAAATCCGAAAATACAAAAACACTTTTACATCTTGCATTCATTATAAAAAACCCAAAAATATCATTTATCATTGTACCATCATCCTTGCATATTTATTTTACCATCATTGCATATTTACTACTGTTTGCATATTTATTTTATTATCATTCTCACACCTTGTGCTTGACAACCACTTGGTGAGGTTGAGGGCACAAAACAATTTATTTTGTTGCAGGTTCTCAAGAGAAGGATAAGGAGATAACACCTGAAATACTGGTTCCCCGAGAGTTCGATATTAAACCCTCGAGTCACCCCTCGTGGGAAAAACTGTCTTCCACTACTACATACACTCTGCACTTGGAGTCTCAACCTAACCCATTTTCTTTCAACGCAGGTAACTACGTTGAGGGCCATCAGCGGCGCGCCAGGGGTGGGACCCGCGGCACCACATGGTGAGGGCGCCTCGGTGCCCCCCTTCGTCTCTCCTTCGGACTCCGTGTACGTGACAGAAAAATAGGACCTTGGCTTTTTGTTTCGTCCAATTCCGAGAATATTTCCAGAACAGCTTTTCTGGAATAAAAAACAGCAGAAAACAGGAACTGGCACCGTGGCATCTTGTTAATAGGTTAGTCCCAGAAAATGCATAAAAATGCTATAAAGTGTGAATAAAACATGTAGCAATTGACATAATATAAGCATGGAACATAAGAAATTATAGATACGTTGGAGACGTATCAAGCATCCCCAAGCTTAGTTCTACTCGTCCTCGAGTAGGTAAAACGATAACAACAAATAATTTCTTAGGTGACATGCTACCACATAATCATGATCAAATAATATTGTAAAGCATATGTTATGAATGAAGTGACTCAAGGCAATGGTCTATAGTTTGCTAACAAATAGATAATGAGTAAACAACTGAATCATATAAGCAAAAACTTTTCATAAATAGTACTTTCAAGACAAGCATCAAAAAGTTTTGCATAAGAGTTAACTCATAAAGCAATAGATTCTAAGTAGAAGGCATTGAAGCAACACAAAGGAAGATTTAAGTTTCAGCAATTGCTTTCAACTTTCAACTTGTATATCTCATGGATAATTGTCAACACAAAGCAATATAATAAGTGCAATAAGTAAGCATATAAAAATTGTTGCACACAAAGTTGACACAAGTGTTTGCTTCTGAGATAGAAAGGAGTAGGTAAACTGACTCAACCTAAAGTAAAAGAAAGGCCATTCGCAGAGGGAAGCAGGGATTAAATCATGTGCTAGAGCTTTTTAAGTTTTGAAATCATATAGAGAGCATAAAAATAAAGTTTTGAGAGGTGTTTGTTGTTGTCAACGAATGGTAGTGGGCACTCTAACCCCCTTGTCAACCAGACCTTCAAGAGCGGCTCCCATGAAGGACGTTATTTCTACCCAAAGGCAGATCATCCCTCTTCTCTTTTGTTTACACATGTACTTTAATTTGGGTGACACTCCTCCCAACCTTTGCTTACACAAGCCATGGCTAACCGAATCCTCGGGTGCCTTCCAACAATCACATACCATGGAGGAGTGTCTATTTTAAATGATCAACTTTTTAAATTGCTTACTGATAAATCAGGACAAAACATGTGAAGAGAATTAAAGGTGAAAGTTGTAATTAATTGGGACTGGGCACCCCATTTGCCAGCTCCTTTTGCAAAATTATTGGATAAGCGGATGTATATGCCACTTGTCCATTGGTGAAAGTCTGTCAGGTGTAAATGACAAGGTTGAAAGATAAAACACCACATACTTCCTCATAAGCTATAAAACATTAACACAAATAAGGGATAATAGCTTTTGAATAGTTTAAAGGTAGCACATGAAGTATTTACTTGGAATGGCAAAAAATACCACATAATAGGTAGTTATGGTGGACACAAATGGCAAGGGTTTTGGCTCAAGGATTTGGATGCACGAGAAATATTCCCTCTCAGTACAGAGTTTAGGCTAGCAAAGTTGTTTGAATCAAACACAAGATATCAACCGGTACAGCAAGACTTACATGAAAACATATTGCAAGCATTATAAGACTCTACACTGTCTTCCTTGTTGCTCAAACACTTTTACCAGAAAATATCTAGACCTTAGAGATAGCAAATATGCAAACCAAATTTCAACAAGCTCTACGGTAGTTCTTTACTAATAGGTTTTAACTACATGATGCAAGAGCTTAAACATGAAATACTTGAGAGCTCAAAACAATTGCCAAGTGTCAAATTATCCAAGACAATGATCTATATGTGTGTTTTTCGATATACCATCTACCACATGTTGCATTTTCTGTTTCCAACCAAACACCAATCAACTTATTTCAACAAAAACTCTCCAAATAATTTACAAATGAAACAAGAGAGTATTACTCTACAAGAACTAATAGCTCTGAATAAGAGATGCATGAAAAAAAAAGGAGCTAAAAGCATAGCAGTAGCTAGATAAGAATACTCAACAGATATAAGTGAAGAATATGAGTATTCACATGAAAAAGCAGAGCGTGTCTTTCTCCCACACAAGAATGCTAGGATCCAATTTATTCAAAAAATAAAAATAACAATGCGAAAATAAAAGCACACAGACGCTCCAAGTAAAGTACATAAGATGTGGAAGAATTAAAATATAGTTTCACTAGAGATGACCTGATAAGTTGTTGATGAAGAAGGGGATGCCACACCAAACTCAAAGTAATTCTCATTAGAGGGTTAGTGCATAATCAAAAATTCTCATATTCAACAGTGACACAATCATCACCAATACTTCTGGACATTAGCTACAGCCACTGATGTTTTATGGAACAAAGAAATCCAATCAAACATAGTAAAAGAGGCAATGCAAAATAAATGGCAGAATCTGTCAAAACAGAACAGTCCGTAAAGACAAATTGTTTCGAGGCACTTAAGTTGCTCAGATTGAGAAACTCAAAACTAATGAAAGTTGCGTACATATCTGAGGATCACGCACGAATTTTTTCAGAAGTTTTCAATTTTTCTGGGGTGAATAAAGCTCAAAACCGTGGACAGCAAAAATCTGTCCCTGTGTAGAAATCCAAATCTAGCATCAACTTTCTACTAGAGACTTTACTTGGCACAACATTGCAAGAAAATAAAAATACAAAGGAGTTGTTACAGAAGTAAGCACACTCCTTGACTCAAATAAAATAAAAATAACAGGAAATAAAATGATGGGTTGTCTCCCATAAGCGCTTTTCTTTAACGCCTTTCAGCTAGGCGCAGAAAGTGAAAATCAAGTATTCTCAAGAGAAGAAGCATCAACATCATAATTTGTTCTAATAATAGAATCAAAAGGTAGCTTCATTCTCTTTCTAGGGAAGTGTTCCATACCTTTCTTGAGTGGGAATTGATACCTAATATTCCCTTCTTTCATATCAATAATAGCACCAACAGTTCGAAGAAAAGGTCTTCCCAAAACAATAGGACAAGATGCATTGCATTCAATATCCAAAACAACAAAATCAACGGGGACAAGGTTATTGTTAACCATAATATGAACATTATCAATTCTCCCCAAAGGTTTCTTCATAGAATTATCAGCAAGATGAACATCCAAATAACAGTGTTTCAAAGGTGGTAAATCAAGCATATCATAAAGTTTCTTAGGCATAACAGAGATACTAGCACCAAGATCACATAAAGCATTACAATCAAAATCATTCACCTTCATTTTAATGATGGGCTCCCAACCATCTTCTAACTTCCTAGGGATAGAAGCTTCATGTCTTAATTTCTCTTCCCTAACTTGCATGAGAGCATTTGTAATATGTTTTGTAAAAGCCAAATTTATAGCACTAGCATTAGGACTTCTAGCTAGCTTTTGCAAGAACATAATAACTTCAGAAATATTACAATTATCAAAATCAAGATCATCGTCATCTAAAGCAATGGGACCATTGTCCCCCATAGTTTGAAAAATTTCAGCACTTTTATCAGGAACAGTTTCAGTGGTTTTAGGCAATTTCAAACGTTTTGCAATGGAAGTGGAAACATTGCCAACACCAATAATGTTACCATTGATAGTAGAAGGTTTACTAACATGTGATGCTTCAGCATTACTAGTGGTAGTGATAGTACAAACTCTAGCTATACTATTCTTTCTAGCAATTTCATCTTCTCTTTCCCACCTAGCATGCAATTCAGCCAACATCCTAATATTATTATCAATTTTAACTTGGATAGCATTGGCAGTAGCAAAAGTCTTAGTATCTTTAACTTCATTAGGCATAACTTTCAGTTTCAAAAGATCAACATCAAGAGCAAGGCTATCAACTTTAGAAGCAAGAACATCAATTTTGCCAAACTTTTCCTCAACAGATTTATTAAAAGCAGTTTGGGTATTGATAAATTCCTTAAGCATGACTTCAAGATCAGAGGGTAAACTCCTATTATTGTTGTAAGAATTACCATAGGAATTACCATAACCATTGCCACTATAAGAAGGATATGGCTTATAATTGTTGTTACCAAAATTATTCCTATAAGCATTGTTGTTGAAATTATTATTTTTAATGAAGTTCACGTCAACATGCTCTTCTTGAGCAACCAATGAAGCTAAAGGAACATTATTTGGATCAACATGAAATTTACCATTCACAAGCATAGACATAATGACATCAATCTTATCACTCAAGGAAGAGGTTTCTTCAACAGAATTTACCTTCTTACCTTGTGGAGTCCTCTCGTGTGCCATTCAGAGTAATTAATCATCATATCATCAAGAAGCTTTGTTGCTGCACCCAAAGTGATGGACATAAAGGTACCTCCAGCAGCATAATTCAGAAGGTTTCTTGAAGAAAAATTCAGTCCTGCATAAAAGGTTTGGATGATCATCCAAGCAGTCAGTCCATGGGTGGGACAATTCTTTACCAATGATTTCATTCTCTCCCATGCTTGGGCAACATGCTCATTATCAAATTGTTTGAAGTTCATAATGCTACTTCTTAAAGATATAATCTTAGCAGGAGGATAATATTTCCCAATGAAAGCATTTTTGTACTTAGTCCATGAATCAATACTATTTCTAGGCAAAGATAGCAACCATTCTTTAGCTCTTCCTCTTAAAGAGAAAGGGAATAATTTCAGTTTAATAATATCTCCATCTATATCCTTATACTTTTGCATCTCACAAAGTTCAACAAAATTATTAAGGTGAGCAGCAGCATCATCAGTACTAACACCATAAAATTGCTCTTTCATAACAAGATTTAACAGAGCAGGTTTAATTTCATAAAAGTCTGATTTAGAAGCAGGTGGAGCAATAGGAGTGCATATGAAATCATTATTATTTGTGCTAGTGAAGTCACACAACTTGGTGTTCTCAGGAGTACTCATTTTAGCAAAATTAAAGCTAGGCCGAAATACAAAAGTAAATGCAAGTAACTAATTTTTTGTGTTTTTGATATAAAGAAGCAAACAAGATAAAGTAAAAATAAAATAAGCAAGACAAAAACAAAGTAAAGAGATTGGAAGTGAGAGACTCCCCTTGCAGAAGGTTTGACTTCCCCGGCAACGGCGCCAGAAAACTGTGGCGTCTTGTCAGGGTTGCAAGACCTTCCAGAAGTACCTCGACCTCCCCGGCAACGGCGCCAGAAAATTGGCTTGATGCGTGTTAAGTTACATGTCCGTTGGGAACCCCAAGAGGAAGGTATGATGAGTGCAGCAGCAAGTTTTCCCTCAGTAAGAAACCAAGGTTTAATCGAACCAGTAGGAAGTCAAGGGTCTTCTGAAGGTTGTTGGAGGCTGAATGTGGCACGGCGCAACACCAGGGAATCAGCAACAATGTGGAACCTGCACACAAGACAATCAAACTACTTTGCCCCAACGAAACAGTGAGGTTGTCAATCTCACCGGCTTGCTGAAAACAAAGGATTAAAAGTGTGGTGTGGAAAATGATGTTTGCTTGCAGAGAATTAAAGAGAACAATGATTGCAGTTGGTTGTATTTCAGATGTAAAAGAATGGACCGGGGTCCACAGTTCACTAGTGGTGTCTCTCCATAATAAAATACTAACATGCTGGGTAAACAAATTACAGCTGGGCAATTGACAAAATAGAGAGTGCATAACAATGCATATACAAGTCATGATGATCACTACGAGATTTACTTGGGCATTACGACAAAGTACACAGACCGCTATCCAGCATGCATCTGTGCCTAAATAGTCCACCTTCAGGTTAGCATCCGCACCCCTTCTAGTATTAAGTTGCAAGCAACAGATAATTGCATTAAGTATGATGCATAATGTAAACAATACAAATATCCTTAGACAAAGCATTGCTGTTTTACCCCTAGTAGCAACAACACATCCACAACCTTAGAACTTTCTGTCACTGTCCCAGATTAAATGGAGTCATGAACCCACTATCTAGCATAAATACTCCCTCTTGGAGTTACAAGCATAAACTTGGCCAAAGCCTACACTAATAACGGAGAGCATGCAAGATCATAAACAACATAGGCATGATAAATCAATAATCAACTTGACATAATATTCAATATTCATCGGATCCCAGCAAACACAACATGTAGCATTACAATAAGATGATCTTGATCATGATAGGCAGCTCACAAGATCTAAACATGATGGCACAAGAGGAGAAGACAACCATCTAGCTACTGCTATGGACCCATAATCCAGGGGTGGACTACTCACACATCACTCCGGAGGAAGGCATGGCGATGTAGAGCCCTCCGGTGATGATTCCCCTCTCCGGCAGGGTGCCGGGAAGAGCTTCAGAACCCTCCCGAGCTAGGGTTGACGACGGCGGCGACTCTGGAACTTTTCGTGGATGGAGGCTCGGGTGTTTAGGGTTTTCCCGAGAAAGGCAATTTATAGGCGAAGGGGCGATGTCGGTGGAGGCCCGAGGGCTTCTCACCACGTGGCGGCGCGCCAGGGGTGGGACCCGCGCCACCACATGGTGAGGGCGCCTCGGTGCCCCCCTTCGTCTCTCCTTTGGACTCCGTGTACGTGACAGAAAAATAGGACCTTGGCTTTTTGTTTCGTCCAATTCCGAGAATATTTCCAGAACAGCTTTTCTGGAATAAAAAACAGCAGAAAACAGGAACTGGCACTGTGGCATCTTGTTAATAGGTTAGTCCCAGAAAATGCATAAAAATGCTATAAAGTGTGAATAAAACATGTAGCAATTGACATAATATAAGCATGGAACATAAGAAATTATAGATACGTTGGAGACGTATCAGTCGACTGCACAACACTTCACCTATATGGGCTCATAGGAGAACACCGTAGTATAATGAATTGAGGGAGACTTGGGAGGACATGTAAACCTGGGACCGAATCATGAAGTTATATTTTGAGGGTATTAGTATCTGGGACCTTAGAGTGTATTGCTATGGTGGGACTTTATGTCTTAATAACTCTTGTGCAGTCATTTACTTGGCCACATGATCCATCATAAGGGGTTGTAGTTTATTTATTTAGCTATACCTAATAATGGCTCCGTCCAAAGAAGATTGAAACTTGACAAGATATTCAACGTGTTGTTTAATAAATCTCTATGCCTAGCAATATCCATGCCGCCCTCGGGAACGTTTTCCACATATAAGTTACACATCACTTGAGCTTGTCCTCTTGCCACATAAGAGGATTGGGCTTTCTCTCTCTGAGAGGTTTGACTTGCTACTGTTTATTTTCTGCATTGCAACTATACAACCAAAAATACCAAAAATAGTTGCATCTTTTATTGTTTTATTTATCAATCTTGCTAACCAATACCTTCAGCTCCTCGTGGGTTCGACAACCTTTTCTAATTGAAAGGTACTACAATTGATCTCCTGCACTTGGGAGTCATCAGCTGCAGCTATGATTGTGGCTTTTTCACAATGTTGTACATGGAACACTTCAATGCGAAGGTGATGGCGGACTTCGATGTTGCTGCAATCCCAAAGTTTCGCATGTTTGTCGCAGCAAAACTCATTGAAGTCAGGGAGAATAAAGGGAACCTTGTCAAGATAATGGAAGAGGACTTGGTTGATGAATAGGAAGCTTAGTTTGTAGATGTCAGCATGAAGTTTGCTACCTATGTAACCAGTTGGAATATGTTATATTTTTGTAGCTTGCTAGCTATGTAACTCAGTTTGAACATGTGATGCCTTTTGTTACCTTTCACTATCTGGATAAATTTCTCTCCTGGAGAAGACATGTTTAAGATTGTCTTTTTAAACTGGTAACAACATTCTTTTTGTGTGTTGTTGCTACATACTTGTTCAACTTTCACTGAAATTGAAGAAACTTGCTGCTGCGTTGCATATTTTTACAGTTTGCTACAGTTTTCTTTAGCATCAACAATGTTTGATACATATGTATAATAATGTTGCTATGAATGATGATTTTCTTTCTTTTGCTTCCTACACAATTCTATTTGCTACAAAAAATTTAACCACATGTAACATATCAGAACATTTTTGCTGAAAATGCATTCACTTTTTATTGCTCATTTAGATAAAATAGCTTGTTGTAACATATAAAGAGGTTTGCTACAAACATTAACCAGGCAATGTCATATTAGTGCGAAGCAAACATTAACCAGACCAATCTTATATGAACCAAATTGTTCATCCCAAGACAGAGTAATTGTTTCCAAAATGAAATCTTAGTATCAAAAGCTACAACAGCACCAGAAATGATATACAAGTATGAATGTGTGTAGCAAATTTGTATGTATTGCATCTACAGCCTCAACTCAGCTCCTGCATCTAACTCAGGTTGTCTCGCCTGCCTCGCTTTGAAGTACATGCACTCTTGCACCACATGCCCCTCCTCATTGCAAAACGGACATTTCTTCACCCTTTTCTTCCTAGGTTGCTTGGGGACCTGCTTCTTGTCTGTTTTTGGTTCAGTTGCCCTCTTCCTTCTCTTTGCATTTGCTTCCTGGCGCAGCTCAATCAATGTCTTCCACCTTTGCTCCGTCAACTTTGGCCGACCAGCCGGCTTTACCCTTGCAGGGTTTTTCAGTTTGCTACTGTCAGGTCCATCATTCAAATTTTGCACTTCTTGGTCACCTTGAGCTTGCTGTGCTTGTGTCCGTTGCTCCTCAGTTTCAGTTGCCTGAGCATTGTTTGTTTCTGCATCCTGTTGCGGTTGATTAGCCGCTGCAATTAATTCTCTTCTCATCACAGCGACCCGCTTAGCTGTATCAGCAACCACCTCAGACACCAGTATGTAGGTAGCATCAGCGAAGCATGCATCTGATGCAAGATCATTCATTTTCCTGCACAATGCATTATACTTCAGTGTGTTCATTGGAGGGACACCAAACCTGATGGAATTTGTTCCAGGGTCTAGGGAGGGCGTTGTTGCTGCAGCAGACCATCGACGTAGCATGTATCTCTCCGATATCTCCTGCACATTCAGGTGCACCATCACCCGGATGATATGTGGGCAGATCAGACCACACATCTCAAATACATTGCAGCCACATGCATAGAGCCCATCCTCAACCACCACTCGAACCCTGTATGTCTTCATTTCAATTCCTGGGTTTGGAACAAGATCGTAGCAAAGGGCATCTTCCTCTGCTCGTAGCGGATAAAACCTTGTTGATGCAACAATCATTTTCTGAAATCTTTCGAACACCTCCCTGGTGTAGAAAGCAAGTGCTTGTTTCTCCATTGGGTAGCTACAATTTTTTAATGTTACAAAAGAGGTTAGCAGGCGCTAAATCAGATAGAATGTAATGCTACAACAACGTGCCTTTCAACAGTGTTTTAAACTTGCTTGTTGCTAAAATACATCAACATAGTTGCTTCATTACTTTGTGTAGTATGCTACATTGAAGAAAAGAAGTTGCTACCTACAAGAATTAGAGATACATGCATGTAGTTCTCACCTCCCCCAAAGTGGTGCTGTTGTAGCCTCCATTATGAACCCTTAGTTGTCCTCGCGATCAAGCATCAAGGTCTGGCACATTTCATATTGCTGCACGAAGGTCCAGATCGAGTCACTAGGAGTGATCAATGTCTTGAAGTACGAGTTGAGACCTTCTGATCTCCCTGTTGTGCTTGTAAACGGGAAGAAACTTTTTCTGAAATACACCGGAGCCCATGTAGCCTTAGATTTCCACATGTTATTCAGGTGTTTGTTCTCTTGAAGAGCAAAATTTTCCACCATTTGCTGCCAGCAAACCTCAAATTCTTCGACCGTGTCCGTGCCATATATGCATGCATAGAAAGCATCAGCAAACGGGTTGCCTTCTCTCAAAAGTGGCCCGAGTTTGGTTCTTGCTAGGCGCAGGACATGGAAGACGCAGGCCCGGTGTATTGAGTTCTTGAAAACCTCTCTTATTGCTGCGGCAATTTTGCTGCATTGATCAGTCATTATATGCTCCGGTTGCTCACCACCCATTGCTGCCATCCATTTCTCGAATACCCATTTGAATGTCTCAACTTTCTCATCCGGTAGCGAAGCACACCCAAGGACTATAGTGTGGGTGTGGTTGCTTAAGCCAACTATCGGAGCAAAGGGCATGTTGTAGCGATTGGTACAGAATGTGGTGTCAAAGAACACGCAGTCCTTGTACTTGGGGTACAAAGCTCGTGTCCTCCCATCCACCCAGAAGAGAGCTCTGACTGCATTGTTCTCGTCTACCTGCGAAGCATAATAGAAACTGGGGCACTCGGCTTGCCGCTTCTTGAAATACTCCATGATCATGCTCATATCTCGCAGCGTCACCTCTTCTCGCAGCATGGTCCTGATGTTCGAAACATCCCTCTTCACATAACCAAGGCATCTCGGGTCCCCGCCATGCAAACTTCCGAGGCAGCCCATGATTTTTGCTGTTGTTATGTTCTGATTGTGCAAAGTCTGCAGCAACTGAAAATCCTCCTCCGGCACCTTTCTATGTGAGCGGTAGTACCGGCGGCGTCCTATTTGCTGCACCATCGGATGGGTGTGCTCCTCAACGAAATTGCTCACAGTCAAAACTCCGCCACGCCTCCCTACTAGCATCTTTGCCTTACAATCATGGCGGAGCAACTTACTGCGCTGTCTTGAGTCAGGAGCATCCTTGTGCACACCAGCTTGCTTGCTGCGAGATTTCTGTCCAGAGTAGGCGCTCATGTCAATAGTTGCATCCTCTACCATCGCAGCAACGGCAGATTTGCTTCCAGTAGCAGGTTTTGCTGCAGCAGGTCTTCCAGCGTGCACACACTCAAACACTCTGCTCAGGATTGCGTCTTTTGGTGCATTTCTTGCATGACTGTACTTGGTGTTCCCTATGTGTGTACCGAAACCCAACTTCCATGCGTAGTCATTGTACACTACCTGTGCTTCCTCTATTGAGTCAAATGTCATACCAACACAGGGAACAACTGGTTGGGAGCAAACCTCCTCACCAACTTCTTCAGCAGCAACTGAAGCAGCATCAGTAGCTGCGCTTTGTGGCCCGTCAGCAAAACAGTTGGGAGCATTGTCAGGCTGCACATAAGCATCAAAGCTTTATGCATGAGCAGGCTGGTTCAGGTCAAAACCACCTAGGATGCTATATGCAACAAAACCCTACATCATTAAAAAACATTTTGTATGAAGCATTAGTTCAATATGTTTTTACTGTAGCAAATTTGTCTTGCAAGCATCAGACATTAGGTTTCTCATGAAGCATCAAAGGTTTTACATGCAGCAAAAAACAAGTTCATCAATCACAACAGGACAGAACTGTATTCAAACACTTTTTAATTTTTGCTTTCATCAGATAAAGCTTGCTACAATCCTGCTGACATAGTTGATGCAATGCAGGTTATACGATGCAAAAATATGTACAAAGCAATTTGCTGCAACTCTTCTGAATTTTCTGCATCAGAATTACATTTTTGCTTCTGAATTTTTCTTACACACAATAACTACATATCAGAAATGCTGCATACAAGCACCCCAGCTACATATCAGCTACGTTCAAGTTTTTTGCAAAGGAAGGAATACACATATTTCATCTCAAATTGTAAACCTAATGTCTGAAGGCAGCAGCAAATCTGACTTACCGAAGCTGCGGGCTGCTCGATCTCTGGATCCGCGTCGAAAACAGTCAAGGGATTCATGATATCACCCAGAAATCCTTGCATAAAACTTGCTCTCTCGCCGCCGTTTGCAGATCTGTACGTAGCTCGCCGCCGTTGCCGTCGAGGAGGGTTTGAGCTCGCGCTCGAATCAACTATGGGGGGCGGATCTACGTGGTGAGGATGGCCAGGGGGTGGGTACAGGATGGGGCGGCGGAGGTGCTCCATCTCGGCAGCAACTGCGGAGCTACACGGCGCGCCGCCCCGCTCGTCGCCGTCCGCGTCGCGCGTCGCCTCCCGCAAGTCACGGGATTCTGCTCGATTTGCCGTTCTGACCGTTTTTGCTACGCGGGAATGGATTTGCTGCAACGGCAGCAACACGCGCGGTTGGTGGGGCGTGACGCGGATCCGACGGTCCATGATGGCTTGATCGGACGGTCACCGACCCGGGGGATCGGACGGAAAGATCCCCCGGGGGACGCCTAGCGCTTTCCTACAAGTATTTCTCTCAACATGCAGCCTATCCACCTCGGTAGCCCCACTAACTCATTTTGTAGCAATGACCCACTACAAGTATTTCTCTCAACATTCAGCCTATCCACCTCAGCAGCCCCACTAACTCATTTTGCAGATATACCACATCATCACCAGTGCCACGTCACCTCAGAAAATAAAAAACGTCACAGTAAATGTTCATGCCGAATACAACAGACCCGACACTCCCCGTTTGACCGTCCTTCTTAGCCCATGGCCTTCCACTTCCACCGCTGTCAGCCGTATCATCTTTTCTTTACTGCAGTTACTCCTACATTGATTCTATTCGTATCCTACATTGCCCACCTGAGAAAATGACAAAAAACCACCACAATTGAACACAAGGCGCCGATGAGCCACCACCTTAGGGTTTCTTGACACATAAATGCCTCTTTTGGGGCTAGGTTGTGACAACGAGCACTAATTCGTCTAATTAAACCCGTTAACACGTTTTCTGACCAGGCTGGTCCACTGTCAGTCCTACGTGGCAAAAGCAGGATAATAAAAAATTAAAATAACCAGAAGTCAATGCTCTCCTAATCTCCTTCCTTCTCCCGCCGCCCCCACGCAGCTGTGCTGCCCCTGCTCTTGCCGGCCGGCAGCTCGCGCGTGCCCGTGGTCCGGTGCCCGCCCCTACCTCTGCTCTTGCCGGCCGGCCGCGCCCGCGTGCCCAATCAATTTGAGCGGCCCTCGGTTCGTCCTCTGTGTGTCAGCCGTCTCTGGCTCCTCCGCCTCTCCTCTTGACGTAGCCGACCTGCACCGTCCCGCCACGGAGTTCATCGATTCATAAATTTAGCTAGCGATTCACGCCTACTACCGTGGAAGTGGAAGGTGCTGTGCAGCGACAGAGATGGTCATCTCTGAATCGAACTATCTGCTGGTAATTTTGTTCTACAATGCTCTCTCTCCAGGGAAAATTAAATTGCGGAGCCATGCTGCTGTGGCAACGAGCAACACCAGCAAGTAGGGTCGCAGCGCGCATGGCAGCCAGAGCAGCCCGCGGCTGAACGAGTGAGTATAACCAGTCAGCGCGCACGTTGATCGATCGAGTGAATCAGCCGGACAGCGAAATTATCCTATTTGAATTATTGAATAGGCAGCACAAGAGGCGGCGGCGCGGTCGCCTGACCCGGTCTACGGCAGCGCCGGCGCCATCTGCTAGCTGCAGAGGCAGGTGGACGGGCTCATGGCGCAGCTCGCGGGCGCAGGCCGAGCTCGCCGCCGCGCGGGCCCACCACACGCAGCTCGCCGCCCTCTGTACCGTGGAGATGGACACCGCCGGGGGACAACTCGCCGCGCCGCAGCGGCGCCGTCAGGCGGGAACGCGCCATGGGCGTGGGGTGGAGGCGGAGGCCGCAGCAGCCCGCGGCCGGACGAGCTCGCGCGAGGCGGCGGCCGGACCAGCCAGCGGGCCCGGGCGCGGCGGCCATGGGTGGTCGCGACGGCCAGAGGCGAGGCGCGGCGGCCAGAAGCGTGCGTGAGAGCCCGAGCCAGTGCAGCCCCTACATCTCCTCCTCCGCGCAGCCTCCCGTGCCGGGCAGCTCCGCCTCGCCTCCGGTCTCCTCCGAGCAGCCCTGGCTTAGAGATAACGTTGACTTTTTTCTTTTTCTTTTTTCCACGTAGACCTGACGGGTGAGTCCGAGCTGTCAAAAACGTGTTAACGGTCTTAAACAGACGAATCAGTGCTCTGCGTCACGGCATGGCCTCAATAGTGGTTTTTATGTGTCAAAAACCCAAAGATGGTGGCTCATCGTCGCCTTGTGTTCAATTGTGGTGATTTTTTGTCATTTTCTCTGCCCACCTTAGAAACGAACCGACGTGTAACTGCAGAGGAAGGCGAGCAGGCGGCTGACCTCTTTCGTCTCCTCTGCCCACACTTCCGTGCATAAATCTTCTCCAACCGCGTCATTATTGTTAGGATTTATTTAATTATGTAATTAGAGGATAATCCTTCCTTGTAAAATTCTCGTGCGGTTGCCTATATGACAAACCGTCACGACGCTCTCCATGCCCCCTCGCGAAAGGACGTGCTCTACAAGAGTCGGTTCCCCTTGTATATATACTGTGATCATCAATGGAATAGACAAGAGTTCGATTCATTTGTTTCTCGTTCTAGGAATTGACTCGCAACACGTTATCAGCACTTCGACTCTGCCAAGAGAGCGAATTGGCCGAACTCGCCGGCGAACACGCCGGCAAACTCGTCGGAAAAAAGAAGAACAGAAGGGGAAAAGAACAATCGGTAAGATGCCTGCAGGTTTTCTGAAATTTTCCTTCAAGTGCTTCGCAAAGAAGGTCGCCGGTCGTACCCGAGCCGTTCGTGCTGCTCGCCGCGCCGGCGGCGCACGAACCGCTGGACACCGGGCTGCTTCGCCGAGCGTCGCCTTCGCGCGACGCCTCACCGAGCCGAGCGCCGCGCATGTGGACGCCGGCCGGGGCTGCCGTGTCGAGCGCTCGCCTTGGGCTGCGGCTGCCCTCGTCGACTGGCCGCCGATTTGGAGAGTGGAGGCCGGCGAGCCTCGGGCTCGCGAATGGCTACCCCAACGGCGTCGCGCCCGGGACGCTTCTTACCGGCGAATCTTCTTTAGAGGAGGACGGCGCACCGGGACTCTCCGCATCTCGCCGTAGAATCATCCGGCGGCGGCGGAGTGCGGTGGTTGTACTGGTTTTTGGCCACCGGCAGAAAAAGGGGATCGGGGGAGGCAGCGAGCGGTTGCTCTGGACACGAAACGAAACCATCCCTTTCCCTTATCCAATCTGGGGCGGCATGCTCTATACGAGCAGAAAAAAAATACGAAAAAAAAGGAGTGGCGTAAGCCACGGTGGTGGCCTGCCTAGTTTAGGCCAATTACCATTTATTGTTCGTATTTTTTTCTGATTAGCCCCCAGCTTTTTCAGTTTTTGTACACATATGCGTTTGTTCGTTGTTTCTAACATGTGGCTATGTTATGTTCGAAATTTTTATGTCAACATTTCTATGAGTGCAATGTTAATTGCTGTATGTTGACAGTGCTTGAAAATAATATGACTTCTTTCAATTTTTGCATAACTTTGTTCACAACTAAAGGTCTACACCATAATTTGGTGACTACCTAGAATGTGTTTTAATAAACACAAGGTTGTGCAAAGTAACACGAGGGAAGGTCTACACTACCAAGTAGTGATTACCTCCATGTGTTCAGAGCAAAAAGCGAAAGCACACGGGTTATGGCATGAAGATAGCCATACGAGTGAGGTGTAAGCCACTTGTGGAAATCACCTCGACCGTGTTCTACAAAACGAAGATATACGCCATGTTATGGTGATTATCTTTTTGTGAAAAGTCATATTTTGGGTCATTTAGGTTCATCCTAGACCTTTGTATTTGAATCAAGCATGTTATTGCACACACAGGAAAGATCTACGTATGATTTTTCATGCAGGATATGAGTGACATATCCAAGAAAGATATACTGTGTGTTGTAATATTATTATGTCATGAGAAATATGATATTATAATAATTATATGAGCAAAGATGAAGGCACAAAACATTCGACATAGTGTCATAGGAACGGAATAATTTTCGTTCGGAACTATGATGTCTACACCATTGGTGACTACCTTCATGATGCTTTTCCAAGTAATTGGAAATGTCATAGCATTTGTCATTGGTTGTGAATCTTGGGTAACATACTCAGGAGTGGAATCCAAGACATTGGTGGTGAGTATATCGCAAATTATGCTATGAATAGATTTATGCAAGATATTTGCGTAATTTGGTGATTACCTTCCATGTATACACAACTTATGAGACGTAATCATAGTAGTGAATTGAATTTCACGCACAACTAAGTGGTATATGCCACTTTTTGGTGTTCGCCTTCATGTGTTATAAACAACATAAGGTTGTGGGGACTATGATCGGTGGAAACCCTCCATAAGTGTAAGCCACCACTAGGTGGTTGACTACCTCTATCTGGTTTAGAGGAGTTAAAGGTTTGTCCGTTTTGGAGTGACTACCTTTGATCTGAAGATCTAGGCCACATTGTGGTGATTATCATTTAGCGGAAGGTTGCCCTATGGGTCACTTAGAATCACCATGATCATGATAATGCTTAGCCATAGCATTTTCATCGTACTTAATTTACTGAAGGTAAATTAATGCATGTACAAGTCATGCAACATATGGCTGACCTTTTTTTTTGAAAGGAAATGCAATGTGATGACAAAAGGTGGGAGTAATTTTTGAACATGGGTCATGGACATTAATGATTTTGTCGACCAATGGCCTTGTAGCCACTTAAACTCCACATGCAGAGAATGTCATGGATATTTATGCAGATTTGCATTTATATGTGTCATCGCAATGACTCAGTTCTGAAACTGAGTATTTAACGGATTATGAAAATTCGTTTTCCCTTTGAGACTCCATTCAGGATAGATATGTTGTCATAAGCATCATACGAATGGCTATTCATTCATATTCAGAATTTTAAGTCAGTTGAGGCTTATAATTCTGTTGTCCATAAATCAACACCGAGTTGATGGTGTGTGATAAGGCAGTCTCAGATCTTGATCTGATTGTATGACCTTACTGCACTTTATGTTCTCCTATGATGGTAAAAGAAATATCATCTTTATGTCAGTGTGAAAATATGATGAACTTCTTATGAAGAATCATCAGGTACAGCCAACGGGTGCTATACCATTATCTGAAATTCATGCTGGTGCTTATAGTACTAAGCAAGTTAGTGGTTAAAGAACCATGAGGATTTGAACGTAAAGTGAATGCAAGATCACAGACATAAATGGAGTGTACACCTCAATAGGGAATATATCACTTAAGATCAATGTAGTATTATTTGTAACATCTTGTCCATGGGACATGATAGTTGAGAAAAAAATTGAGTGTATGAATCAATTCATACTCAATATTGTTGCGTACACAATAATATTTCCTCCTTTACCAATCGGGTATAGGACGATTCGAAAAATTATTGTTGATTCTGTTGGCCAGAATATTCCCAACAATCATTAGATTTTATGTACACTACACGTGGCATAGGGGAATTAATTTTAAGGCACTCTCACCTTAAAATTTGAAATTAACCACTCATTATTCTTGAACGCATTGAATAATGCGGAATATTCAACCATTGTGTGGGTTATGTTGGTACTTCATGGTATTCATAGACACATCTAGAAGATGGTCTTTGGTGTGGATCCTCCTCACAAAACCATGTGTTTACTGAATTAATTGCTCAAATTGACGAATTTGGAGCAAATTATACTAAATATGGGATAGTTCCATTGGAATGGAAATGATTTTATTCACGGACATTCAATGGTCATATTCAGTATGTTGTTGTACCTTTCCAAAATGTGTGGCTAGATCTCTTATCGAAGAGAGTCAAATTGAATGGCCATCGTTACAGAATTGTGATTAGCCAACATTCGTTGGTGGTAACATGCGGTCTCACACGCCGCATGTTTGGTCTAAATGAGATCAAATGCATATATACTGCGTCCCTTGCAGTTTGTACGTGGAAATCAGTGAAGTATTTCCCATCTGCGGTAATTCGGTTGCATACCGATATCACCACCCCGGCGTACATAAAGGGCCTTCACATATATTTGGGATCTATGTGAGGAATGACTGTGATATGATTGTTAATCCGTCAAATACCTTAACCCTAGCAAGGGAGTCATTTGCAGCCCGTGCGTTGATTGCTTTTGCAATAAGGACATTTTCTGGCATTAGGGGGAGAAATGTGCCACATAGAATGCCAGGAAATTAATAAGAAATGTAGTAAACATTTTGTCCACGTACTTAAGAATCTGAACCAGAGTTCAGGTTATGAGAAATTTGCAATGTTTTGCAAATAATCTGCCATATATATTTACTGATGACAAAGGTGTCATTGAAATAAAGTACCAGAACGAGTGGAGGTACCTAATAAACCACTTGTGTCCCCAAATGAGAGCATGAGGGGGAGAATTCTGGACGCATGAGATTAAGTTCTCAGGAGGAGATGTTCTCCTCAATCAGTAAATGTAGTTCAACTTCGGGTTGAAGGACACCTGACGGATGTGCGTCATCCAGAGCCCATCACAGATGTGCACACAATTTAAGTGTTGGGACATCGAAACACCTTGACTTTGTTGTTGTGGGAAATAACAAGGAGTTAAGAGGCGTAACGAGAATTCCACAAATGATATTGATTCATGAGAATCGTATATGAAAAGTCTACATATGTCGACATAAGTTTCTTCTTGAGAATTGCTGAGATCCTTTTGGGCCCTGAACCAAAATCCATGGAGAGTGTTGTTTTGCACTTATGTTGGTTCAAATGAAAGGAAGCAATTAAGGAAGAGTAGCACTCACTCATCAAAAGAGAGGTGTTTACAATAGTAAAACCTGCTCCTCATAAGTATCTTCGGTAGGGAAGAGAAGTGATTTTTTTGTTCAGAAACGAAAATAGATGAGGTGGTGAAAAAGTGAGGCTTGTAGCACAAGGGTTTCCGCAGAGACCCAACATCGAATACGATGTAGCATACCTTTTCGGTATGAGTGGAATTATGTTTCGATACTGAATTGGCAGTACAGATCCATGCGGTTGATGTATGTAGTGGCTATATACTCACATGGATCACTAGTTCAGATATAGAAGTCATTGAAAGGGCTTAATATTCTGAATCCAATGATAAATCGCAACATGTGTGTGAAGCTTCAGAAGTCATTCTATGACCTTGAAGATGTCGGAGAGTTGTGTGGTACAACCGACTAAGTGAGTTACTCCTTGATAAGGATTACTCTAATAATGATGATTGTTGATGTGTATTCATGAAGATATCCTGAATTGGATTTACATCATTTTAGTGATGTCGATGATCTTATCATCAATGTCTATAAAGGACATACGAGATACACACAATCATTTTAAGACGGATATTTGGGTCAAACCAAATGATGCTAAGTTTATAGCTTGAGCGTATTCCCTTGGGAATAAATGTATATCAGTCTTCATATATCCAGAAATATTGGAAAAGTTCAATATGGATATATCTTATCGAACACCTATGGTCATATTATACATGAAATGGGATACAATCCCATTCAGACCTAGGGGAGATGGTGAAGTGATAGTGGACCTGAAGTTCCATATCTGAATACCATCAGAACACTCATATATCTTGCTAAATACGTCAGGCCTGACATTATATTTGTTGGCAATTTATTTGAGAGTGCAATCCCCAAAGCAAGGTATAAGATTTGTGTAAGGAATATTCTCAGATATGTCCAAGGCACAAAAAGTTTTGATTAGTTCCATCGGAAAATCAAGACTGGACCATGTTGTGAAATCTCGATAGTGACTAATTATGTGATCCCAACAGTGTCATATCAAAGACTGGATTTAATGGAAAAATATTCTGAGGAGAGCCTTCAGAATAGACTCTAAATGGGTCCTTCAAGTGACCATTCTGCAGTAATGAAGCATCACAAGATGTGTATGGCTTCGCGGAATGATTGGCCACATGTGAGATCATGTGGAGATTCGACAGAATCATCAAGATAATGTCACTTGTATTGTTTACGGGTTATATCCTCGTGAATTACGGAAGTGTAAGAGGATAATTTGCAAACAAACTATTGTGATATTCACAATGTCTCTACCAGCGTTTATATTCCAGAATTAGGTTCGTGGAATTGGTAGGGGATAACCTTGAGGTTTGCAAAGTTCAGGGGGAGTAAAATCCCTAGAAACCCTAGTGGCTACGCCCACTAATCATTCTGAGATAATTGTTTTGTACGAAGCATCACGGGAATGTGTATGGCTTCAAAGGATGATGAACTTTGTCCAGAGTTCAAGTGGGATCGGTTCATTGGAATCTCCCACCATTATCTATGAGATAATGCTGCTTGTATTGTACAAATGCAGACAGGTTATATTAAGAGTAATATTACAAAGCATATTGCTCCTAAGTTATTTTATCCCCATGAACTACAGAAGAATGGGGAAATAAGTATTTTGCAAGTAAAGTCATGCGATAACCTCGCAGATTTGTTTCCAAGTCATTACCAAGTTCTTTGTTTAATAAATATATGAAGGGAATTGGTATGAGAAGACTTAGTGACTTGCAAAATTCAGGGGGAGAAATCTCCTAGGTTATAACTTGTTGAAAATCATCAGATTTTCGGTATTGCACTCTTTTCCTTTGTGAGTTTTCCTGGTTTCTCATGTAAGGTTTTTAATGAGGCAATAGTAGTACAAGCATGGACGATATATGTCGATTTCTCCTTATTTTCCCAGGGGTTTTTAGAAGGAGTTCTTCATGGCATATTGTATATTTCTTCTCTATTTTCCCATGGGGTTTTTAGAAGGAGTTCTTCATGGCATATTGTATATTTCTTCTCTATTTCTGGAGAAGATGATTCCAAAGGATGATCAGTCACAAGAACAAGCAAGGATTAGGGGGAGTGTTAGGATTTATTTAATTATGTAATTAGAGGATAATCCTTCCTTGTAAAATTCTCGTGCGGTTGCCTATATGACAAACCGTCACGACGCTCTCCATGCCCCCTCGCGAACGGACGTGACTCTACAAGAGTCGGTTCCCCTTGTATATATACTGTGATCATCAATGGAATAGACAAGAGTTCGATTCATTTGTTTCTCGTTCTAGGAATTGACTCGCAACAATTATCCGAGCGAGCGGCTCCCTGTCTGCTGCAACCCTGAAAAGCTCAATTAGTCGCTGATGATCTGACATCCTACGCCGCCATCCACACCCCCCCACCACTTTGCGCTTCTACGTCGTGGTCGGCCTCTCCCAGCCCAGCTTCTTCTTAGTGCCGCCGTCGCGCCGCACACCTTCAACACGGACGTCTCCGTCTCAGGACATGGCCCTCCATGCCCTCTCGCGTCGTCATCTGCACCAATCAAGTCGACGAAGAGGATGGAACACATGCGACCGTCCTGCTGATTGCATGATTGTTGGCACAGTACACCGTGCGGCCAATCGTCCATGCAGCGTGTTCGGTTTATATTTTGGTCTTCTCAGGAGCAAGCGCCGACATGACAGGATCATGAGCCTTCGGGTCTTCTCTACAGGCCTTTTGTGGTGTGCTTCTCATCCACGACTTCGCCAGCATGGCCTCATGCTCTCTACCTGTCTCTACCATGGTGTCTGCCGCTGTTTTTTTGTCAATTCTATTTCATCCCACGTGCATATGTACCACAGGTGTTGTTTTCGTTGTAAGAAAGTTTCTGCTCATATGTTCCAAGATGGTGGTGTGTGCAGCTTCCAGCTGGTGACTTTCAATAATAATTCAAATATTTTATCTATGCAGGTCAAAATGGTTTATACATCTCAAATGGTCAAACCCCAAAGTATTCATGATACATGTAGAAATCTGTATGGCTCTGAAAGCTGGGTGTTCATGTGGTAAGTATAAAATGAGGAAATTAGTATCTCTTGCACACATTGTATACTTGATCGAGCCTGCAAAGGTAACGCATGTTAAGTTCTACATTTAATTTTTCTTCTAAATTATTTGATGCATATTTTCTACTACAAGAGAGATTCCTGTAGCTTCTCAGAAACTCATGTTTTTTTGTCCTTACCGGTTTCACCCTTCATGTGTTTAGGATAATATTTGTTGTAGCAATACCCATATGGAAGAATGGAGAAAAAATCTCTGTTAGATGCAAAATTTCAGAAGTATTGTTGGTAGTTATAACATGGATGGTTTACACATTCTTACACGTCCAATGCAATGGTACAGCTTGGTACTACAGTACAATTTTGTCTACTGATTGTGCACAAGAATTTACATGTATATATGCAAGTCATTTGTTCATTTGATAAATCTACTAAGTTGTTTCAATAAATTTAATAAGGCCTTCGATTCGTTTGTCATTGAATGTATACTGAAATTATCATTGTACGAATATATAACATGTCCTCTGTTTAAGTTAGTATATTTATATGCATTTGCATTACAATTTTATTTTACAAGATTCCGCAGCAACGCGCGGGGCATTATCTAGTACTCTTAACAAAAGATTCACAATATAAATTAGTGGGGAAATATGCAGAACAATTTGCTGTCCAGAACGACAAATGCTCTACCGAATTGGATGGGCATCTCTCTTCTAATGTAAATACTACTCTCCACTCCGAAGACAAAATAATTAAGTATGCTGTGCTCAAGATTTGATCTGCAAAACGAACGATCGAGTGAAGGTCTAGTCTGCGGGCCAGTAAAGTAGAGCAGCCAATGTGGAGATGTCGTCCCCGTAAGGATCACCCCCACCTCCCAGAATTAGCCCATCTTCGTGCGGCTGCATGGATCCACCGGAGCCGTCACCGTCGTCGGGAGACGCAGCGGCTGCCGCGAATGGCCCAGAATTGTCACCGGCGGCACCGCCCGCAGCAGCGGCAATCGGCCGCCGATCGAACTGTCGAAGGGTGCCCGATTTGGTGTACAGTCGACACAAGCTGAACTCGCTTCTCAGCTACAAGAACCAGAAAAAAGTTGTGTTAACCATATGTAAGTTATGAAACAACATAATTAGATTTGTTTACTTTATTTACATAGTATATGGGTGGGGCTTTCATCATGGCAACCTAGTTAATTGGCCGTTTGGCACTATATGTCTAAGAACCGCACATAATCTGAAGCCTGCCCAGTTCAAATGGCTTTTAGACACTTATATCCGGCGCGACAAGTGACAGCCATATCTGTCCAATTTATACACGGAGATCGACATGACATTGATGCGTCGGCGGTCTGCCAATACCTCCAAGCCTGCCAAATTAAGAAAGCAACATCCTTTAAATCATTCGCTCGAGTATATTACCTGCGGAGGGAGGTTCGGCGGCGCGGCGTGGGAGCTCCCGGGCCCAGTGACTGAGGCGCCGGCGCCGTCATTGTCATGATGGAATGCTCTATACTCGTTCATCTTCCACTTGGTCTTTGTCCCGGACGGCGCGCGGCCGCGGTAGAACACCATGGTCTTCCTCATCCCGATGGCCCGACGGTCGGCGGCGTAGACGACCCCCGGCGTGCCCGCCGCCTTCCAGTACCCCGAGGGCGTCGTCCGGCTCGGGCGGCCGCCCCGCGCCTCCCGCTCCTGCCGCTCGCAGAAGTAAAACCACGGCTCCCCCTCGCCGCCGCCGCACAGCCTCTCGTGGAGCTCTGCATATACATACGGAGGTAAGGTAGAGTTAGCGTAGCGTGTGATTAACACCGAGAGCATGGATCGGAGGTTTGACAGACGTAGCAATCATGAATGGTTACCTGAGAGCTGCAACGGTCGACGGAGTAGACGTCGACGACCGGGATGACGCGCTCGATGTCGTCGACGCGGCGGCCATCGAGCTTGTTGCGCAGGTAGAAGCATATGAGCTCCTCCTCCGTCGGGTAGAAGCGGTACCCCGGAGGACGTAGGCCGTCGGCCATGACGCAGGTTCGTTTAGAGATGAAGCCCTAGCCAAGCCACCGGTGATCGAGTTTCTTGCTCTAGCTGCGCCTCCTGATATCTATGGCCAGCTGCCAACTTGTGCGTTAGCTCTTCGACGGCCGGGCTATATGGGAGGGTGCTGATCTACGTGCGCTTGGCAGGAATAGCTTAGCGCGCGAAGGTGAGATGTGCGTATGGGTTGGCGAGGAGGAGAGGTGTAACTGCGTCCGCGCGCGTATGTATATATGGGGAAGCACGCGCGAGCGAGGCGACTCTTGCCATGGTTGGCGCGGGAGGACGACGACGACGCGCTCTGAGCTGCGCTTGCTGCTAGCCGGGGCGGCGAAATTTCTTATCGCGTGGTGGGACCGTGGGAGTGTCTCTGTTCATAATCAAGAGAGAGAAAGAGAGCGAGAGAGCGAGAGAGAGAGATGGAGAGAGAAGACTTACGTGGCAAGATCCCGTACGATGCCATGGGTACTGTATAAGTTGTGGCCTTGTGGGGAGGACTTGGTCAGGGCTAGCTTAGCTACGGTGTTGCATCGCCTTTCTTATCTTCTCTCAGTATCGTTAGTGCACCTTTAATCATGGAGATCAGCATGCGACTAATCCGGTTTGCTTCCGGGAAATGGTCATGGTCCTGATGACGTCACCTGTGATGACGCGGTAGAACAAGGTTGAGTGAGCATCCGCGACGAACTGTTTTACAGAGCCAAACGTGGTGGTAAGTGGTAACTCTCTTTTTCGAAAATCAAAAGGCTTTTCGCATTCAAAAAATGAAGCACCGTGTCCAATGCTTGAATATCAAGCAATTTTTATATGAGTTTAATTAAGGAAATCAACATCACATATTCACTAGCAAATCTAACCACGTAGGGTAAATTAGAGTATCTAACAGATGTGCATGTGAGCTAAATACTAGCGCAGACATAGCAGAGGTGGAGCTTAGTGTATCTCAGAGGGGCCAACGCCCCCCCCCCCCCCCCCCCCCCCCCCCGCGCACGGATTATCCCGTGTGTCGGAAGGTGCAGGTTGGTGAGGTCCGAGTTCTCCACGTTCCTAGTCTCAATATGCTGACATAGGGTCTTTCGACAACTGCATTCCTTGACTTTCGCTCCAGTCTTGCCGTATAGATCTTCCAGTGATATTGCGGCGGTGTAGAGTGAAGAACCTCTACCCGAGTCCGTTGCATCGAGCGATCCATGCAACACATGGATACCGTTCGTCCATGAAGCTAGGATTTATATTGTACTATTTTGTTAGCAGAACGTGTATGTGTGTGGACTCTCTTCTCTCGCCCTTGTACTTCTATGAATAGCTATTGTACGAGGTTCATATTACTTAATGCAATTGCAGTTGCTCCCATGCACACCAAGTATCCGTGTGTAATCTATCATGAAGATTTGTTTTTGGGACAACTTAACATAGAAAGTGTTAATTTCAAAAAAAAAAACATAGAAAGTGTTGCATGTATGCCCCCCCCCCCCCCCCCCCCCCCCCCCCCCCCAAGAACTCAAATATGGTATTTTGCCCCTCAACAAACTACAGCAAGCTCTGCCACTGAAACAAACAGAAAAGTAACACATACTTTTTGAACGGGCGGTGAAAAGAAAATAGAAAAATTGTCGGTGCAGATGTATTCGAACGAAATCGAGCATTTCCAACTCTCTCGGCACTAAAAATGTGAGACTAAACTTAGTCACACTCCCACTTCATTTAAATAGTATGTAACCAAGCTGAATGAGTATAATTTCAGGGTTTGTTAAGCTAAATGGGCAAAATCCATAAAATTCCAACATCGAACGAGAAAAAAAGGCTAAATGCGACAAGAAAGACACAAAAGACAAGGTTTTTGCAGACTGCTAGCGCTCATTTCTATTTCAACTTTTTATCTCGCTCAGAGAGCCTTGCAGTTGCGGAGGGCACATGGATGTGGATTAGAAAAGCTTCGACCACTTCTTAATCTCCACCGGTTCGTAAAATGTTTTCGATCAGGCGGTCGATTCACAATTCACATGACAGTAGACGTAAGGCAATCATTTCTTTGGAACATCTACTGTCGAGGAGTTTACAAACATAATTTCGTTGTACCTTTCTGTACATGTGCATGCACATTTTCCTGCTGTCATACGAATGGGGAAAACATTGGTTCTGATCATGTCTGTACAACATGCATTCAAAATTACTTTTACATATACTTACAAGGCTCTACATATTAAAATTTAAAAACCACGTCAGGTCCAATATACTTGTCTTTCAAAAAATATATACTTTTTATCTTTCAAAATAAAGATATACTTGTCATCCAGACATGACTCCAGATTAAGGTTTGGAGCACACCATCAAGTAATTAACTAGAATATCATTTCAAGTTCCACAAAAAAAAAGTGTAAACTTGGACGTTTCCGGTTAGAAGGTAGTATTACTAGATGCAGACATAAAGCAAAACACGCACTAACACTTGGTCACTAACCCGTGACGTAATTGAAGTGGTGCCAGCCTGTCAGCAAGCCACGAGCTCAATGCTTTTCTAGCTGGGCTCCCTTTCTTCACAGGCAAAGGTGTCATCAGCTCGTCGAGCAGCGACGTGCACAGTAGGTCGTCTTCGAACTCCCAGGATTCAAAGCCAAACTTGAACGCGCGTTCAAACAGGCTGCATGCAGTTACTCGCAAAAGCACACTCTGTTTTCTTTCCCTTGTTCCTATTGTAGTTTTGACAAGTCGAGCACTGAGAAAGAGGGAGGAACTATTGTCTATTTTCTTGTGCTTTAAGAAAAGGTAAAAGATACTCCAAAATGGGTGCACATTGTACGTTCAGATGTTTTGTCGTTCCAAGCTAGTAGCAGCACATCGGCCTAGCTTATCTGAGAATAAACATATCCAATCATTAATGTCGTCCACCTCCATTTACTAGAGATGCAAGTGAATCATCATTAGGGGTATATATCTTGCATATTTACCATCTACGTTGGTTTCGTAGTGTCCGCCGCTATAAGATTGGAGAACAATTGATTTTTGCATTGTACTGATTCACTTGCATCTTTACCATCTACGTTGGTTTCGTAGTGTCCGCCACTATAAGATTGGAGAACAATAGATTTTTGCATTGTACTTTTAGTTTTTCGTGTTTGTTCTATGTGTCTTTAGCAACAACGTCTTGATGATGGAGGCGGCGTCTTCTGAAATAATAGTCTCCCGACAATATCCTCTCAAAGTGTGGCCTTCGCGTGGGAGATGTCATAGAGCTAGTGACGTTCCGTTTTCTCCGGTTTCAATCATCATTGTCATATTCTTCTCCGTCAACAAGACGTTGATGAAGAAGTAGTTTGACAACTTGTTTCACGAGGGGTTCTCTCCTCGGACACAATTTGTTCAACAGTATAATTAGTATAAGGTTTTTGTGCGGTTTATTCAAAACTGCGAGTTTAGTTAGCTTGTGCAGGTACGATCTTCTGTCAATTAATGTTTGGTGCATGTAACAACATCAATATGTGATTGTCGAAGATAGGCATGACGACTTCAGAGTTCTTTGATGTAACTTATCATATTTTTTGTTGGTCGCTTTTATTTTGCTTTCTTTATAAGATCTGACATATTTTTCTTAAATAATAAAGTCAAATCTTGTTCTAATAAATATCTGGCAACATATCTAGTTCTACCATACTTTCTTGCGCCATGGCACAGTAACAAAAAAGTAGTGTAAAAATCAAATCAAATTTATTGTATTGGCACATGTGACATCGATATTGCTAACAAAAATTTAAATAAATTTTTATCAAAATGCATTGAGGAAAAACAAAATCTAGTCATGAATAGTCATCAAAACTACTCCCTCTGGTCCATTATAATTGTCGGGAGAAATCAACTTAGCCAGTACAAATTGTACGTACATCATGTGACACTTTTTTCGGACTAGAGGGAGTACTTTTCATGCTGGAATTTGGATATAGCTATTGACATATGGATTTATTTGTTCTATTTCTCCATGGTGATCTACTCACTTTCAAATGTTTGCACCTTGCAGAAAAATAGTAATATGATGGGAATATGACATTCTATAAAAATGTAAATTAATTTAAATCTCAAAATTCAAATTAAGGTTGGTGGTGTGAATTTTTTTTTGAAGGGTGCCAAATAGTAAAACTTCTTCTTTTTTACATGTGTATAGAGACCTTCAACCTTTCAACATAATATGTTTTCAAGAATTTACAACTTTATAATCTTTTGATCAGATACATACATGTAGAAGAAATAAAGGGATATGGTGAGTGTATAGAAGTGTTTTCCATGTGAAAATTCCATACCTCCCTCGGTATAATAGACATACTCATGTATATATTGTACCCATATCAAAGGATTTAAATAGGGATCTCGACGAGTATGTATGGAGTCTACAACATGTTGACGCTTTGAGGTTGTGGCTAGTGTGATCTTGGTAAGCTTGGTCCTTCTACAGGGAGGTCTTCATCTTCTTATATAGTCCTGTCATCATATATTTTCTCCCTTACTTGAGAGAAGATCTCAATTCTGGTACGCTGACTTAGTGTTTCCATTCTAAGCAGACGGGTACCCCAGCTAGGAGTAGTTTTCTTATTTAAGAGTCTTTTAGTGTGCGGCCTAGAAATTGTATCTTCCAAAGGGATCCCTCTAGTATCCTATGCAAAATCCGGTGTTTTATGCATTAGCGTGAGCGTCCCTGGGGGATCCGCACTTGGAAAAAAATCCCATACCTCCCACGCCCTCTCCCCCGATGTCCCTAAAACACAAATTTTTCCAACCGATCTTTTCAGCATACCCCCACCCTGCGTAGCAACTACACCGTGCTATTGTAACATTGTTGCAACATTTTATTCCGCAATGGGTCAACCATACAAAAAATGGCAACATTTTGAAAACACCAATGCAAAAAATAGGAGTATGCAACAATAATGCCCACTAGTTGTAATAAATCCCCATCCATCGCAGCAAATCTCCAAAAAAATAAACACATTATGCAACATGGGACGACAAAATCTGCAACTCCTCAATAAAAACATTTGCATCCGATGCTCAAAATCACTGCTCGAGCATCGAAAAATCAGGACCAAGCAATATAACAGAGAACTTTGGCCTAGTTCATTTAGCGGCTAAAAGATAAGCCAATTCCGCTCTAGATTTTCTCATAAGCCGCCCGCCTATTATGTGGGGCTTCTAAATTAATTATTGGACAATTAGTTTAGAACCCCAAAATAACCGGACCTTGATTACACAATATTAAGTTAGTCATCAAAATTGGGTTACACATTGTGGCGCTTGACATAACTAAGAATTGGTTTTTTCTATCGTCCTAAGTACTAACAAAAATTTATGTGTCATGAGCAACTCTCTTTTGTTCACGGTCTTCTTTTTTTTGGATATTATCACACAGTGTAAAAAACCTTCATTTTTTAAAAAGATGGAAACTGACATGATGGTTTAACAAATCAGAGGTAAACCCGCATGAGTTGGATTAATTTTAGCGAGTTATTGCGAGGGATGCAACATGATGTTATTGGGTATTAAATTGCACAATATTTTGGAGAATGCATCAGAGAAATAGAAAACTTGATGCACACACTTTCTGGCATATCTATTGTATGGGATGATATTTTACAAAGTATCACAAGTCCTATGGAGAATACAAATCAGACCAAGAATTTTTCAGTTGGACAGGTTTGATACGATTTGAGCGGACTAAATCTATTTGAAGTTCTACCCAACTGAGCGATGCTAAGTCTTTGTGGGGTATCCCCTCATGGACACCCTTATATACTCTAGAAATTTCTGTCTACTTACACCTATAGAGCAAGATCATGTACTTTAGGAGACTTCTGCCAAGATTTTTCTCGCTTAATATGGTTTCCATCTTCCAGGATATTTAGAGACACTAACATATACGTGACACATGCATATATACATAAAATTTATCTAAATGACAAACATCATATTTGAAAACTTTGTTTCGGTTTTACTTCTGTCTATTTTTAAAACTATTGGTTTGACCAAGGGTTGAGCAGGGAGAATGTCTTAAAAAAGGAAACAACTGATGTCATTTTCCTCACAGAAACATGGCTTAAATTTAGTGCAACTTTATTTTCCTTTTGTGGACTCTAGAATTTTATAATTAACTGAAATATGTATCTTAATATTCAATGGCCTCATTATATGGTTAATGTATGTATAGATAACAATTTCATATCATATGTCGAATAAATGAGTTATGAAAAAGTAAAAATGTTTAATATAAATAAATGATAAGCGTATAATTTATTTTCTCCTTTTCGCTCACTAATTTTGCAAATATTTATATTCTCTTCCTTATTTCTCTTTTCGGCAAAATGTATATACATTTTGTTTCACTTTGTTGTATTCCCATTGTTCTTATGCAATCTCTAATGCGAATTTCATCATAGTAGGCGATGTCTACACAATAGCGATAGTGCTTGTGCATAATGGTGGCCACTGACGACTACATCAACTCGCAATAACTTTGTCTTTGCTAGTAGCGATAAATTTAAATGTGTAAGGTATAGCCTTTTGCGTGAATAATTCATATTTTTTGATACCTTTATCGAAAGATTATCTTCTTATCCGAAATTCAACAAGTTAATGCCCGCATTTTTGGAAATCGTTCGTATTTGTTTCCGACTTGCTCAGTCATGACAAACTCGGGCATATTCTTCTGTTGGAATAGTAGGAATTTCTGAAAAAACTTGATCCAAAAAGATAGCATGACCTATATACTAATCAAATTAACCATGTGCAACACACAGAGATATGCATGTACACATATTACGATAATCTAGCATATCTACACATATAACATGGTCAACTAGCAGATGAATCATAATCGCACAAACCATCAATAGTGTGATTAGTATATATAGGGTGTGTAGTCGAACAACCATGGAAGCATTGTTCTTGTCGATATTGTAGGTCATGGTAAGAAAGTGATGTAGGCGAAGAAGAAGGCGATCAGTCGTGTGAAATTGCACCCTAAAAACCTTATCCCTCCCTACAAGATGTTGATGAAATACACTAGTAACAAATAGTACTGGTCGATCAAAGAGCAGACTTTGTATACCTATGAGCCATAGTCTGTTCGTTCAGGGAACACGACATGTGGGACGAAGGAGCAGAACACACACATGTATGTGTCCTCTTCTCATGCTCTAAGGGAGTGAATGGTGCTCCATTGTCTTTTGGTCTCAACTCCTCTCAACTTTCCACGCGGTACTAAACTTTTGCACATGTCATCATCCACGAATGGATCATCTTTGAGATTTTCATAGATCTAAGGTTTATATGGACAAAATACCATAATTCCTAACTACTTTTCCCTATAGGCGTGTGACTCGGTGAGTACATGCTCCCACCAGCTGCCATGCCACGGTAGTAATGATGAAAATGCTGCCACATCACCTCCTACTCTCTCCGTTTCTTAAAGTGAGGTCTATAATTTTGTTCAGAAGTCAAACAATGTAAGGTTTGACCAACGTTTTTAGAAAAAACAACCAACAAGTATAATACTATATGGACGGCATATGAAAATGTATTTCATAATGTATCTAGCGGTATTGATTTCGTATTGTAGATGTTAATGATTTTTTTGGAAACTTGGTCAAATTTTTCACATTGCTTGACTTTTGAACAAACTTGTAGGCCTTACTTTCAAAAACGGAGTGAGTATGTCAGATGCCCTCCCTTCCATTTGAGATTCGCCACAATAGGTGCCATGGAGTGTGATAATAGTTTTTTATAAAAAAAGTATGATAAGAATTTAAAATTGTGTTTTGTTTAGCTTAGTATTGGGCGCTAAGTTTTTGTGTTAACTAGCGCCTACCATTACATCTCTAAGACTACCCATAATTGACATAATGGGAATAACGTAGGTGATAACATGCATCCACATAATCAAAAAGATGACATGGCAGCTATTAATGAGGAGAGAAACACATAGAGTAGTAATATGTTATCATCACATAACACTTCCTAAAAAAATATGAATCTACAACCAAAGAAATGAGATCGTCTATGATACTACTCCGGTGTGGATGTATAAAGTTTCCCAAGGAGTAGCTTTATATTATTTTGCACTATGGAGATAATATTATAAACTAGCTAGTAACATATGCATATGTATAGTCAAAGAAACAGTAGTGTTCTATTTCTCTCTAGCATCTGTGGCAGGTGTGGATGCTCGGAGGGGAATGTAGGTTAGGGTTGCAAAACAAGGATTTTATCCATTAATTATTGGGTGCAGTTGTTTACTCTCATGTCTCCGTCTACCAAAACAGGTTATCCGAGTCCATAGCTACTCCAGATAATTAAGACCAGTAAGGGCACCTTTGGTTAAAAAAAATTCAAAAGAATTGTATAGGATTTCAATCCGTATAAATTTTTCCTATACAATCCATTTGGTTCAATGGAATAATTTTTTATGGAATTCTTTACTACACTATAATCGTATAGAATTTCTTGCAAGAGATGAGGGCTGTTGGAAAATTTTCTATGTGTACAACTATGTCGTGCACTCAATCCTTACAGAAATTTTCTGTGTTTTTCTGTGGTGTAACCAAATAACATCAGATACTGATTCTTGCGTTTTTTTTTCATGTAGGAAGTGTCATGACATTCTATGTGCTTTTCATATCCTGCGAACCAAAAAGCCCCAGGTCGGTAATGGTAGGACCGAAGTAATAGTGACTAGCTTGGTCTGGAGCACTTTGATCCGGTCCTGGTTGACGTGACGTGACTCGCCCCGGGGTAGTTTTTTTTCGAAACATGGTACAACACATACGTTCACATAAATTTGCACACACTCAACCCTATGAACGGACACACATCTTACTCTACTAGCAATTTCGAAAAACTGAGCCGGCGGTCGGATAGCTAAATATATACCGTCAATGCTTCAACTCAACTCATAAGTACGTTTGCATGGAGCATAATCGTGATCCGTCACGTACGGCTGCTCCCGCGCTCCGCCCGCCCGCCCGGCCGGGGACGAAAGACCGTGTCATCCGACCGGGTCCTGTCCTTCCGTCGCATGGCAGCGCGCGCCACGACAGGCACCACCCAGCTCACCTCGACGGCGACGCGCTTGCTCCAGCGCACGAGTCACTGGAGGGGGCCATGCACGCGGGACGGACGACGCCGGGGAGCAAGGAGGAGACCGCCCGCGTCTGCGCCCCTCCATCGCTTTTAACCACTTCCGGCCAATCAAGCCGGGTCGCGGTCAATGCGCCACGCGCGGCCTTATTCAGAGAGCGCCCGCCCGGGCCCCGGGGCAAGCAGCGACACGGCACGCCAGGCGCCATGCAAAAGGGGTAAGGTACGCAGTGACCAGATCACCTGACGGACCCGACCAAAGTCACCGGATCGGATTCGAACCGAATCAAGACGGCCGGAGAACTGACCGAGACGCGGGAATCTCGAACTGCATTATTGCCGACATCACACTTACGTAGCACAGTGCGTAGTGTATATGCAGTTCGAAGGAAAGGACTACTCTCGCGGCATCAAGTTGCCCAAATGTTTGGCGCCCGCTAGAACCCACAACCGGGCCTCACTTTTAATCTATTATATATTAAAAGTGCATTATGGGCTAACCAGAAATTAGAGAATTAGGCTAGAAAATCCCACAAAAAACAGAAACATCTGACCATCGGGTAAATAAACGAGTAAATCACAGCCATTAATTAAATCCGGGCTGACAATATTTACCCACCAATGCCATTACTTATTTTCTCACGTACCCTTTCAATCTCACGTACTCTTTCAATCTCAATATACCATTGGGCATAGGCTGAAGTAAAACAAAAATCATCAACGCTACCGGCTTCCAATCTCATGTCGCCGTATTACAGTAAGAAATACCTAACCTAGATCGCCGGAGGACGCAGCTTCGATTGCTGGAGGCTTGCATGATAGACGTTGCCGGGAAAAGAAATCATCCATCAGCGCGCATACACGTGCCATATTGCCACCGCCGCCGTATTCTATCGTCTCCTCACGTCGCGGGATGTCCTATTTCGTCGCCGCCGCCGCCGCCGCCGCCGCCAAGTTCCCCCGACGAAGTCGGCCAATCGACGTAGATTCTCAACGGAAGTGAGTTTTAATCTCATGCATACACCATACATGCATGCATGCATACAGGATGGATCGATCGAATCAAGATTTGCGTGGTGTACACACAGCCCGACAGCGGACAGCCAATGCAAGGTAAATATACGTGGGTTTTAATTTCCTTCATCTTTACAATACATCATACACTGTCTAGAAATTTGTCAGCTGGCTATCGGCAATATAGATCGAAAGGGTGCATGGAGCCATATACAGGATGGATCGATCGGTCGAATTAATACTTGCTTCGTGTACACACAGCTAAACAGTCCAAAGCCAGGTACCTACACGAGATATCTAATTTCCTTTGAGTACTCCATCTACTTCTTTACGATATACTCTAGCATATACGTACTGTCTAGAAATTTGTCAGCTCGCTATAGCCAATATCGAACGAAAGGTGCGAATACATATCTATCAATATGCAAGAAAAATATTACCGCACGAACAGCTCTTCTGTGAAGTTTCAGTTAATTTGAAGCATATAAAATTGAATTGTGCATATATATTCTGAGCCAAATTTGGCCAAGCAGAACGGACAAAAACAACTTGCACACCTGAATATAACAATAATCAAATGGTATACTGAAACCTGACATTATTATATATCTATTATATATTAAAAGTAAATTATGGGTTAACCAGAATTAAGAGAATTAGCCTAGAAATTACCACAAAAATCAGAAACATCCGGCCTTTGATTTTAAGGATTACTGTAGTAAACTACAACCATTAGATCTAAATCAGAGCACACGTGCTGCACTCTAACCCCTAATTAGCCAAGTAAAAAACCCTAATTAGCCACGTTCGTTCTCTCCCGTGAAGCTAAGGCCATGGCAGCCGCCGCCAAATTCTCTCCAGACCTTTCTGCGCCGCCAAATCTTTCACGTTGGGCGTCTTCCATTGGAGCTGCTCGACCCAATCAGCGAGGCGCTAGCCGCTTTGGAACACTCGCCGAGCTATTGAGCAGCATCGATCAGGTTGGTTCAGCTAACATGTCCCCTTTGTATCAACGTGCAGACCTAGGCTTATTTGAGAGGATTGGTCATGGAACCAGAAGCCAGCCGATCTCGCAAATCTCTTGCATAGAAGTGCAGCACACGCATCAGGGATGAACAAATACCAGCCGGATGAAACTGTGTGTCCGCGCCTTTGTGGCAGCTGGAGCTTCGCATAAGTGCTAAACGATTGGTCCATACCTTGGTGAATGGTGATTATATTTATTGTTTTCTTCTGTTGTTTAAACTTGTAGGATTCAGTTCTATCAAGCTGCAGTCGTTAGTTCTGAACTTCATCCCTGCATGAAGACTCTACGGCAGAAGATGGATGAACCAAAACGTGGCAGAAGATGGATGAACCAAAACGGTGAGACATTCACTTAGCTGACTGCTGCTACTTCTGTACATAATCTAGACCATCTCAGTTGCTCCCTATTAATTTGGTTGGCTGGACTTTAAACATGTCATCTAATATATCACATTTACTTTATTCCCACTGTTTATAAAGAATTGATTGATCTAGAAAGCAAAGCCTCAAAGACAAACAGTATATCGGTTCTTCACAAATAAGCCTTAGCTGACTGCTGCTACTTCTGTACATAATCTAGACTATCTCAGCTAGAACGTTGCTCCCCTATTAATTTGGTTGGCTGGACTTTAAACACGTCATCTAATATATCATTTTTACTTTATTCCCACTGTTTATACAGAATTGATTGATCTAGAAAGCAAAGCCTGAAAGACAAACAGTATATCGGTTCTTCAGAAATAAGTTTATTCTGACAGTCAACTTGCAGGATTCAGTTCGACCAAGTTGCTGTCATTAGTGTCGAACTTCCTCCCTGCATTGAGAAAACTCTACCGCAGCAGATGGATGAAGCAAAACGGGGAGGCATGCACTAAGCTGACTGATACTACTTCCGTTGATTTCCTTGAGGCACCAGCTACGATAATCTAGACTATCTCGGTTAGATGGTTACTCACCTATAAATTTTCTTATGCTCATCCTTTTGCATGCTTATACAACATTGCAGGACAGCTGATTTATATACTGGTGACTTTCTCTTCGGTTTCGTTTTTAAGAAACTCGCTATTGTCTCCTGCCGAGGGATATGAACAAGGACTCGCTCACTAGAAGGTAACATTGAGTAAGATGCTTCTGTCGACTTTGATTCTTACTCTTCAATTTTTTTATTGGCAAACTATGCTTGATAAACATATATTGACTTACGTATTTACCTATTCAATCTATCTCTTTCAAGATAACTTACCGCCTTCCATATTTTTAGCTCACAGAGAACATAAGTTCAAATAAGTTAATAATCTTAGATGCCACAACTGATTTATAATCTCCCTTCACCTGAGAACCAATCGCTGGCTTGGTGGTTGGCACTCCGGGTGTGGAGCTAGCCGACCCGGGTTCGAGTCCCAGCTGTGCGCGCTCCAAAAAAAATCGAGTATCCCAGCTGCGTGCGCTCGAATAAACCGGGTATCTCACCTACCTAACAATGTATAACCAAGTGAGGGATCATTCCCCGTTGGCAACGTTTTTGTTTTATACTGGAACACCTACACTGGACCATTGTGTTCATATTAGATGGCATCGACTTTTCTTTTTCATCTGATGTTGAGAAAGACAGTAAAAGCATATCGATTCATTTTTTTTTGTTCTCTATAAAAGGACAACTTTGCTTCTATTGAACGTCATTTCAGGTAGCTTAGTGTTCCTCTTTAGGGGGAAACTAAATTATTTTCTCCTATTCTATGCCAATATTCAGAACAAACATGACATCTTTATCTATTCCTGAGTTGCATGACTCTGCTGTCTATCACCAAACCGAGGGTGGACGCAGGTGCAATACTAAAGTGTCTCGAGGTACTTGCCATGCCTTTACCTCTTGCCATATGTCTAGATGCTGCTCAGCTAGGATCCTAGAATGATAACAAGTTCTTTATCTAATACAAAACCTCAGTTATTCATGCATGTCAAACCAAAACTTCAGTCGTTGCAACTCATGCTTATTCCAAGCATATAATAATATCGAGATTCCTATAATATTGATATGTTAGTTTTCACCAGATAACACAACCGAGTTGAACTCTCTCTTGGCATTGTTTTCTTTCGGAAGCGCTTGAAATAAGAATGAAGTGTCCAACTGTGATGATTGTTCATTAATTTTATCATTCTAGCTATTGCTGCAACAGTTAAACTCAGCCTTGCCTTGGATTCTCCTCTTCTGCATGAGATAGATTCTCCACTTTTGCATGAGATGGGAATGAGGAAATCCAAACATCTCTAAACAAAAAACATTCTAAAAAAGGCTTTGCTCGATAATTCTAGAAACTCCCAATGAATTTGGATTTTTTACCAACTATTACCCCTGTTCCAAATATAAGATATTTTGGTAGGCCATGGTTTCATGACTAATATTTTCATAATATTATAATTTTGCAGATTTGGTCAGAGTTGCATGTTGGAAACACTACCAATTGATAAAAGGATATGTATATCCGGAGGATGGAGGAATACACCTATCTTTATGCACAATTGGACAAGCAGAGAACACGCCTTGCTGTTCATATAACTTTTGTATGAATGTGCTATTAGAAAGTGCAATCATGCCCCATATTCACGCAAATGACAAGAACACGTGGAGATTTGATAGGTTTCTCAAACATAACCCCAAATTATGTTCTTGGGGATGTGCAAACAGATAGTCAGATAGTTCGCTAATGACTCACTTCAGTTCATTCGTACAATGCCATGCCTTGACGAAAGCACGAGAGGTCATGTTGTAACATTTATCATACATCACACCTGGTCTTGGATACACCTTTTCATATATTAATAATTATATTTATCCGTGTACGTATGATATCCGATTGTTGGACTGATACATAACTTTGTATGCTTTTACTTTTGGCCAGTTAAGAGTGACGTGTATCCATATATCTTATCGGTGATACCATATTTATTTTATAACCGTATAATATATGAAATGTTTCGATGTTGCTCTCATAAAATATATAAAACCATTTTCAGAGACGTTTCGACGTTGCCCTCGCATTTGCGAGGGCCACCCTGCTAGTTCTATCAAACAACACAAAAGGCGGCGTAGACTTGTGTTGGAAAAACCTTACATTCCTCTCATTCCAAACCTCCCAGGTAGTTAGGAGAGTAAGCGAAGCGACCGCCTTCCGATGAGGGGAGACCTCCGCCATCTTCAACCACCACTCATTGAAGGAGAGGTTTACCCAAGCGTCCGTCGCAATGTTGTGGATCCCAAGCCAACCCTTGATCATTCCCCAAAGCCGACGCGTAAGACGGCAATGGACAAAAAGATGAGCCACCGTCTCCGTCGTTTGCTTGCAAAAGGGGCATAGACCGCAATTGGGCCACCCTCTCCTAGCCAACCGGTCCGCCGTCCACACCCTATTTTGGTTGGCAAGCCAAGCAAAAAAATTTGTCTTCGGCGGCGCCCAAACCTTCCAAATTGTTTTCTCCATGGATGAGAAGATAGTGCCCATGAATTGCAACTCATATGCGGTCTTTGTCGTGTACTCTCCATTTACCGTGAGCTTCCAACGAATCTCATCACAAATGTTGGGGTCAAGTTGTATGTTGAGGAGTAGCGCCCAAAGGGTCATGAATTGGGAAAAATGTGCACCGGTGAAATCCTCATCAAGCCTCACTTTACTCACCCAACCCGCACCCACCAAGGCCTCACGGATGGTGCTCCCCTTCTTGCTCGAGGAAGCGAAGATGAGAGGGGCGAAAATTGCTTTCTTGCAACTCCTTCTTATTTAATATATGGGGCAAAGCTTTTACCCCACATTCATATATGCAGTTCGTCGGAGCTTGACCGGGTAGCGTCAATGCGCGCAAGCAGTAGAATAGATCGAGTCTGGTTTTGTCCTACCCTACCGGGGACGCCACTGTGTCTGTCTCTCTGCTTCTCGATCAGTTTGGCAGCATTAGCACATTGTGTTGAACTGGTGGTCTGGTGCCATTGGAGAAAAACGCTGGAAAACTTGGCCAGCCACGAAGAGTTCTATGAAAATAACGGGATTCACCGTTTTTGGCGCGAGTCGCTCTGCAGAGGTCCATGTCAGCTAGCTGTCTTGGATTCACCGCGTCAGTGGCGAGCAACTGACTGCTTATTAGATGCGTAAAGCCCTTGACTCTGAAACTAGACACAGACGCTGGCCTCTGATGCGGCGTTTCTGGAAACTGCGGATTATTCCGAGCTGATGAGTACTCTGATTGATATGCTGGCTGCACTTGTCATGCCAGCTGTCCACAAGAGTCAAGACCTAATCTAAAGTCTACACTGGCATTCTACAGTCATCCAGTGACACCTCCGTGCGTCTATTACCTACCTTTCGTCTATTACCTGCCTTTAGTCTATTTGCTGGGCAACATGGAAGCTGAGAAACAGAGATCTCTTTGAGAAAAAGTAATAAAATCTCCTATAGTTTTGATTTGTTATGTCCGTGTTTTCATCAAATTTTGGGCAGGTCTACATGGAGATGCTGAGAGAGAGACGCTGCGAACTAGAGCTGATGTGTTACAAAGAAATGCACTAGATGACTGATCGGTTAATTAACCGGCTTTCTGTTTCTCTCGTTCAAAGTATGCTCCAGTAAACAATGGAATTTGAAGAAACATGAGAAGTAGGAGGGCTAGATAAATACCCAGTAAATTAAAAGGTCACTTAAAATTTTAAGGCTACAAGCCCGGGTATTTCTGTTGTTGCAGCCCGAAGCTGCAACTCTCTCTTCTCACGCTCTCTCTCGCACGAACAAGAACTGGAGGTGGAAGGAGACGACGACCGGAGTGGAGACACAAGTATTTTCAGTGGCCGGCGCCGGAGCGCCGCCACGGGCGCACCAACACCCTAATCTCTTTCTCCTTAAACTCACGGTGTTCCAACGAGCAGTACACAGGGGTTCTTATACTGGGCAAAGACACAGGCGCACGCACGCACTGCCCACCTTGCCCACGCACACACACCACCCAGCTCACGATCCGCACACTCCGCCCACGCGCACAGCGCGCTCCTACGCGCACGACGTGGTCAGCTCTAACAGATCGCAAGCCACCTGCTCCACTAACCTATGCATGCAACTAACAAACTTGCATGTTAAGATTATGGCTAACAAATTTCCCCCCTAATCTTGACATGGCTCGACGTCGGCTTCACCGCTGCAACGGCCTCCACCTTCGCTTGACGATGCGCCCATGTTCTTCTTCCTCGACGATGCACGCCGAGCTCCTCCACGACGCCGCGCCCTGCACGCCCTTGGCTCGCGCACATGCCGCGCACTAACACTGGCAACGCGGCCGTCCGAGCTGCTTCACCTGGACGCGTCCGCCTCCGCCGTGATCCGCACGCCCTCAGCTCGCGCACACGATCGCGCTCCAACGCCGATCGACGCGGCCGCTCGAGCTGCTTCACCCGCTGCACGAACAGCTTCTCCTCCGGTGATCCACACGCCCTCGGCTCACGCACATGCCGCGCGCTGACGCAAGCAACGTGGCCGCTCGAGCTGCCTCACCCGCCGCACGAACGGCTTCTTTCTCCTCCGGTGGTCCGCGCACCCTCGGCTCGCGCCCATGTCGCGCTCCGACGCGACAACGCGGCCGCCCGAGCCGCCTTCACCTCGCCGCACGAACGGCTTCATCTCCACGCCACGGCCACGGCCACGGCCGCCGCCGCCGCGCCGCGCCCGCCGCAGCCTCGCCGCGCCACGGCCCCCGAGCTCGGTGGCTCTGATACCACTTGTTGTTGCAGCCCGAAGCTGCAACTCTCTCTTCTCACGCTCTCTCTCGCATGAACAAGAACTGGAGGTGGAAGGAGACGACGACCGGAGTGGAGACACAAGTATTTTCAGTGGCCGGCGCCGGAGCGCCGCCACAGGCGCACCAACACCCTAATCTCTTTCTCCTTAAACTCACGGTGTTCCAACGAGCAGTACACAGGGGTTCTTATACTGGGCAAAGACACAGGCGCACGCACGCACTGCCCACATTGCCCACGCACACACACCACCCAGCTCACGATCCGCACACTCCGCCCACGCGCACAGCGCGCTCCTACGCGCACGACGTGGTCAGCTCTAACAGATCGCAAGCCACCTGCTCCACTAACCTATGCATGCAACTAACAAACTTGCATGTTAAGATTATGGCTAACAATTTCGTTTGTATTATGAAAGGGTGACGACGTCTTCTTCTTGCTTTCCCTTCTATGGCAAAGGTCGTGCAACCTTGAGTTTCTTTCTTCCTTATTCATGTCTCCTGCATCCAAACTCACAAGACAAGGTATTGTAAAGGTTGGACATGGACATAACTCATAAGACCTCAGAATTATTGGGCCAATACATGAAAATGTAAAGCAAAAAAACGCAAATTGCCAACAATCCATGAGAGCCCTTGCAAACCTTAGCATGAGAGCCCTTTCCACCGTCGTCCATGCTGGTTCTCCTCATCTCCCGCAGCCTTCTTGGCACTGGGAGGTGGAGAAATCCGGAATTATTGCATGACAGGTTGGCCCCTTTGGATTTTTATGATTTCCATAGGAATTTTGAAGGATTTGAATCCTAAGTATTCTTATTCCTATAGAAACTCTTTGGGTCATAGGATTGGGGCTTCCAAATTCCTACTAAATCCATTCATATGCCCCTCATTTCATAAGATTCTTAGCATGAGCTCAAACTTTACTTTATTATTTTTTGAGAAAGTCTAGTGTCCTCTGTGGTGCCTCGATAATGGGGTCGAGAACGTGTTGAACAATGTTCTAATGGATCTATTTCTATCTTGCCATGGCTTAAGATTACGTCGCATCAAAGTAGTTGGACAACTTGTCTTGTATCCTGAAGGTTCTCATCCTTTGTGGTGAGCGGACTTTCAAGGTTAGTCAGGATTATGAACTTCTTTATTGGGTGCATGGAAGAATTTCAAGATGCAATTGAAGGACGGTCCTTCAAGTTTAGTCAGGATTGTGAACTTCTTTGGGTGCATGGAAGAATTTCAAGATGCAACTGAAGGATCTACAACTGACTACTACAAAGTGCATCGGTGTAAATTTTGAGTTTATCATTGTATTGTTGGTCGCGTTAAATTTCTTTGATCCATATAACATCTCCGTTTAATTGTTAATGTAAAACTACCAGATCAAAAAAAATCAAAGCCAAGAAATACATAAAACGAGAACTTTATTACTCAAGATTAATATCAAAATAAGTCATCAAAAGGTGGGTTACACATTGTTGCGCTTGATGTAATTAACTAAGAAGTGATTTGTCTCGTCGTTATGAAATTATCTTGGTCATGAGCAACCCTCTTTTGTCCACGGTCTATTTCTGGAGCTTATCTCGCGCAATGTCAATACTCTTAGATTTTCAGGAAAACATGTGGAAACTGAGGGCCAATCTATAACCTACATGAGTTGGATTAATTTTTAACAAGTTATGGCGAGGAATGCAACACGATGTTATTTGGTTAAATTGCACAGTGTTTTGCAGGTTACAGGTTACAGATCACACAAATAAATAAATTGATGCACATATTTTCTGTCATATCTATTGCATGTGGATGATAGTTTACAAAGTTTAAGGATTCCTATGGATAATACAAACCCAACCAACAACTTTTCTTTTTGACATGTTTAATATGAATTGAGCAGACTAAATATGTTTGTCACATGCGACAAGACCTGATTGTGGAACCATGAAAGGATAAATGAGCAATGCTACCGCTTTGTGGGGCTATCCACTCGTGGACACCATTATATTGTCTAGAATTTTCTGGAAAGTTGTTTTGGCACATGGGCACCGGTGATCCTGTTTTCTAAAAAATACGAAAATCACACTTTTGTGTTTTAAAAAATTCTGAAAAAACAATATACACGTACATATACATATTATGTATGTATGCACCAAATTTTGTTTTGGAATACGTTGCATTTTATGCTATACAAAAAAGACAAATTCGAGACAGAATAGGGCATTTTATGCCCGGGTGCACCAAATCCTCTCTCATAAATTTCTGTCTCACCTATAAAGCAAAATCATGTACTTTCGAGACCTCTGCCAAGATTTTTCTCGCATTATATGGTTTTGATCTCTCTACCAAGATATTTACGGACACAAAGATATACACAAACACATACATATGCATAAAATTCATGTAAATAGGGAACTTCAAATCGTGAAAGATTTGTTTCAATTTTAACTTTTGTCTATTTAGGGAATATTTTGTTTCACCAAGGACAATATCTCAAAAAAGAAACATCTGACATCATTTTACTCACACCTATATGACTTAAATTTAGTGCAAATTTATTTGCCATTGTGAATACTAAAATTGTGTAATTAAATTAAATAATGTATCTTAATATTCAACAACCTTATTATATGATAAATGTAGATATAACCATTTGAGATCATATGTCTAGAGAATGAGTTATGAAAAAGTAAAAAAGTTCAATATAAATAAGTGATAAACACATAGTTTATTTTGCTATATGTTAACTTATTTAAAAAATATTTATGTTTGAAATCATTTCAGTAAATATGGATTAATTTTGTCAGATTTGTTTTACTATCATTTATCTACTATTACACAATCTTCAACATAAATTTCATAATATTAGGAAACGTGGAGACAATATAGATAGGTGATTATGTATAACAAATGTTACAAACGATCAATATCTTTGCATTTTGTAATACTGACACATTTAAATGCATTACATATATTAATTTTGTGGGAATAATCCCAAAGATTACTTTATCATAAGATTTTTTATTCAAATTTCAAAAATTATTTTTCGATTTGATTCGCTAAAAAGAAATTGGAAATCATGAGAAGTCCTACATATTGTTTTGGAAATCATTCGTATTTTTTGACTTGGCTCGCTCATGAGAAATTTAGCACATGCTTCGGTTGTAATAATTGAATATTTTCGCAGTAGCTTAATCCAGATAGATAACATGATGTATATATTAATCAAATTAACCATGTGCAACACACGAGATATGCATGCATATATTACAATAATCTAACATATCACATGGTCAAATAGAAGATGAATCTGAATCATAAATGCATACATTAGTGTTATTAGTATGAGTGTAGTCAAAACGACCATAGGAGCATCGTTATTTTCGATGCCGTGATACACAAGCGTTTTAACGACGTAGACAACATATATTCAGGAAATATAACAACACATCATGTCAATGGAAGTATTAGTAATGTTTATGCTAGATCTGCCAAGTCAATCTCCGAAAACATTACAAACCAAACGATATATATCTTTTATGAAAGCGAATAAGGAAGGAAGAACAAAATTGAAATAAAATCCATTTGCAAATAAGAAAACAAAGGTAATTACCTAGTTCAGTAAAACATACACCGTGGATAACTAGGATCCCAACCGTTTACACCGACGGAAGAAATTTGTCGGATTTGAAACCCAATTTCATAGTGCCCCTATCTTCTCTATTTTCGCAGGTCAACCGCGGCACCACAAAAATCAGCGCTATTGTTTGGAAAAGGAGATGCAAGCAAACTTGGGAAGTCAACACCTCCCTACCGCTTGCTGCCTGCAGGAGCTTGCACCACCACTCCCTCGGCGAGGCCAAAAGGACAACCACGAAAACAAGATGGAAACAAGATCGAGAGCCAAGGGTCCATCCGGATAAGGAGGAAAGAACAAAGAAGGGAGACGATACACAAATGGGGAGGGGTCAGGCGGGAAGAGCCGTGGGCGGCCACCACGCAGCCTAGCGACTCGCGGATACATGTAGGATACATCCCCTGCGTGACCTGCATACAGCCAGCCGTGGGCGGCCACCACGCAGCCTGGCGACTCGCGGAGCGGTGCCGCAGTTCCGGTGCGATGAAGATACATGTAGGCAACGGCGGAACCAGGAAATAAGCATAGGGGGGGGGGGGAGTATTGAGCATAAATCTAAATGAAAAAAATGTACGACATATATAGGTCTTTTATGGTGACATTAGCAGAATATGTACCATTAAACCTCACTAAATCTTTTTTTCAAAAATATGCCCGATTAAACTTTTTTTTTTTTGCAAAAATATACCCATTAAAACTTGATAACACAATTTGACATCGAGATAGCATGGAGTTAAAATATACAATTAGATAACTGTGAACCAAAAAAATCACCCGAATTGCCGCATGGAAAAAGGAGAAGAAAAGCTACAGGAAGAGAAGCACATGCAGCATGCAGAACAGCAAGAGCAAAAGTGAACACGCTTCTCATCCGTCAATAGGATCTTCTGTGAGCAGCGTGCTTGTCTTTTATGTGGTAAACTGATGTTTGAGGTATGCACATGTAAGAGGACACACAGCTTGTTGCATACATAATCGGGGGTCATGGAAAAATTTCAGAATATTGGGGGGAGCCGGGGCCCCTGCTGGTCCCCCCCGGTTCCGCCAGTGCATGTAGGGACTAGGGAGAGGGAGCTTAGGCGAGGGGGAGGGGCCGTGTAGGGAGGGCGAGGTGCAGGCTGTAGGAAGAGGTGGAGAGGAAAGAAGAAGAGGGGAAGGGCGAGGTCGCTGCTGCCTGGGAGGGGAGAAGTGGTCGTCGCTGTTGCCTGTACGCGTACTATTGCAGGCCATCGCTGCTGCCTGGGAGGCGTACTGTTGCTGCTGCCATTGGCTACTGATGGTGAGAGATTTACACGTGTTGATGCTTGCTAATTTAGGGAAAAGGTAGGAACTTGAGATACGTGATTCTACTTGTTCTTTAAAGATTGGTATCAACTGGTATTGCAGTGCGAAGAAAGAAGTTAAGGAATTGTTTGGACGGAGGAGGTTGGACCTGCTAGAATAAGTAGGCTTCACAATGTTAGAACCGAAGTGGAGCAAGAATAGTTGTTTCTGTCAAAGTCAAACTCAGTTTCAGTAATTCATTTATTTGTCTAGAACTTTCACTAGTAGAAAAAAGTCTACTAGTGGCGCACCAAAATCGCTTATCAGTGGCGCACGGTGGTGCGTCACTAAACTCGCGCCACTGATAAGTGTTACCAGTGGCGCACTAGCGGTGCGCCACAGGTAACCAACTTATCAGTGGCGCACCAACCCGTGCGCCACTGATAGTGGACTCTAGTGCGTCACTGGTAAATTATTTGGAATTAAAAAAAAGCAACCCATGCGCCACTGATAGTGGACTAGTGCGCCACTGGTAAATTATTTGGAATTAAAAAAAAAACTCACACAATCAGCTAGCTCACAAGCAAGCACGCATACATCTCAAACGGATCGATCGATTTCTGCTAAGTAGGTGACTGCCAGTAGTACAATCTTCTCATACGTACTGATACCACTAGTACAAATACGTATAAATACCACTAGCCAATTGGAAAATGCCACTTGGCAGCAGGCGACTGCCGTCGTTGTGTCGATGTCGTCGTCGCCACTTCTTCTATGTCATCGTCGTCGTCGTCGCAGCCCTGTGTCGATGTCGTCGTTGCCGCCAGTCCCCTTCGATGTCATCATCGTCTTCGCGGCAGCAGCTCGAGGAGTTGTTCGCCGCAGCAGACCAGCTCCTCCCTTCGGACCTCAACACACCTTGTTGCCGGGAAACAACAAGTAGCCTACTGTAGAACATGATTAATCAAGGAAAAAAACACTCAGTTTACATTAGGACATGATCAACTAGACTACAAACTCAGATTACATCCTGGAAACAACAACTAGAACATGATAAGCTTGCTGCACTCGTTACCAGATTGACCATATGAACTAAAGCACCACAAATACTAGCATATGACTTGAACAGGCTTAGGAGTGTTCTATAGTGTTTCTATAAGCTAATGATTAGTCAAAACACAATAAAATAATGGCAGAGGCATGAATCAAATCACATGGTAATATTAACCGACAAGAAGTGATACTTCACAAGAAAATTGGGTGTGCCAACATGAGCAATGAAAAACATAGCAAGAAAAGATAGCAGTACTTGATCAATTTCTTAATATGAAGAGAGAGCATATCATATTAGTGAACCATCAGCAATGCATTAACATCAAGCAACCTAAAAACAATTCCATGGGTGATGATATCCAGCTCACATTAAATTAGTTTGCTTTGAAATGATAGGATTTCTGTTTGTCGCCCTTGCATATGGTTATAGTCGAACTATCATGTTTATACTTGTAGAAATGAAAGAAAAAAAACACAACATATTTCTGATACCAATATTGCTCAGCATAGTAACCAGTTTCAGTAACTAACTGCTAGGTTTGTTCAGCACCATGTAACTGAAGTTCAGGATTTGATCCAATGCAAAGATGTGTATACACAAATAATACTTGGAAATCCTTGTGTAGTATATGTAAATGAGCTCACACAGCTTTATGCTAACCAATAATACTAGTAGTGTGAAACAAAGTAAGAAATGCGTGACTAGCTAGTGGCTACGTTCTGAGAATAGAAGTCCACAATAGACTGTCATTATTTGCACTTGCATTGCAACCCTGAAGATAAACAGATAGCTACAGCAGAGTTTGGGTGGGAATAATTGGAATCATGGTTGCATAGCTAGGTGCCTATAAAGATGAAAAGATAAATCAGAGTTGCTAGCTATTCTTCCCCTTTCTTGCACACACAAACACACAGATGGCATTCATAATCATCGAGAGCAAGATGCATGTTATTTTTTACTCTCCACTACAAGGGGCGGCATCGTCCTGCTAGTCACTCTAGCAAGCAAGACTAGTACCTTGTGGTTGATCCAGAGCAGCTCTCCGCTGCTGCGGCGGTGGTTGTGGTACCGTGCCGCGGTCAGAGGTAGGCGGCGAGCAGCAGGAGCCCCTTCTCCATATGTGCAGCGGAGGGAGGAGGTCCAGCGCTTGCGTTGCTGCTGCTTGGACCGCCCACTGCTGGCGCATCGAGGCAGGGAGGGAGGGGCGCCGGCCGGGAGCCTAGATCGAAGGCGAGGTGGACGGCGGCAGCTCGATCTGAGCTCGGGAGGGAGAGGCGACGAGGGGATGACGGGGGCCTTGGCCTTGGCGGCGTCGGCGAGCGCGTCCCAGTGGTCGGCGTCCATGACGACGGGCAGTGGCGAATGCGCGTCGGCCGAGGCGAAGCCGTTGGCGGTGGTGGCGGCGGTGGGCTGATTCGAGGCGGAGTGCTTGGCCGGGGAGGCGGGCGGGGCCGGGGAGAGGGGCGCCGGCAGAGTGCTTGTCCGGGGAGGCTGCGGTGGGGAGGCGGCGGTGAGGGCTGCGGTGGGGAGGCGGTGAAGGCGGGAGGGCAGAAGAGGATCGAGTGTTGGAGGAGAAAGAGGATAAGGAGAGAGAGGGGTGCGGTGGTGGGGATTGAGTGGTGGGTATTCTTTTTTTTTCATTTGATAACTTATCAGTGGCGCACCATGCTCGGTGCGCCACAGATAGAAAATTACCTGTGTCACACCACAAACCCGGTGCGCCACTGGTAGTCTCTCTCCTCCACCCCGAAAATTTCAAAATTTTGATGGAACTTACCAGTGGCGCACCAGGTTTACGGTGCGCCACTGGTAAATATATACCAGTATTTTCTGGCAAATCCCAAAACAGAGGTGAAAGACTATCAGTGGCGCACCGTAAGCCTGGTGCGCCACTGATAGCATCTCACCTATAAGCTTTTTTCTACTAGTGTTTATAGATGTGCTTGAGCCCTCTCATGTTAGACCTTGCTTATTTGTTTGTTTTTTATCAATTTACTGCAATGAAAAATGCTTGAAAGTTTTTTGGACATTACAGTTGATCCAGGTTTCTGAATAAAAAGGTAGGATGTTAATTCCCCTTATATGAATTGGTAGTCACTGTTCTTAATTGTTGTTTTCTGAAGATACTCTTGTATCTCGTCATCTTGTTGGCATCATCATCCAATCAAATTTATTCATCCTGTTTAATAAAATGAATCGAGATTTGATCATGTCAGCATTTTTCCTGTCAAAACTGTGATTATAATATTGTCATGCGATGTGCTGAATACATCTTTCTGAAACTTTCAAACATGGAAGTTGTTGGAGGAAGGCCGCTCACTGGAGATCATGGACTCGGACATCTCCAGGGTCTGGGATGCCGATGTGGCGGCAGTGTGTGTCCAGCTCAGACTGCTGTGCTGTCAAGTTTTCGTGTTGGACCGGTCGGACACGTACATCATGCACCTCATGTTGTCCAGCGACTCCTTCACGTTGTCAAAGCTCAGGAAGCCGGCGATCCACGACCGGGGTCGGGCGGTAGATGAGCACCATGGCTTCGGTGGCGTCCGGTCCATCTCATGCAGCATGCGTGAGAGGAATTTTGGGGCTTGTCATGACAACTTATGGACATTTCTCGCATTTTCCGCGTTGCAACGCACGGGCATTGTGCTAGTATACAATACTCCCTCCGTTCCATTTTAATTGACTCACATATATCCAGATATAGATGTACCTAACACTAAAACGTGTCTAGATACATTCATATGTAGATATATGGGAGTCAATTAAAATAGAATGGAGGGAGTACAACACTTATGAATCTTATGACTGGTGTAATACAGAATATGGAACAAAATCGGTGAAAGAGAGCAGAGATTTTGGCCGTTGCTCAACACACCGGGGCCGAGCTGCTGATCAAGGAGGAGACCGCGCGCCCGCGTCTGGGCCCATCGAGATCGCTTTTAACCGCTTCGGGCCAATCAAGCCCGGTTGCGGTCAATGCGGCACGCCGGAGCTAGCGGGACTCGCTCGGCCTTGTTCAGAGCGCGGCCGCCCAGGCCCCGGGGCACGAGCCGGGTTGGCGCAGGCACCCGACCAAAGTCACCGGATGGAATCGAACCAAGACGGGCCCGACCGAGACGCGTGCGGGAATCTCGAACTGCATTATCGCCGACATCACGCGTACGTAGTACAGTGCGTACGCGCCAGGCGGGCTTGCACGCTTGACCGGGTGGTGTCAATGATCGAGTCTGGTTTTATCCTATCCTACCCTACCCCGGACGCCACCGGCCGTGCCTGTTCTCTCTGCTGCACATCGTGTTGGACTGTTGGGCGAGGTCGTTTTCGACTGGTGTCGTGCGAGAAAAACGCTGGAAAACTTGGCCAGACATGAAGAGTTCCACGAAAAACGGATCCACTGTTTTAGTGCGAGTCGCTCGGCAGTAGAATTGTTCTGCAGTTATTCGCTGTCATGTCAGTTATTCGCTGTCATCGATTTTCACTGCGTCAGTGGCGACCAACTCGCCACTCATGTATGCGTCAAGCCCTTGGCTCTGAAACTAGACGCAGACGCTGGCTCTGCTGCTGCGTTTCTGGATTATTTCGAGCTGATGAGTCCTCTCATATGCTGGCTGCAGTAGTCATGCAGATATAATATATCCACGAGTGAAAAGACCCTAATGAACACTGACATTCTACAGTAATCCAGTGACACCTCCCACTCCGTCATTTTCCTGCTCACGGAGATCTTGTAAAAGCCTTATTAAACTTCCCATGTATGACTGTATCCAGACCTGAATTTTGATTAGAACGACAGAGCCAACGCCCGTTAAGCTTTTATACATGCCCACGTTCTTCACTGAAGTGCCATAACGCCATGGCTACGCTCTGTGCACATGCCTCCCAAAACAGGGTTGTAAAACAAGACCAAGAACTGCTCGACTAACCGACGTTCTGTTTGTACAGATGGACATATGCTTCATTACACGATGGAATTGGAAGAAACATGAAAAGCACGATGGCTAAATGCCCAGTAAATTAAAAGTTCACTTAAAAATTTAAGGCTTCGAGCCGTGTCATGAAAGGCGAGGAAGTCTTGTTCTTGCTTTCCCCTACTATGGCGAAGGCTGTGCAGCCTCCACTTTCTTTCCTCCTTATTCATGTCTCCTCCACACAAGACAAGGTATTGTAAACGTCGGGTAGGGCCATAAGGCCCCTCATTTATAGGGCCAATGTATGAAAGAGTAAACCAATAAACGCAAATCGGCCTACCATGCATCCACATGAGTCAATGTTTTGTTGGTCATGTTCAATTTCTTTGATCCATATAACATTTTTTCTTTATTAAAGTCAAACATCTAGAGCAAAAGATCACGGCCATGCAACATAGCCGGCGTGAACTTTATCACTCAACATTAAGGCCAAATCAGTCATCAGAAGTTGACGTAACTAAGAATCGGTGTGACGTATCGTCTAAGACAACTTTCTAGGTCATGGGCAACCCTCCTTTTGTCCATGGTCTATTTTCTGGAGTCTATGATGCTAATTTCGATTTTCTTGAAAACTGATGGAAACTAACACGATGGTTGAACAAATCAGAGGGCTAATGTATAAGCATGCATGAGTTGGACGGGTTATGGGGAGGGATGCGCGCAACACGATGTTAATTTGGAATTAAATTGCACCATCTTTGCAGACTGATCAAACAAATAAAAAAAACCTTGATGCACACATTTTGTAGCATATCTATTGTATGGGATGATATTTTTATAACTAGAAGAATTCATATATATGGATTGGAGAATACAAATCATACCTAGAATTTTTCTTCTCCATGGATTTGATATGATCTGAGCGGACTAAAATCTATTTGTAGACCTACACATGCAACACGAGATGATTGTGGAACCATGAAAGGATCTATAAACGAGCAATGCTACCGCTTTGTGGGGTATCCCCTCATGGACACCATTATATACACTAGAAATTTCTATTTGCTTACATTTATAAGACAAATCATGTACTTTCGAGACCCCTACCAAGATTATTTCCGCATTATCTCTCTACTAAGATATTTAGATACATACCGACACATACATATATACATACAATTCATCAATAGGGAAAAATCGTATCGTGCGAGCCACCAAGGGTTTAGAAAGGACGATATCTCAAGATGGAAACAACTCACATCATTTTCCTCATAGAACATGACTTAAATTCAGTGCAAGTTTATTATCCTTTGTGGACACTACAATTGTATAATCGAACCGATTAACTAAGGTTACGATCAGCTAGCCTCGTGTGGTGCTTCTGGACTCGTACAAAGATCCATAGAAGAAATAGAATGAAATGGTTAACTAAAAATATCTCTCATAATCTTCTGCTTCTATGGCGCTTCTAAAATTTTCTTTCTTGTGTTGCCTTTGTGGACACTAGGATTGTATAACTAACTGAAATAATGTATCTTAATATTCAACAACTTTATGATGTGGTTAATGTAGGCATAGATAATGATTTAATATGATATGTGGAGGAAATGAGTTATGAAAAAGTAAAAAAGTTCAATATAAATAAGTGGTAGATTTATATAATTCGTTATCACTCCGCTAATTTGTAAACTATGTATAGTGTCTTCCAACTCAGTCCAAAAAGGTCGATCCATTTTGACTCATCATATTTATTATTATTTTTGTGTTTGCACAATCTCCAATTGGAATTTTAACACAGTATCCGATATGGACATAATGGTGATAGATTCTTATGCATAGTGGTGGGCATAAACGACTACACCAACTCACAATAGCTTTGTTTTCACTATTAGTGACACATTTAAATGCGAAGGCATATCCCTTTGTGAAAATAATCCTATTTTATGATAAGCTTATTTTGTTATATGAAAATCAACAAGTTATGCCTCCATTTTTTGGAAGTCGTTTATCTTTGTTTTCGACTTAGCTCGCTTATGAGAACTTCATCTCATTCTGTTGGATGGTGGGATATTTTCGCAATAGCTTAATACAGATAGATAACATGATGTACATACTACTCAAATTAACCATATGCAACACACGAAATACTCATGTATGTAAATTACCATAATCTAGCATATCTACACTATGACATGGTCTAGAAGATGAATCATGAATGCACAAATCGTCGATAGTGTGATTAGTATGTACGCACAAATTGTCAGTAGTTTGATTAGTATGTACAATATAGTCGAAACGACCATAGGAGCATCGTTCTTGTCAATGTTGTCTCCTAAGCTACTATTGACGAAGAAGAATGCGAACAATCCCGTGAAGTCTCTCCCTAAAAACCTTATGCCTTCCCACCCGATTCGATGAAACGCACTAGTAACATATAGGATTGGCTGATAAGGCGATAACAAAGCAGATTTTGTACATCTCTGAGCCTGGCTCAGCTCGTTCATGAAACAGTACGTGCGGGGCGAAGGAAGAGGAGCACACATGTATGTTTCCTCTTCTCATGCAACACACGAAATACTCATGTATGTAAATTACCATAATCTAGCATATCTACACTATGACATGGTCTAGAAGATGAATCATGAATGCACAAATCATCGATAGTGTGATTAGTATGTACCCACAAATTGTCAGTAGTTTGATTAGTATGTACAATATAGTCGAAACGACCATAGGAGCATCGTTCTTGTCAATGTTGTCTCCTAAGCTACTATTGACGAAGAAGAATGAGAACAATCCCGTGAAGTCTCTCCCTAAAAACCATATGCCTTCCCACCCGATGTCGATGAAACGCACTAGTAACATATAGGATTGGCCGATAAGCGATAACAAAGCAGATTTTGTACATCTCTGAGCCTGGCTCGGCTCGTTCATGAAACAGTACGTGCGGGGCGAAGGAAGAGGAGCAGACATGTATGTTTGAGAGAGAGAGAGAGAGAGAGAGAGAGAGAGAGAGAGAGAGAGAGAGAGCTTTGTCATGCATCCACTAATGCTTCTTTCAGATTTCTTGTTATATGGACAAAAGCCCATAATTTCAAAATGCTTTTCCCCATAGTCATGTAACTCGGTGTGTACATCCACCCCCTAGTTTCCCTGCAACCTTACTAATGATAATAAATGCTACCAAGCAACCATCTTAGATGCTAGATCCTAGAGATGTCTTGAAGGATCACACTTGTGAAAGGCTTGAAGGATCACCCTTGTGCCAGTTCTGATACACAAGTGTTTCAAAGAGGAAGAGAACATACATCCATGAAAGATAACACCACATCATGTCAATGCAAGTATTAGTAATGTTAATTCTGCACCTTCCAAGTCAATCTCCCAAAACATTACGAAGACAAAGAATATTTCTTTTCTGAAAGTGAACAAGTAAGCAAGAACAATATTTGAAAAAAAATGTATTCGCAAATAAGAAAATAAAGGTAAATTGCTTAGTTCAGTAAAACATACACTGCATAACTGGGATACCAACCGAACAATGTTTACACCGATGGAAGAAAATTGTTGGATTTGAAACTCCGTTTCATAGTTCGCCTATCTTCCCTATTTTCGCAGGTCAACCGCAAAGCCACAAAGATCAGCAGTACTGTTTGAAAGAGGAAATGCAAGCAAATCTGTGAAGTCTGCGGCCTCCAAGAGCCCACACCACCACTCCCTCGGCGAGGCCACATGAGCAATCACGAAAACAAGATCAGGAGCCAAGGTTCCACCCGCGAGCAATCACGAAAACAAAATCAGGAGCCAAGATTGAGAAACGAACACAACAATAGTTTGTTGGTGCAAAACAGATGATTGCGAAATATAGAAAAACTACAATAATAGTAGATGGGCGAAACATAGGATAACACAGAAATAAATGCCTCGATGTGACACTATTGAATCTTAAACAGAGGTTAGAGTAGATGCGCACTCCTATTGAATTGACATAGAAATCCAATCACAGGAATTAATATGTAGTACAATTCCTTTGATTCAGACAAAGTAGGAAAAAAATCAATGAAATCGCTACAATTCAGAGAGGCCTAATATACAACTACAATAATAAGTTTGTGTATTCCTTCTTTCTCGTACTGACATCAGTGTATGGCCATCCTTCGGAAATCATCGTTAGCATCGTCGTCGCAGGGGCACAGACTACAACTGAACAGAAGCTTCACAGAAGCACCATCAATGTGCACTCACGATGAAAAACATCCCCTCGCCGCAACTAGCCCCAGCCGATAGGATCAGACTATACACAATCGAATCCAGTCCGCCGCGAGCCGCAAATGCAAGCCCTACCACATTTTCTCTTCTTACATCTTGAAGTTCAATGGAACAGAAATATATAGTACTTATGAAACTTATGATGGGTCTAATACAGAATAATGGAAACAAAGATCGGTGAAAGAGAGCAGAAATTTTGCCCGTTGCTCAACACAGTGGGGTTAGACGGTCCTCAACACAGTTAGTATTCGATATACTCTTAACCAATCCCGGGCTCATATAGCTGGGAAAGGCGACAAGTGTTTCCTCTTTTTTTTCTTAAACAAGTGGGAAGTCATGGGGCTCCACTAAGCTATACTTTCCATTTGCTTGAACAATTTCAACAGCTTAGCCATTGATTTATTTTCGGAAATTCTGAATCTCAGTTCCATCTGCAGATACGGCGATCTGGCATATACAGAAGAACTATAGTCTGAACAATTTTTAAACCTGGTTCAGATTAAAGTTAGTCATCTGTCTGATTGTGTTATCTGACCAAGTCTAGTATCTTAGTACTCTAGATTTATTATTGAGCCATAGACTTCCCAAAATAACTTAATATGGCGTAAACATCAAAATGGTAACTCAAGCACCGGGCCTTAGGCAAAAGATATATAACTCAAACCTGAACATCACAGTCAAGTGCAGTAAACTTTAGAACCCCTGAACAATTGTGCACCCATGATCTACTGCCACAACCTATGTGACAGCTAAAATATGATAAACAGGCCAAGCACGATGGAAAGGGGTGTGCAATCAATGATCAATCTAAGAACTGCTTCCAATATCGATCAAAATACCCACAGTTTTGTAGAATCACATCGGCAAAAATAAATGCAAAACTATCTCTTCGCCAAATGAACGAGCTATGCCAGCTAATGAGCCCAGCTAAAGGATCCAGCTCCATAGCTGCAGTGCAAAGTAATCCGTATCATATTATCTCAGAAATGCCCAAGTTTATATCATCCATTGTTAAACCGCATCACGTCCCACAGTAAGGATCAGGGACGTTTAATGGTAGCATCCATAAAAACACAATCATCTTAATCCATATCAATGGTTCAGTGTCACTTACTTGACAGCTCAAACTGAGAGTTTACAACTTATAATCGTGAGTAATGCAACAGAAATGTTTACAGGTGTAGCTAAAATAAACACCCGATCACGCATAATGTACAAAACAATTTCAAGCATACAAACTCAATCACTGTAAAGCAGGCTACTACCAAATGCAACCAGAATGGATCAATCGAGCAGGCCGGTCTTCCGCCACACGGCATTGCGTACCTGGCGGAGGTCCCTCCCCTTGAGCGTGCGTCCAGCGCCCTCCAGCACCGAGAACGTCGTCATGGGCGACTCCCGCGCCCGAGAGCGCGCCACCATCTCGTGCGGCGGCAGCATCTCCTCGTCATCGTCTCGTCCGGTTCACTCGCGAACGCCTCCACCGGCGGTCGCCGCAGCCGCGCCGCCGGCACATTCACCGGCGCAGACTGCGGCATGTGCATCGCCGGCGTTGGTGCCGGGCGGGGGATGGTGGGGATCATGCGGGGAAGGGCAGCCACCGGGGACGCGGGGGACGACGAGGCAGACGAAGAAGACGGGGGCGGCGAGAGAGGGCCGAGCCGCTCGGGGAGGGCTTCGAGGATGCCCCCCTGCGGGCGGCGGAGGCGGGGACTAGGGTTTGCGCCGCGGATGGAGGAGATGAGGAGGGGCCGGCGCGGCGGCTGCGGCTGCGGCCGCTCGGGGGATGCGACTCCCGATGCGAAGATGTCGTCCTCGTCAAGCTCGAAGGCCGCCGAGGCGGGCTGGTCGCCGGCGGCCGCGGGAGGGAGGAAGGAGCCGAGGAAGCGCTCGGAGCTGGGCGAGCTCTTGTGGCGCGCACGATCCATGGCGCGGCTGGGCTGTGCGGGTGCAGGTGGTGTCTCGGCTGGCGCCGGATTGGCGGGTGGCGGCAGACGTCAGTGGTGAGAGGCGGCGATCCGGCAGCGCAGAATGGGATGCGTGCCGATGCGGACTTGGGTCCACGGGGTTTGTTGGACTCTGCCCTTTGGGGAAGAACAGGGGCAAGGTCTTTTGTGCATCATCTTCCGATCTTCGCAGGGATTCCGAGTTTTTATGTTTTCCAGTTTTACCACCTGGTATTTTCTTAAATTTCAATTTTATAATCTCCTCAAACTAAACACCACTTAGCCTAAAACTACAATTTGTAGTATATGAAACGAAGCTGAGATGATTTGCTAGGTGTTGACCCAAAGATTTGGATATTTGATTCAAAAATTGGGGGATATATTATTTAGAATATGTTGTATAGGTTTGTTTGGCTTTAAAGATTAAAATCTACAAACATTTATGCAAAAAATGTAGTTCAAAGATTTTTTTACTCCAGTTTCATCGACTCTCTTCTGATGCTCGCGTTGTGGAAGACAATGGCCTTAGTGTTCCAAGTAGAGATCTTTTTCTCTCTTTTATTTGCCTGTTTTCTTGAGACTTGTAAGCAATGTATGCACTTCGTATCCGCCATTTTAGTTTAAACGGCTCTGAGCACATTTTATCTAAAAAAGATCTATAACATACACACAATACTTCGATACAATTTTGTGTTTTCTCTATGGCCCTACCAAACAACTATATTAATTGTAATTTTAAATGATTTAACACGAGAGTAACGTCCAATTAATTCATATGGGTTTTCACATTCTACGTTTTCAAATTATGTAAGCCATTAGGGCCATAAATGGTAGCTAAGATTTTGAAAAAAGCAACTTGGAAAATGAGCAGTCTTTTGGTAAACACAAGAAGCAACGCAGAAAGACAACAAATAACTCACGAAATAAGAACAAAGAAAATTTAATGCTCATATGCAAAGGAAAAAGTGGCATTGGAGACATCCAGAACTGCTCTCATAAATCAAGTTGTCATAGGCACACTAGACACTGACAAAAACACCGAATAACATAAGCAGGAATCAACGGCCCAACGATAGAGAGGTGTTAGTCACTTGGAAGCGGGCATAATGATAGCTTTTAAGGACAATATTTGTTTTTTTTTAAATGTTAGTCACTTAACTTAGAGTTTACTGAAGCTAAACTACACTGAGGAAGTATGGAACTACAATGATGAATTGACATGGAGGTGACAGTGCAACTAGGAATAACCTATGAACAACCGATAGTGAATCAAACTAGACTAAAACAGATTTAGGACAAGCTGGTAAAATATCACAAGTATTATTACATCACACCACTAAATCAAGACAGACGTGGTCAGCAACCTCAGATTAAATAATTTCCCCTGGGTCGCAAGGAACAGTTCCCTAGCAAAAAAAAAAGTAGAACAAATGCTGTAAAACTTAAGCTGGACCGGTTCATAACCAAAGAGTCGTTGCAGGCCAACTGTCCGATCTTGGGTTAATCCGGATTTGCTTAGGGCCCAGATCCAATAACTTTCCCCTGTAATCCCGTAACTAACACACTATCCAATAACAAAATCGCCCACGGGAAAACCAATAAGAAAAAAAAGGATTCCTCTTCGTTTTCTTCCCAAGTCGCCCTCCCGTAGCTTCGCCGTGCCGCACCAGGGAGACGAGACCTCGCCGGGAAGCGCGCACGCCATGATCTCCGCGGTAACTGCGACGCCCGCCCCCCTCCGCCGCTTCTCTCCCGCCCACTCGCGCGCTCGGTTGGTGATTTTTTTTAAAACTGAATCTACCTATGCGCGCTCTCGCAGGAGAGGAGCCAGTCGCAGAGCCCGCGGTCGCCCGCGGCGGCTGGGGCGCCGTACCTGTCGATCTCCGTGACGGATCCCGTCAAGATGGGCACCGGCGTCCAGTCCTACATCTCCTATCGCGTCATCACCAAGGTCACCTGACTCCTTCCCTGTTCTCCTCGAAACTGTCGGTTATTTCGAGATTTAGCAGTTCTTAATGTGGTAGTACTGTTCGAGTTGATTGCTTATCTATGTCCGTCCGGTGATGCTGAATTTTAGAGCAATTTTTGGCCCGAATTTGGTGCCAGTAAACAGTGGAACTCAATTTATGGACCCAGATTTCCTAACATAGATCCGCCACTAAATTATTAGCAGTCCGGTAATAAATGAACCCGGTGATGTGCAAACTCTTGTGGCCTTTGATTTGGAAGCTGTTAACAGATATTCCCTACTTATTAGAGCTACTACCAGCCCTCGAAAGAAAACTGCAGAACAGTGAATCATTCTAAATTTTGACACGGAAGAATATAGGGAGCAGCTTTGGAGCATCAATTGATCGCTCAAAATAGTTGAGTTTCAGATCTGCTGAAAATGTAAATATAGTCACATATAACAAGAGAATTTCTTCTTCGCCTAAAAAGGGAAATACTTACCTCCCGCGATGAAATGATTCTACGAGGAAGGACCCTCGGGCGTATTACTCACACCAATGCGCGATTAAGTACGATTGGTTTTATCGTTCATTCAGGCAACATAGCAAGATGATTGCAGAAAGACATGACAATCATGTAACCCACCAATCGACTACACTTTTTGCGTGTTTGTGTAGCCTCTTGAATTGACCTCAAACGCTGGTGTTACTTTTCATTCTCCCTATTTTTCTTGTGCTTAGATGCTACTATGACCTTTATCGCTTACTGCTTTGAGCAGATATATATTTATTCCTGTTTTGCCTATATGATGGTTCTGTTGGTATTGATTTACTATTTTTTGCACGATATTGATTTACTAATTTGGTAATATTTATCTCTGTAGACTAACCTACCTGAATTCGAGGGACCAGAGAAAATTGTTATCCGGCGCTATAGTGATTTTGAGTGGTTGCATGATCGGCTAGCTGAGAAGTTCAAAGGCATTTTTGTACCTTCTCTTCCAGAGAAGAATGCTGTCGGTAATATGCCAATTATAGTTTTATCAACAATCAAATCATGTCATTTTCTGTTGTGTATTCTAAAATGCTGTCGGAAACATGTGGACGACTGAACTGCAGTGTCAGTATTGTGTTCTGTTGTGTACTAAGCTGCTGTTCTTTTGCTTTACCCTTAGAGAAATTCCGGTTTAGCAAAGAGTTCATTGAATTGAGGCGCCAAGCTCTGGACCTATTCGTTAACAGAATAGCTTCACATCCTGAACTTAAGCAAAGTGAAGATTTGAGGACATTTTTGCAGGCCGATGAAGAGGTAAAGAGTTGGCATAAGAATATGCACAATTCCTTGCTGACTTTTTTTTATCTATATAGTTATTTTTACCTATTTTTCATGATTTCTTGAATCTTCACAACTATGTTACAGATACTTTTGGCATATGAACGATAAGTTGTGTAGATTACTCTAGTATTTTCCACATTCTTCTTTTGGGTAGCTGTTGATAGTCAAGCAACTCTTGGGCCAACTAGCTCTTACATGTTTCATGCTGCATCAAAGATTTGCACTGTGATCGTTGTTAATTGTACAAGGAAATTTCCATGGGAACAAATAAAAGAAGAGTAATTTCACTGCATAATTGAAAAGATCTGCCTGAAACTCCAGTTTCTAATGTACCATCATTTGAGTCAATACTGTGACTTCAAGTGCTGAGTGTTCAATAGTCTTTTGCAATCTTGTGCATCACGAGGCTGATCATCCATTAATGATTTATGGGAACTTTCTAATTTCTATGTCCATCGTCCCATGGCTTATATATATACTGGCCATGTTGAGTAATGAGTTTCTTGTTCTCTTCTCTTGATAGCATTCCTTCAGCTCATTTCTGTTTTATTTTCATATGCATGGAACAGAAAATGGATAGAGCAAGGTCTTATGAGACTGGTTTATTTAAGAAGCCAGCAGATTTCATACAGATGTTTAAGGTATTGTTTCATCTTTCCTGAGTAAGATGTTCTTGTCTTCTTGACATTACCTGGATGCTACTAAAAATTTACGGTCCCTCTTAATATTGAATTTTCACTTCCTGGTTAATTGTTGGTCATAATTTTGTAGGATGTACAATCAAAAGTCAGTGATGTTGTTCTGGGAAAAGAAAAGCCCGTAGAAGAATCTACTCCTGAATATGAGAAGCTTAAACATTACATATTTGAGCTAGAAAATCATCTAGCAGAAGCCCAGAAACAAGCATTTCGTCTTGTGAAAAGACACAGAGGTAAATATCTTGCCCCTAAAATTCATGGTAATCACTTTCTTTGTGACAGTCTCTATGTAAAACGGTAGTAACAATTGTATGTTTGTTCAAAATTTAATCTTCTGAAAAGGAAATAATTAGTTGACCTGGTGTAATATCACAATGAGCACAAGATCGCTGCTCGGAGGCCATCAACAATATCTTAAATGTGTCTTGGTTATGTAATGTTTAACTGGATTGCAAGACCAATTACACCATTCTTATTTTCATTAATCAGAACTTGGGCAATCTTTGGCGGACTTTGGGAAGGCGATTAAGCTTTTAGGCGCCTGTGAAGGGGATTCCTTGGAAAAGGTGTTTTCTGAAGTTGGTTCAAAGTCAGAGATGTTGTCAATTAAACTTCAAAAAGAGGTAACCAGTTAACTGTTTGAATAATATAACTTCATGTTAAATACCATATGATCATTCACTTTCAGTGCTTCTATTACTTAATGATGGTATGCTGTTGCTATAGGCAGACAACCTTCTCTTTAACTTTGAAGAACCTTTGAAAGATTATGTGCGTGCTGTGCAGTCAATAAAGGTGATTTTTTTCTTTTTACATGTATAAATTGTAAATAGAAAATTGTATGTAATGTTGAAGAATTCAAACTAAATCGAGTTCATGACTTATGTTCTCATGTTTATGGCAGGTGACTATGCTCGATCGAGCCAATGCTTTCAGGCAGTACTTTGACTTGGACCAGGAGAGGAAGTATAAAGAGCTTAACCTGTATGTATTGCATACTACCATATACCTAGTTCATGCTCAGTGACAAAGTGTCTAAATCCCTAAGAGTCTAAGATCCTTGTAATGTGGATCTCATGTTTATTCCATACTATTTACCTGGAAAGTTTCTAATCCTATTCTGACTGCAGTGAGAAAATGAAGTTCATGAACCCTGAGAAGTTTTCGGAATCAGAAATTGAGTTCAGTGAGGCAAGTATTCATTTTGAGGAACTATTTCAAGCGAGCAGAAATCGTGATTGAATAATTGTTTTGACCAGTGTTTTGTTGTGAATAAATGCAGTTGAAAGCAGCCAGTGAGGATGCTACGAAGAGGTACGAGCACATAGTTAGCGTAATGAATGACGAGCTCGCACGATTCCAGGAGCAGAAGACAGCTGATATTGGACTCGCATTCCATGAATTTGCCAAAGGTCAAGCAAAGTTAGCTAAAGATATCGCTGATGCGTGGCGCAGCGTCCTCCCAAAGCTAGAAGCTTGTTCCACGTCATAAATGAAACTGCATTAGCTCATTGTGTTTGAGATAGTGGTTGGCCCTTGTGAGTTTTAGGCTGATTTTTTTCCAGTCCAAATTGACAACGATTTCTGTATACTTAAAGTGATGGTTGAAAATGCTCCAGCTGTTATAGACTTTTTTTTAGTGTGTGAGTGTACTCTGTAACTAAAAATTTCGACCAATCAGTGTAATTTACTGGAATGCCTCGAGAAGTATCATGAATAAAGAGGAAAAAATGTGGACATTGGAGCTGTTTATTGTTACTTCCTATATGGAATCCCTCCAGAAGTATAAAACGGAATTTATATCTTCATTTCGGAAAAGTACATGAAACGAGATCTTGAAAAACAACAGGGTTTACAAGTTGCATCGACAGAGAACGGCATAGCCTGCAGCATCATGTTCCTTGTTCACTGTCAAACTTGTGCAAGCTGAATAGACTTTTGAAGCGCCTGGAGGAGGCTCCTCATGATCCTAGGTTCCCCAGGTGGTTCCATGTCCTTCATAGCACCGTTCCTGATCGCTCGAAACACCAGCCCGGAGCCGTCATCCGCCGGAGACACCAAGCAGTCGATGTAGGCCAGGAGCGTTGTCGCGCCGTCGTCGATTCCGATGAATCCAAGCCTGATCCCACCCTCCACCTTGTCCACCTGTTTACAAATGATGAAAAATGCATCAGTTGAAGAGAAATCTGGAAGTATCAGGACCATATCGTTAGCTCTTGGTTTGCCTTGATAGGCACTGGTAGTGGCAACATTGCGCCTTGGCAGAGGCTGTTCCCCCACTGTCAAACAGACATGAACGAAATAACCATCAGTTAAGAATGATAACGCATCAGTTTATGTTGTTTTTAGGTACTTCAGTGTATCGAATTGTATGCATCAACCAATTGGCATAAAAGAATAAGCCAACAGAGAGAATGAGGAAAATTATGCTACACATGCAGCAAGAGAATGCTTATGCTTACCTGAAATAGCAGTGCCTCGAACCGAGAGACGTCGATGTTGCCAGGCAGCTTCACCGTGCCGAGGCTGACCCCATCATCGTCGGCCGGCACAATGCCGCCCTTCCCCGGCACGGCGCACGGCGGTTTGATGGCCATCCTTACCCTGAAACTGGGGTGCTTCTCGGCCTTGAAGCTCCTGGAAGCAGAGTGGCCATGGCTGGAGCAGGAGGAAGTGATCCTGAGGACCAACAGCTGCCTTGCAGTTGCTGCTGCCATGCTCTGCTTTTTGCCGGGGGGAGGCAGAACGGAGATTCAGACTCGAGAGTAGACTAACTCTGGAGTACCAGGGCAGGGCCGGTTAATGTGTGCACCGGATTAACCTGTGGGGATGAGAAATGAATGGACAAGCTGGTACCGAGCAAACAAAATTTTGGTTGGTCGAACACTTCTTGCTTTGTGGTTCAGTTTAGCGAAGCCTGTATGTTTCTAACAATGTATTTATATAGTTATGTGTAGTTATTGACAACAATGACAGTTTGGCCGAGTGGTCTAAGGCGCCAGATTTAGGCTCTGGTCCGAAAGGGCGTGGGTTCAAATCCCACAGCTGTCATATTTTTACCATGATTTTTTTTTCCTTTTTCCTCTCTAGATTCATCGCTGCGGAATCGTGCTCGCGACCTTGGCGAGAACTCCGGCGGAGCGATCGGCCATGGCGGCGTCTCTCCGGGCGTCGTCCTCGTCCCTCCGCTATCGCCTCCTCTCCTCCTCCGCCGCGTGGTCTCCCTGGCGCCACCTCCTCTCCTCCTCCGTCCACTCGGATGCCGCCAATCAGACCGAAACCCTCGCCTTCGACGAGATCCAGCTCTCCCCGGAGAAGCCGTCCACCGCCACCGCCTTCGTCCTCCACGGCCTCCTGGGCTCCGGCCGCAACTGGCGCACCTTCTCCCGCACCCTCGCCTCCGAGCTCCGCGACCGCTCCCCCTCCGATGGTAACACCCGCAAAATCCCCTTATTAAATGCGTATTTCTCTTAACTTATTGTGGTATCCGATGAACACGGGAGCGTCGTCAATGTGCCCCATCTTACAGTGGCATTTGATATAGTTCGGCGTTTGCTTACAGTTACAGGCAGGGTGTTGTTTGGGGAACTAAATATTGATGCTTTTGTGTATGTGTGTGTTTGTAGAGTGGAGGATGGTTCTTGTGGATTTGAGGAACCATGGGAACTCAGCCAGGATCAAAGGGCTGTGCCCTCCCCATGACATGTCGAGTGCGGCGAAGGATCTCGCCGATTTGGTAAAGGCTCGCGGCTGGAAATGGCCGGATGTTGTCGTGGGTCACTCCATGGGTGGAAAGGTTGCGCTGGATTTCGCGGAGAGTTGTTCCAGGGGCGACTACGGAGAATCTGCTGCTCTTCCCAAACAGGTGCAGTGAGTTAATTTTAGTTTCATGTGATTGGTTCTAACATACCAGTTAAGTTAAATAAAAACAAGACCAACCAAGGACTAGCCCTTGGCAGCAATATTAATAGGAAGAACAATCTGAACACTCGCGTAGGCTCGGTCAGTGTATTTACATAAGCAACAAATGTGATGCGAAAACTCTTTATTGTTCCATAAAAAAGGTGATCTGGAAACAAAAATCGTGTATAGTATATGTCTCAGTTTTAGTCGTGTACTATGAATTCTAATTTAGCATCTCGGTTCAACCTTGGACAATTTACTGGTGTTTCTTCTTTCAGAATGATGGTATATTGATTGTAGTGCTTGGTAGTTAATTGGTCTATCCTTTTTATCCCCCAATTTTTTCAGTTGGTCATGTCTAACACTTACTTTGTATTACTGGATCAAGGGGATAGAGATTATGTTTGATTGTGTTACGTATTTCCTTTGATGCAGAACAGTTCTGGGTGCTTGATTCTGTCCCTGCAGAAGTAAAAACAGATAACAGTGATGGTGAAGTTGAACGGGTTTTGCAGACACTAGCAAGTCTTCCTTCATCGCTTCCATCACGCAAGTACTATCTCGTCCCTGCTACCTAATTCATTTGATATATAAATTAAAGTGTATTATTCATTCTGTTCATTATGGTTAAGGGCCACTTCTTTTGGGCTTATGCTTATGCATAAGCGGGCTTATGGATTCCGGTGGGGAGAAACTGTGGTGGGGAGAAGCTCCTAAAAACTGTTTGGGAGACTTCTTTTGGGCTTCTGCAATTGTGGCTTATTCGTTGTTGAGTTGTGATATGTCTATAATGCCCCTTATTTGTCGAGCTTGTTACCCGTGCTTGCGACGTCGATCTATGAGGGAGGTTGGTTTAAAACACATATTCGTACTCTCTACGTTCCTATTAAGAAGGTGTGTTAGTTTTTTGAACAAACAAACATTTATATTTTCACCAAGTTTATACAAAATACTATAAATTTGATCTCTTATAAAAATGTTTGATTTGTTCTGTCTGTACTGTACTGATGTCAACAAGGTCGGTTGAACTTGGAAGCAGAGTTCAGGTTTAATCAGATGAGAAATTCAGCTGATTTGGCAAGATCCAGCTGCATTGCAATGACAAACAAGCAACACACTATTCAGACTTCAGAGCAGCAAGAGCAACTGCAAATTTTGGGACTCGTTGATTTACTAGAACACGTACGCACAACAAAGCACTCTAAAAGAATGCATATTCAGGTTTCATCTAGTAACAGCAGCATGTGAACCAGGAGGACTCGATCTCCCGTCGAGAACTCAAGAACACACACATACACAGCACGAGGCCACGAGAGACGCGTGCGCATGTGCTGGCGGCGTCGAGGTGGTCGGCGCTGGTAAAGAGCTGCTGGTCGACGGCGACATCGATCTGCCGCAGAAGGGATGGTGCTTGTTCGTTGGTGAGGACAAACTCGAGCTCTACAACCTGCAGATCCTGGTGGGAGAGATGCTCCTGCGCGCCGGCGACGCTGCTGCGGACGAGCTCGAGGTGGAGGCTGCTGCGGACGAGCTCGAGGTGGAGGTTCGACGGAGCAGATGCGTCGGGGCGGAGCAGGAATCGGGCCGGAGCAGCGGCATCCGACGGCGTACTGGCTAGATCTGGCGGCGACGGGGGTGGGCGAGTGGCGGCGGCAGTGGGGGACGGCGGTCAGCTGGCGGTGGCGGCAGTGGGAGGTCACGACGCGAGGGAGGGTAGCCAGTTGAGTTTTGGAATTTTCCCCTCCAATCGTTTTCCTGTGGTGGCAGTTTCGCGTAATTAGAACGAAAACGAGTGGCAAGCCTCCATACCGGTTCGGTCGCTTTGCGGGAAGCCGTCCAGAAACACCTCGCGAGCAGTTTCTCCAAACGTGAAGGAAAGGAGTTTCGCGGTGGAAAAAAGCTACCGAGGAGTCCGACACTTCTTTTGGGCTTGAGCGGTCTGGGACCTCGAAGCTGGTTTAGAAGCCCAAAAGAAGTGGCCCTAAATGGGCATTGACCCGTGCTTCAGCAAATCTAGTTTGTGCATCACATGACCAAACACTTACTTATCAGCCCATCACACAGGGAAGGTTGATGTGCAAATGGTGTTGTGTATGACTACATGATGTAAAGACTAATGGCAACATTGACATATGGACTAGTAGGAGAGGATGATCTGTTATAGTGATAATTATAGTTAACATGTATTCTAAAACCAGTACATAGTAAACTCTAGGCTATAGTTTTTGTAACCATGCGCCGGAAGGGTGTACATGGCCGCAATTTTTTCACAGAGTATTGTATGTGGCTCTCAAAGCACCAAAATAAACTTAGATACACCCCGCATTTTAAGCGTCAAGTTACTTGGTTACTTTGATGCTCAGGATGAATAAGTTTTAATATCCAAACACCAGATATTGCTCCTTGTCCTGTAAATCTGTAATGCTGATTTAGGATGAGCTGGAAGCATGTTCCTTTTACTCTAAAATGGTTGAGGCCTGCCTCGTCCAGTGATTCCCTTCCACTAAAAGTGCAATCATGCAGGCAAACTTACTGTTGAAGTCTTGATACAGCAATTTTTTGGCCCTTTGGAGATAAATTACTTTTAATCACATTTGTGTAGATCCTTAATGACGATACATGTTTGCTATCAGGTGGGTCGTTGACCATATGGTCAGCCTTGGATTTTCCAAGTCACTTTCAGAATGGATTGGCAGCAACTTGAAGAGGGACAATGAGCATGTGACCTGGGGCTTTGATCTTCAGGCTGCAACAGACATGTTTACTTCATATAGGTAAAGCTTCAGTTTATTTCACCTCCTCTTCGTCTGTCTTGGTATCTTTAGTTGGTGAACTAGATGCCGTGTAACCCTGTAGTATCGTCAGACTGAGTTAAGTTGTTGCTAATTTTCAGAGAAACAAGCTATTGGTCACTTCTGGAGAACCCACCAAAGGGTTTAGAGATTTCAATTGTACAAGCAGAGCAGAGTGATAGATGGCACCCTGAGGATGTTCAGAGACTCAAAGCACTGTCAAGGAGAGGCAGCAGTCCTGATGCCGGGAAAGTGTCACTCCACGTCCTTCCCAAGTCGGGCCACTGGGTTCATGTGGACAATCCCAAGGGCCTGCTCGAGATTATGGCGCCGAACTTTCTCTCCGCAGTTGGAAATTAACATGGTTTTGAGTATCAACTGCAGCTTTTATGATAGTGTTTGTTGCCACGTTTGACCATATGAAGGATAACTTATTTTTGAGTATCATCACCTGCAGCATTTATGCGCTCTTCTTTATGTGATTGGATAGGAGGCTTTTGTTCTTAGGTTAATGAAAGTGATTTTTTTTTTGTAATGATTGTATGCTCACTTCTTGCCCAGATTAGTGGATGGATCATGGAAGTGATCGTTTGTACTCAAGATGGGAATGGACCGGGTCGGCCCGCTGGGTCGCCGACCCGACCCAAAAAATCGAGGCCAATGGGTCATACGGGTCGGCCTCGAACGGGATTTGGGTCAGCAGGGCCGGCCCCGTATGACCCGCTGGGTCGGCCGGGTCGACCCACCTCGTAGTCTCATGTCTCGTAACAGTCACGATCTCTACCGCGTCGTAGTTGTTGTCTCCCGTTGTTTAGCTCCTTTCAATGAAACGCTCACGTAATAGCAATTACGCCCTTTGTTCCAAAATAGACGACTTTCATTTGTCTATATACGGATGTATGTAGACATCTTTTTGTGTATACATACATATGTGAATATATGGAAGTCAAATAATTTGAAACGGAGGGGTAGCAAAGATAGGTCGATTTGTTTCTGCAAAACAAGCACGTACAGAACAACGGACATGTAGCTTGATCGCTTCTGTTTTTTTTTTTGAATTTGCTTGATCGCTTCTGTTAGCTAGCCTCAGGTACGTATGAAACTATCAATTTCAGGAGCACACTTTTTTTTTTGCTAACTTGCCGACACACGCACATGTGTAAACATGGTTGATTGCTCCAGGCATGACAGGCTGACTGGTTCACTTCGATTACGAGGTAAGCATGCGTATAAACAGCAGTCTGAGCAGCTAATCTGGTAGGATTAGAAATATTCTTATTTCTACACTAGTTGATTTGCACCAAATCACGTTTTACGCTAACAAATTTTGTCAGTGAGTCAAAGTACAGCTAAAATTTGGGTCGACCCAAAATACCCATCAGGCTACCAGAGCCACTGACTATTTTTTTATGGGTCTACCCATGGCCTTTTAAATTGGCCTTGGGGCCAGTAGGGCCGGGTCCAAGGCCAGGTCTGGGTCGGCCCATTCCCATCCTGAGTTTGTACTGTACATTGGAAACCTTACAAACAGAATACATAATAATCAAGGACAAATTTGTGATAATGTAGCAGGTTAGCGACGGATAACGTTACAAACAGAATATAGTACATAATAATGATTTTTTTAGAGGAAAAATTAACACATAATAATGATTTAGTAGTACTCTAGCAATGTTTTTTTTTGTTTGGGTACTCTAGCAATGTTGTCCTGTGATGTTAGCTCGACAACGACAACTAGGCTGAGTTAGTTTGTGGTTGCTGAATCGTGTCGTATGATGATCGTAATCCACAGTCACAGCCTTAAATCGGCGTTTTCTTTTCTTTTTGTGAGCTTAAATCGGCGCTTTCCTTTCTTTCTAAGAGACTCGTACTGCCATACCTGTCGAGTACAGTAGTACACCGACGGACTTGCCTTGCGGGGCAATCAATTCGACGCAAGCACGCTTTAATTTGAAAGACATCCAAAACCTGCCTGTGATAGGATGGTTAGGAGGATCGTTGTACCCTGAGCTTACCACAATTTAAATCTTAGATTTGACATCGGTGTTTTTTATTTAGACGGAATATTGTTCAGTGGGGTGTGACGTTCCCGTCGACAGCAAGTCGTCTGTGATGACTTCGTCAATCTCAAATCTAACCGCCGGCTCAGCTTTTTAGAGGTGCTCATAGAAATAAGATGTGCATGCGTGCGTTCATATGGGTGAATGTGTGCACGAATATGTGAGCGTTTTGAAGGAACGTGGATTTTGCTCATGCGTAAGGGCGCATGCGCAATCACCGACCTGAGCAACTTCTTTTTCGGTTTCGAAGCCCAATGCACGTTCAGAAAAAAAATCGAGAGCCATCTCGTGCCCATGCTGTTCGAAGCACGCTATAAATGTCGCGCCATCCATGGGCACGTTTCATTCCGGCCACGGTTAGCTGACAAAGCGCCACACCGCCGGAACCAACCGATCACAAGATCGGCGAGGAGGACACAGCGTCTCTGAGCAAAGACAGTATGGATTCCGGCGACGCGGCGTGGCGCTCCCGCGCGGTCTGCGGCACAGAGTACACCTGCTGCCGCTCTGCGCCGGGCGGGACGGGCACCGCGCTCCTCGTGCTCCGCCTCTCGCGCGTCAGCACCGCCGCGGCGGTCGAAGCCGCGGTCCACTCCCTCCAGACCGTGCACCCCGTCCTCCGCGCCCACCTCCGGGGCTCCCCCTCCAGCCCCACTCTCGCCTTTCCCCCTTCCTCCTCATCGCCGCAGGTAAGCCTCGCGCCCCAGCCGACCACGCTCGACTTCCACTCCCTCACCGAGCGCGAGATCAACCGCAACCCATGGGCGGCCGGCGCCGCGCACGGGCCCGACGGCGTCCCGGTGCTCTTCGCCGAGCTCTACGACCTGCCGGGCGGTGGGGCGGCGTTGTTCGTCCTGATCCACACGGTCGTGTGCGACCGCGCGGCATCGGAGGCGCTGCTGAGGGAGCTCCTCGCGCTGCTGGCCGGCGACCCGGAGGTGAGGGAGGAGGTGGCGGCGGTGGAGGCAGGGCTGGAGAAGAGGATACCCAAGAAGGACGCGCGGAAGCCGCTCTGGGCGCGTGGGGTGGACATGGTGGGCTACTCCATCAGCGGCCTGCGCACATCCACGCTGCCGTTCCAGGAGACCGGCACGGCGAGGTCGACGCACATGGTGCGCCTCGGGTTCAGCCGCGAGGACACGACGAGGCTGCTCCATGTGAGTGTTGCTTTGGACCCATGATACTGCAATTGCGCACATAGATAGATCACTGGTTCTCTTCACATGGTCGTCTAGGCGTGTAAGGAGAATGGAGTGAAGCTTTGTTCGGCCATGGCTGCCGCGACGCTGCTAGCTGCACGGCAGTCGAAGAAGCTCGACAGCGGCCAGCAGGAAACGTACTCCGTCGCGACCATGATCAATTGCCGCCAGTTTCTTGAGCCAGCTTTGGACGATCACAACGTTGGTGAGTCTCTGGAGCGTTGTGGTGTGATCGAGTTGATGTCCTGGGAGAGATCTTCAAATGCAACATCTTGACGCTGTTAAGTTGCAGGGTTCTTCCACTCTGCTATCGCCAACACCCACAAGATGAACAGAGAGGAAGAGCTGTGGCCGCTGGCCAGGAGGTGCCATGATTCCTACAGCAACGCCAAGAACAACAAGAAGCACCTCACCGACATCCGGGATCTCAACTTCCTCATGTGTCGGGCCATCGAGAACCCCCAGCTGACAACGGCCTCTGCGCTCCGAACGGCGCTCGTCACCGTGTTCGAGGAGCCAGTAACCCATGACATGTCTGATCTGCAGAGCAGGGCCGGTGCGGAGGACTATGTCTACTGCGTCACCATGCACGGCGCCGGTCCGTCGATCGGCGTGTTCGACTCTATCAGGGACGGCCAGCTGCACTGCGCGTGCGTGTACCCATCGCCTCTGCATTCCAGGAAGCAGATGCAGGAGATATTTGACGAGGTTAAGCGAATCTTACTCGAAGGGAGCACCGCAATGAAGTGAAGGACGAAGAGAACAACGCTAGTGGTGATAGCTACCTACCTCGCAAAACCATCGATCCATTCCCTGCATTATTTTCAAGTCCACGATCAAATAAAAATACATAATGGTAGCGTGCTGAGGAGCTGATCGTCGTGGCACGATCAGAGAAGAGAAACTCTAAAATGCACTGCAGCGTCGAATCCCGTGCCCATGCACTCCTTCGTCTCAAAATAATTCAAGTTTTATGTGTGTTCTAGTTTGACCAGTGGTAGATCCAACTGGGAAAATATTTAGTAATACCATATCTTCTGTGATACCATGATACTCCCTCCGATTTTATATACAAAACCAATTCCTAGATATCAAGAAAACAAAGGCAACTATTCACTCCATTTCTGAACGTAGGATGTATAATTTTCTCCACGAATATTAAGATATGAGTATGTGGCATATGGTGTACTCATTTTTTTTTTAAGTTGGGAGATATTAGTTTCTAATAGGCACAAATTGAAAACAATGCACCCTATAAATTAGGATTCATTTTTGGATGGGTAAAATTGTCCATACATCTCATTATACCATACATTTTGAAATTTTTCTGAAAAAACTATACACCTTACATCAAATAACGGAGGGAGTATTAAATAGCACGATTAACCATGTGGAAAGTTCTGTACTAATTAAACATGTTGTATATGGTGTCTCTTTCTCTATGGTTACATGCAACATTCACATTAATGAGCACCATTGAACGATAGTGGCCTTGTATAGATGCAGATTGAATATTTGATACTCCCTCCATTCGGGTTTATTAGATGTATTCCCCAAACCAGGTTTTCCCATGAGTTAGATGCAATTTTGACAATTAATGAGAAACTAGGAGAGAGGAAATGCAAGACAACCAATGCATGCACACCAATTTAGCCATTAATGAGTAATTAGGAAAGAGAAAAGGAAGGCAACCAATGCATGCACACCAATTGTGCTACTCAACCCACCAATAGTTAGCCACCTAGATCCCAGAGATTTGTTAAATGCATCCTATAAACGGTATAGAGGGAGTAGTAGCCTTTGTATTCAGAAAAGGAGAGAGTACCACTAATCAAAATTTAAAATTAAAAGTGACAAAAAATTCTGAAACAAATTTGTGGTGTTCACAAGATGAGTGTTTACGTTTAAAAAAACATCAGAACCCAACTCGAAATACACGCAAACAAAAAAAGTATCTTTGTTTCTCTACGTGTATTTCAAATTATGCTGTGAACATATGAGGGAATATAAACACGCATCTTGTGAACAATCACAAATTTATTTCAAAACTTTTTGAAACATGTAAATTTGAATTTTAAGGAGTTCTATCATGGTATCATGTGAGGTGTCACTAGTACAGATTCTTACATTAGAGTCGGCCCTAGAGACTTACCGCAGCCGGTTTTGATAGCCGTCTCTAGCCAGGGGTCTCTAATATACGCTCCATTAGAGCCGGTTCCCGAAGGTGAGGGAGGAGGTGGCAGCGGTGGAGGCAGGGCTGGAGAAGAGGATACCCAAGAAGGAGGCGGAAGCCGTGGCTCTGGGCGCGTGGGGTGGACATGGTGGGCTACTCCATCAGCAGCCTGCGCACGTCCACGCTGCCATTCCAGGATACCGGCAAGGCGAGGTCGACGCACATGGTGCGCCTCGGGTTCGGCCGCAACGACACGACGAGGCTGATGGATGTGAGTGCTCTATCGAGATCACCTTGTTTCTAGAATTCTAGTACACCACGTTGATACTGCAACTGCGCATATACACTCTTCACATGGTCATGTAGGCGTGCAAGGAGAACGTGGTGAAGCTTTGTTCGGTCATGGCTGCCGCGACGCTGCTAGCTGCACGACAGTCGAAGAAGCTTGACAGCGGCCAGCAGGAGACGTACTCCGTCGCGACCATGATCAATTGCCGCCAGTTTCTGGAGCCAGCTTTGGATGATCACAACGTTGGTGAGTCCCTGAAGTGCTGTGGTATGAGCTAGCTGATGTACAACAAGAAATCTTCAAATGCAACACCTTGACGCTGTTAAAATCGTTGCAGGGTTCTTCCATTCTGCTATCGCCAACACCCACAAGACGAACGGAGAGGAAGGCCTGTGGACGCTGGCCAGCAGGTGCCATGTTTCCTACAGCAACGCCAAGAACAACAAGAAGCACCTCACCGACATCCGGGACCTGAACTTCCTCATGTGCCGGGCCATGGAGAACCCCAGCTGACGACGGCCTCCGCGCTCCGAACAGCGCTCGTCACCGTGTTCGAGGAGCCTGTGACCTTCGACATGTCTGATGTACACAGCAGGGCTGGCGTGGAGGACTATGTCTGCTGCGTCAGTGTGCACGGCGCCGGCCCGTCGATCGGCGTGTTCGACTCTGTCAGGGACGGCCGGCTGGACTGCGCGTTCATGTACCCATCGCCTCTGCATTCCAGGAAGCAGATGCAGGAGTTGTTTGACGAGGTGAAGCATTTTACACGAAGGGAGCACCGCAATGAAGTGAAGTACGAAGGGAACAACCCACGTCGACGTCGCCAGATCATCGAACGATTCCCTGCATTATTTTCAAGTCCACAATCACATAAAAATAATAATGGTGGCGTGCCGAGGAACGGATCGTGGTGACACGGTCAGAGAAGAGAAAATCTAAAATGCAGCGCAGCGTCGAATCTCCTGCCCATGGGATGTCCCTGCCCATGCTATCCCTCTAGTTCGAAATAATTGAAGTTTTATTTGTGTTTTAAGTCAAACTGGTTTGACCAGTGGGGGATCTGTAGCATCTCCATCGTCATTAGCCAACTAGTGTTATTGGGATTGTCGGCACACGTTGTTACTCAATTTGGTATCAGGTGTTTCAGCGACGTCCCTCAATAGACACTCCTAATAGTTTTTTTTATCACATTTCATATTTCTAGAAAAATACAACCATATTGCACATATTTAAACATTTAAATTAATTCCACAATAATTGAAGCATATAAATATAATAATACATACACCAATTTAAATTTAAATTAAATGCAATTCGAGAAGTTCAACTAGGTCAAGCTTGGAGTGCTTTGCGCGCCCACATATGCCAAACTAGATCATGTTGCAGTTTATTGTGAGTATGTTCGTCAACTGACACTTATGATCAACTGGGCAAGAGGGCTCTGCGATTCAAATGGCTGACTAACTCTCGATGAACGGATCTGCTATGGTTCATGGGTGTGCAGCTGAACACCCAAATTTTTCTGCAAAAAAAATACCATATGTATGCTAGTGGTAATTATCAGCACGTATAGGTACGTTTTCTCGTCCAAATGGGGGTGTCTATGGCCCAACAAGCTTGCAGCCCAACCGCAACCGAGCCAAGCAGTCGAGACGCAGCGAGGCGGCTGGCGCCGGGTCAAGCAGGGGAGAGCAGGCATGAAGGCGTCGGCGGGGATGGATGATGGAGAGCGCGGGAATTGTCGCATGCCAGTTTTTTTTACTTATATTACAAGTTTCAAAAAAAATTGAAATATTGTTGCTACAATGTCAATTTGTACTTTTATTGGCGCAAATGCATGGACCATTTTCACCTTTTCAGTTTTATGTTTTCCGTTGGTTGAAATTTGAACAACCAAAATTAAATTCCAAGATCCGTCCCTGTCGATGATCATGATATGCATATATAATAACACAAGCGGTCATGACTCATGACTTCCCTTATTTACTCTTTGGACAGGGTACCGGACAATAGACAATCCATTTTGGGCATTTGGCAGCTGAGCTCCATTGCAGTTTCGTGTGGCTCCGACGAACAGTGTCATCTTCCAGGTGCGGCATTTGAACGGAAGAGGCTCGTACGCGTCGAGTGCGTCGATGGAATACCTTGCTTCCCGGCAAGCTGCTGCTTGCTGGTGCGTCTGTTGTTGCAGTTGCAACGCAATACGGAGGAAGCACTGCCCAGGATTTGACACGCGGCCATGATCACCGCGGGACGAGGACGGCACGTTCCATCTCGGAAAAAGTACAAAGTCTCATTCTGGCCACCGGTTGCCGACACAGCCGACGACAAAGCGCCAACACCGCCGACCAATCACCAACCCACCACATCGTTCATCTCCGTGCCAAATCAAACCGATCCAAACCGGCAAACGCCAGCGTCGGCCACTCCCTCTGTCGACATGGATCCCGGAACGGAGCACGCCGGCACGGCCGAGCCTGGCGCGGCGGCGTGGCGCGCCCGCGCCGTGGGAGGCACGGAGTACAGCTGGTGCCGCGCCGTGCCGGGCGGCACCGGCACTACGCTCCTCGCGCTCCGCCTCCCGCGCGGCCGCACAGCCGCGGCCGAGGCGGCGGTCCGCTCCCTCCAGACCGCCCACCCCGTCCTCCGCGCCCACCTCCGCGCGGTCTCCACTTCCAGCCCCACCCTCGCCTTTCCCGCCTCCTCCTCTTCCCCTCAGCTCCCCCTCGCGCCCCAGCCTTCCGCGCTCGACTTCGACTCGCTCCTCGAGCGCGAGCTCAACCGCAACCCGTGGGCGGCGGCCGAGCCAGAGTCCGAGGACGCACCGGTGCTCTTCGCCGCGCTCTACGACCTGCCGGCCCCTGCGGGCGGAACGGCGCTGTTCGTCAGGATCCACACGGCCGCGTGCGACCGCGCGGCGTCAGCGGCCCTGCTGCGGGAGCTCCTCGCGCATCTGGGCGGCGCCGGTGCTGGCAACCCGGAGGCGGCGGCGGTGGAGGCGGGGTTGGAGGGCAGGATACCGCAGAAGGACGCGTGGAAGCCGTTCTGGGCGCGGGGCGTGGACATGGTGGGCTACTCCATCAACGGCCTCCGCACCTCCGCGCTGCCGTTCGTGGAGACCGGCACGGCGAGGTCCACCCAGATGGTTCGCCTCGCGTTCGGCCGCGAAGACACGACGCGGCTGCTCGACGTGAGTTGCCTTCACCTTGATTTTCTAGTGCACCACATTGGTATACTGCATTTGTGCATATAGATTACCGGTTCTTTGCGCATTGTCTTGTAGGCGTGCAAGGAGAACGGGGTGAAGCTCTGCTCGGCCATGGCTGCCGCCACGCTGCTAGCTGCGCGGCAATCGAAGAAGCTGGACAGCGGCCAGCAGGAGACGTACTCAGTGGCGACCATAATCAATTGCCGTCAGTTTCTTGAACCACCTTTGGATGATCACAACGTTGGTGAGTCCCTGAAGCAAAGCAACTAGAACTAGAAGCATAGCATATTCTGCAGTTTGAGCTTGACCCACTATTCAATCACTGCAGGTTTCTTCTACTCTGCCATCACCAACACCCACAAAATCCATGGCGAGGAAGGGCTGTGGGAGCTGGCCAAGAGGTACCACGATTCCTACACCAGCGCCAAGAACAACAAGAAGCACCTCACGGACATCGGCGACCTGAACTTCCTCATGTGCCGGGCCATCGAGAACCCCCAGCTGACGACATCCTCCGCGCTCCGGACAGCACTCGTCTCCGTGTTCGAGGAACCGGTCACCTACGACCTCTCTGATCTACAGAGCAAGGCTGGCGTCGAGGAGTATGCCTGTGTCGCCACCGTGCACGGCATCGGTCCGTCGGTCGGCGTGTTCGACTCTATCAGGGACGGCCGGTTGGACTGCGCGTGCATGTACCCGTCTCCTCTGCATTCCAGGAAGCAGATGCAGGAGCTGTTTGACGAGGTGAAGCGGATTTTACATGAAGGTAGCAAATCAAGTGATGAGAAGTAGGAAGATTTGCACATAGCAGATTTCAATAGCATTTGATCCTTTCGGTAAATGAAGTTGTACTCCACGCCATTTATGTTGCACGTTTCAGGTGCAATTTGAAATGTACTTCAGAATTGAATTGAGCTAAACTATCTCCAGCAGATGAAAACCTTTGCTGTCGAACGACTCAAGCAAGCATATGATGAACCCACCTAGGGTTAGGGGGCCTATAGGCTATAGCAGGGTGTAACCTTGAGGTGTACTAGTGTACTATAAACACAATGTCTTGAAAAATCAACAAAACTAATACAGGATGTGCATCTCATGTCACAAACTTTGGAGTTTAAATTCAGTACATAACTCAAGAAACAAAAAGGACAAGAGAGCAGCGATATGGCTCCCGGGCGACAGAGATATTTAAAAAGTTTAATGAAAGCTTTGGAAAAATTCAAACAAAAATACCACGATGTAGATAAAACTATGCACTACGACTCTGAAAAAGTTTTTATGTGAAATACAATGTATTCTAGTCTCAGCAAAAAGGACAAAAATACAAATTTGGGGCGCGATCAGTTCAACCCTTTTTTAGCTAAGTTCTATCATTGCATCACTCGGTTTAAATATAATGGACATATGTACCTTCTCATCACATTTTCTCACTATTCTCCACATAATAAATTATAACCGTGAAAACCACATCGGATTTTGGTTAAACGTTGTAATATGCGGCCTGATTCGTGGTAGATGTAAAGTCCGACCAGGACTAAACTAATTTGTGGTAAAAGTGAACTTGACTCTAGTTTTTTCGATTGTGCGTTCAAATTTGACTATGTTTGACACCCCGTGGGTCTTTTGAAGCTGATGGATCCACGATGTCAGGGTCTCTGTTGAAGAAACATGTGTTATTTTAGATTATTTCATACTTGTGATCGCGTCTAACAATTTTATTTCTGAGTGTGTCCTCTTTTTTTTGATGTGTACAAGCATTGATGAGACATGATGTTTATTTAGAGTATGAACTTAGCAACTAAACTTTTACTCTCCTTACCGTTGCTGCAACTCGAGATTTGTTGAAGTTGTTGAAGAGCTTCTTAGCTATTGTACAGATACTCTTTATCACCACATACACCATTAGTATTTGACATGCCTTCATACAACTGTATATAATGGTCATACGTAGTTCGCCGAAGTTATCTTGAGGACACCACAACTTTGGAAACTCGCTAACATGCAAGATGACAACGTAAAAGCTGTTCTACACCACGCAATTCAGAAATGCAATCCTATAATTGGCGAGGTATTACCATCTCACAAGGATATAGACACAACAATACTTGACGGAGATGGTAATTAGACGCTTCACGATTTTCGGGCATCACTGATCATGGCAATACTTTAGACTGGGTATGGCGAAGGAAGACGTGGGAGAGGGGGGGGGGGGGGGGCAAATGCCCCTCCTTTCCCACTGTTAGGATGTATGACTCATTTAACATAAACTTGTCCATGAAAATGTAAAATTCTATTGGCCATAATTATCAATAATCAAAATTTAATCAACATGAAATTATTGAGCAATTTACCAATTAAAGTTAGTCGTGTTTTAGGAGCTCGGGTGACTACCATACTCCGCCATGTGGGGTCCTCCACTACATTGGTAGGAATCTTCCTTGTGATAATTGCCTTCACGAGTACTTCCACTCTGCCGAGACGATACAACACTGGTCCTGGAAGCGGGGGACTTCCTGTCCTGTCTAAATGTTGTCAGCCAAGGTTCATTTTGAACCCTGAACTCATAGAGGTCCGACCGGGATTTCTACTGTGGCTGACAATATTGGCCCACATGTCATTGAGAGTAGGTGAAGCGGATTTGACTCGAAGATTGCAACACAAGTGATGAGAAGTAGGAAGATTGCACATAGCAGATTTCAATAGTTTTTTTTAACTGTGGGGCAAAAGCTTTGACCCTTATATTAATTAAGAGAGAAGGTGCCCGGTTTATTAGTGGAAGAAACCGGACGAAAACCATACAACAAACACCAACAACATGGGAGGGGCCAACACAACCACAAAGTGCAACACCTAAAACCAGCAACTCTCGAAGCGACAACCACACTCTACCTAAGCAACCGAAGACTGACGACTACCCTACGACCACGCAGCTGCCGTTAAGCAGTTTCAATAGTATTTGATCCTATCGGTGAATGAAGATGTACTCCACGCCGTTGATGTTGCACATTTAGGTGCAAATTGAATGAAAAAAGATATATGAATGGTTGATTTGGATGGCGATGGAGGAACCTTTTGCATGAACTCACAATAGCAGGATATTCACTCGGGCAGCGCTGAGCGTCCTCAATCCTCCGCACGGAGCGCGCGACACGTGTCTAAGAGGCCTGTACGTACACGGAAATAAAGCAAAGAAAAAGTCAAAGCGCCATCCCCACCGCATCCGCCCCTCCATGTGACCCGCCCATCGCCGGAGAAGATCGCCGGAGAAGACGTCGCCAGAGAAATACGCCGCCGCAGCTTCGCCGGCTAACGTCGGAAGCAACGCCGTGCGCCGTCGGGAGCATCGCCGGCTAACGTCGGAAGCAACGCCGTGCGCCATCGGGAGGATCGCCGGCTACCGTTGGTAGCAACGCCGCACGCCCACGGGAGCATCGCCGGATACCGTCGGCGTCGGTAGCAACGCCGCGCTTCTTCAGCAGCACAAGAAAATTGCTACAAAACTCTACGGATTTGCATCAAAAAATGAAAAAAATTGCTACAAAACTTCCAAACATTTGCACCAAAATTCCAAAAAAAATGTATCAACAAAAGGAATTTGCTACAATTGATCTGTAGATTTGTATCAAAGGAAGAAAAAAAATGCTACAAATCATCCAAAAGTTTGCATCCTAGGAAATAAAAAGATGCTATAGCAAGAAATTGCTACATCTGCTCCAACGATTTGCATCAAAAGAACAAAAAAATTGCGACAAATCTTCACAGAATTTGCACCTACGCCCCTGATGTGGTGCTGGAGGTCAAGCACGGGGAGGCCGGCAGTCACGAAAGCAGGGAAGACCGAGGTTGGGGGATTGACGACCGGCCTCCATGGACGTGGAGGTCGGGGCGAGTTCGGGGACGACCTTGAACGGCGGCTGGGCCGCTCGCCGGAGCCAGCCTCGCGTGAGGCGGATACTAGATTTAGGGGCGGAACGTGTGGCTGGCACGGCGGCGCAACGATGGAGCGGCGCCCCGAGCTTCGCGTGAGGGGATGCGATGGGGAAAAGCAGTGCGAGAGGATAAGGTAGCTTCGAATCTTCGATGCGGAAGAGAAGTGGTGGCCTGGTGGGCCGCCTCCTGTCGCTTCGTTCGGTCACGGGCCGTAGCGGCTCACGGGAGAGGACGCATGTCGCCAGCGCGAGACGGAGGACGCGCGCGTCGTATCCTCCGGATGATAGGAAGCGTTTTCCTATTCACTCGGATCTGTTACACGATTGCTTCGCGTCGACTCGAGACTGAACCGCGCCCGTAGAAGCCTAGTAGGATTAGGTTTAGGATTCCGTATACTATTCGGATCTACACTCCGTGATTAATTCCAACAGAAACTTCACGTTGCCGGTTGCCCCCTATATATTCGACGCTCCTGTGAACAAACTTCCCACCGATCAGAGCAAACCAAACCTGTTATAGTGTTATTTTCTCTTTGGCTGCAGTGCAGCACATCATGGTTTCCTACAGAAGGGTCTTCGTCTTCCTGACTCTCGTGGCAACCCTGCTTGCCGCGCCAGCTATGTCGATGGCCAGAACCACGCCCCCGGGACGCTCACCCGCCCCGGCGCCATCCATGCCACCTACCACGGCGTCCACGACAAGACACGACGACATGTTTCCCCTATATTGGATGCTATTAAATAATGACGACGGCACTCCGTCGTCCACGTCCAGCGCCACGGCTGCCGTATCGCCCGCCGGGACTGCTGCGGCGCTCTCGGTCGCCGGCGTGATGGCCATGATGCTGTTATAAGTTCCTCGATCAGTTTTGATATCCTACTAGTTAGTTAGTACGTACGATTCTTCCATGTAGCCATCGGTAGTCTAGTTGGAATCTGTTATGGTGCCAGTAGATTTTTGTAATTACTACTCTTCCTCCAGAGTTCGTGTAATCCAGCAGTTCTTGTAAACTTATTAAATTCAATGATTGTTGGACATAATCAATCTGTTCAGTGCTGTCTGCACATCACTAGTTAAACTGGTCTGCAACTGCATTGCTGTATATAATGCAAGGGATGACGAAACCATCCGTCCAAAGATTCCGCAGCTCGTACGAAGAACATATCAGATCTGAACGAATAGTCGTGGTCTGGTCTGAATATTATCAAACCAAAAACACTCCAAACAATGATCTCTATTATATAATACGAGTAAAGGTGATGGTTGGCAGCGGTACGTCACCAAACTTACCCTTTAAGTTGATAAAATTTACATCAGATGCCACCTATAAGTGAAAAAACGATTCAAACGATACATCTTAAACCGAACGAAAATAAAACATGACATCCATCCGGTCAAGGACTCCCGATCCGGCCGGAACGCTACGCGCGTCCGTCGTAGTTGATCACCCGGTCTAAAGGAAGGCAATGCTATGTCACGTAATCGATCCGTAACCAAGCTCAAGCTCAAAGAAAAAAAATATAACGGCAAGCGATTCAATCAGTGCATGCGTGCACTTAAAAACTGAACGTCGCATGTGTTCTTCCTCTTTCAGTTTCATGTGTGCTCCCTCCAGTCGGTTTATAGGTGTTGTCCATATTGTTACGGAAAAAATGAGGTGCCTCGCTTATCTTAAATTATCAGTTTTACCAATGTAGTGTATTTGATACGAGAAAAGTTAACTCATTAAAAAATATAACATCTAAAATTTCTAATGCTATATTTAATCTTTTCTATTCTTTACTACTCTCTCCGTCCCAAAATAACTGTCTTAGATTTGTCAAAAAGTAGATGTATCTAAACATGAAACAAGTATAGATACATTCACTTTTATACAACTTTGAGACACTTATTTTGGGACGGAGGGAGTATTAATTTCGAATCAGAGTCGATGCTATGGTATATCACCCACCTTTGCACTTGAACCCCCATGATATGGAAAATCAACCGAAAGGTATAAAAACGGTGACATTCTACCCTTTTACACTTTGGCACCTCAAGAAGCCAAACCACGAGCGATGTTCTTAGAATGACGGAGGTGGCGGCGGGCGCACCAACTGCCATTTTGGTAGGAAAAATCGTGAAGGCTGACGCCGGCAAACGACTTCGCTCCATGCCCACAAGATCGTCGTCAAACACGTCATTAAACTGCAACTTGTTATGCATTGGTTTTTTGTTGGTGATATTATCCCGTAGCAACGCACGGGTATTGTGCTAGTTGAAATAAACGGGTTAGTAACAACCATTGCCTTGTGGTATCACTACAAATTTTCTTTTCCTTTTAGTTGCACACTTGGTAGTGATAACACCAGAAGATACACACGCTTTCAAAATCAGAAAAGAGGGTTATCATTCATATCTGATAGCATTCTCCATAAGCTTCAAACACAGCAAATCATTATGTGCCACATAAGATATTGATGATAACCCTCTTTTCTCTTGCGGGGAATGCAGCTATGCAATTTTGGGCTCAAACCTGTCTAAATCCGACCCCACGTTTTCTAACAATATATCACACACATCTAGTTCATATTTAAATCATTTCAAAAAGTCAGCCAAAACTCATTTAAATGGGTAAAACTCCAAGCAATTCTCTCATAAAATAATGTTTGGCAGGTTGATTATATCTTAGTGTACGTGTTCGGTTGGGCTCTTGATGAGTGGACCCGTTGTACTACAATGCGATCTTAAAAGAACACACTAATATGAGCCACACTCCTCGTCACAGTGTATAAGATTTTGGTGATTCTCTAGCAAGGTCATGAAAGTCTGAGGAGTGTGACTTATATGCTCCACTCACGGGGAAGGCTTGGCAGCTTTGTACGGGTAAAGATATTTTGAGTGAAACTTGCCGAGAAGACTGACAATTCAAGACATAATCCTTGTTCATGTTCAGCGCCATTTCTTGTCTAGGTGAAAGTTCAATTTAACAGTCTACACTGAACTGTAGTTATATCAAACAGTGATATGAAACTAGAATGCAATTGATGTGACTCTGAGGTCTGATGGGGGATTGTTAGATTTTATGGGATTGGCCCATCTAGCCTAGGCAAATCCTACAATCTCAAAGATCCATTCAGTTTTGTGACTATTGGGACTAAGTTTAGTCCCACGGTATTATAGGTTGGAGAGAGTTGGACCTACTAAACCCTAAAAAAAAACTCTTCTCCCTAATAAGTGAGTGGGAAAATAAGACGAGTCTACGCGCACTCATCCCCCTCCACCGTCCGCCATGCCACGCACGTCGCGTTTCGTGAATCAAGTTCAAGTTAGAGTAGTCCGCGTGGGTAGAGATTTTTTTTTTCATGAGACATCAAAAGTGTGCACGTGTCAACCGGCATATGTGTATGCTTGACAAGCGCCCTAACTCTTCCACCACGTGGCGTATTTGCTCCACCATGTGGCAATTGTGTAATCGTGTGGCTTTTGTGCTATGTTCCTATCGCCGGAATAATGGGGAGGACAGAAGGAGAGGAGGGAAAGAGATAGAGGTACCACACACATCTTGCCTCTCCACTCTCTCGTTCCTTTTTGTGGTATTTTCAGCCGTCTCTATCTCGACGACCAAGCGCATGGCTGTCCGGGTGAGCAGGCTTCCGAAACTCCTTCTCTTGAGATCGGCGCGACCGCTCGCTTACGTCTGACTACAGCTGCTTCGACTGACAGAATCCAGTTGGGCCGACTATCCGACTTCAGCTGTGCCAACTGCTCGACTCCGACTACGAAGCCAACTGATCGTCTTCCTCTTCGCCACCATGACCAACAACAGTGAAGTTGTGGCAGGGACCTTCCCTGTTAACACGCATGTGTTGGCTCTCCCTCGATTTGCACTAAGTTTCCGTTCCCTATGCGAATCTGCTAGTTGTGTCTAGTATGTTGAACGTGGTTAAGTTTCCTATTCCATTTGTTAATTAATCTCATACGAAAATTGTTTAATTAGTCAACAGAAAGTACTTTTTAATGATGTTATTTCATCAATAAAGCGCCACATTTTCCATTAAAAAACAGTTGAGTAGAATTACGTAGATATGAAATTCTGAATGGGTTGGATTTGGATGGCGATGGAGGAGCCTTCCGTGCACACGAGCAGGATCATATCAGGTATTTCCGCAGCATATTGCCTCAGATTTTTACACGTTCGCGTTGCGTCGACTCGCGCCGCAGAAGCCTAGTAGGCTAGTAAGATTAGGACTCCCTATGCTACTCGGTTCCGTGTTTTTTTTTTTTGTTCCGTGCTTAATTCCAACAGATGCTTCACGTTACCGGTTGCCCCTACATAAGATCCGGATTAGGATCCGCTATACTACTCCGATTCGGATCTACACTCCGTGATTAATTCCAAGACGCACTCGGCACGCACTTCACATTGCCGGCCGGTTGCCCCCTATATATTCGGCGCTCCTGTGATCAATCTTTCCATCGATCATAGCAAACCAATCTGTCCTGTTCTCTTTTTTTGCAGCACATCATGGTTTCCTACAGAAGGCTCTTCGTGTTCCTGACTCTCGTGGCATCCCTGCTTGCCGCGCCAGCGATGTCAATGGCCAGAACAACGCCGCCCCTGGGACACTCACCGGTCCCGGCGCCGTCCATGCCGCCTACCACGGCGTCCACGACACGACACGACATGTGGAACCCCCTTGACCCCACATCACCCCTATGGCCATTAAATAATGGCATGATGTGGTACGACGACACTCCGTCCAGCGCCACGGCTGGCGTCTCGCCCGCCGGAACCGCTGCGGCGCTGTCAGTCGCCGGCGTGATGGCCATGATGCTGTTCTAAGTTCATCGATCAGTTTGATATTCTAGCTTGTTACGATTCTTCCATGTATAGGCATCGGTAGTCTAGTTCGAATCTGTTATGGTTAGTAGGTTTGTGTAATTACTACTCTTCATCCAAAGTTCGTGTAATCCAGCAGCAGTTCTTGTAAACTGATTGAATTCAATGGTTGTTTTGTTAGTAACAGTCAATCTGTTCAGTGTTTTCCGCCTATAACATGATAAACTGGTCAGCAGCTGCATTGCTGAATTACAATAATAGTGGTTTAGGATAACGGAAGGGACGACAAAACAGTCAGCATCTGTGCAAAAGATTCTGCAGCTCGGACACAAAAGCACAAAACACATCTCTGAACGATCCCGATCTTACAGTGTTCTACTTCTTTCTGAATCAGAATATTATCAATTCAGAAACACCCGAAACAATAATTGAAGCAAACGTCATTGCCATTGTGGTACCACACTACCACTACAAATTTCCGTTTCCTTGTAGTTTGCACACTTGGGAGCGATAACACCATAAGATATACACGATTTGATAATCAGCCAATAAACCCCAAAATTACATATCTGCACTCCACGCAAGAGAAAAGAGGGTTATCATTATTTAACGTGGCACATAATGATTTGCTGGGTTTGAAGCATCTGGGGATTCTACAAGTAGAACTATTGATGGGTCTGCATATGCCGGACGCTCGACGAGTGATTGAGCATAAAGACAGATACCGAGTGGATTACGAAAAAGTTCCACCTTATAGACAGTAACGGCGGTGTTGTGCCTCTTCGACGGTACTACCTCATCTCTCCTTTATCTCGGACAGTGGCTCACTTCCCCTCGTCGCAAGCTCCGGCTCACCTCTCCTCCCTCTCCAACACGGCTTCACCTCTCCTTACGCTTTGAAACCAGCTCACCTCCCATACTCGTGAGGACCATCTCACCTCTCCTCTGTCGTCGCCACCAGCTCACCTCTCCTTTCTATTTCACGGTGACTCACCTCCCTCCTCTCCGGCACTCATGGCCTATCTAGACCTGATGGGATAGCCGTTCCTCATTTAGGACCAAACTACAGTACACTTGTAGTTTAAATTTGAATTAATTTTGAAAATTCTGTGAAAATTATTTAAATTGGCAAGAGTGCCTATGAAGAGAGAAAATTTCAAAATAGTTTGGAATTAGCCATCCAATATGGTCTACTTTGTGTAAAAAATGGAGTGGTGTCATTTTACTCTATTATTGTTCCATGCCAAGATGCACTTATGTGACAAATATGAGCACTGGAGTCCTTTTTTGCAATTGGTTGCTTCGCAAATATCAAACAGCGTGGGAGTGGAGCTCCACGGGCGCGGCGACGGCGGCGGCGGCGGCTGACCCAGGACCTTCGGGCGGTGGCTCACACTCGGTCGGAGGCGGCAGCGGAGGTGCCCTTGGTCGATCTCCCCCACCATGGCATCTCACCTAGCTCCCTCCACCCCCACCTCGGCGGAGTGCTGCTAGTAGCTCCTCCGTGTGCCATGGACGCTCTCCTCCATTGGGACTTCTCCCCCGGCCTGGCGGTCGAGGCTCAGGTGCGTCGGCGCTATGGATCTCAGGTCCATTACTCCCCCTCCCCCGGCTCCAAGGAATTCTTCCTTATGGTGTCGTTCTCTTCGGCCTCCTTCGATCTCTCGGAAGAATCGGTTGGTCTAGCTCTGCAATCTTGTATTGGCGGGGATCGGCTGGGATTCAAGGTCTATCAAATTTCTGACCGGCGCTTCCGATTCTCAGTTGCTTCTAGCGGTGTTGGTCACTTCATCTATGGCATTCGTGACAGAGTTTGGCCTGATTTTGTGTGTCACTTCAGTCTGTTCAGAGGTGTTCATCCAATGGTCTCAGGGTTCCATCATTCCAATTCTGGCTGGAGCTCGGACACTGAACTAGTTGATATCTCGCAAAGGGCACCCTCTGCTCTTCGGCCTAATCTTCAATTCCTTGAGAAGAGTGCTCTGGGGGATTCTTCGTCGTCTGCTGCAGAATTGGCCAAACTCGGGTTAAAGCTGGACTCTCACCTGATCAACCACTTACCTCCAACAACTATCACCTTCGGTGCCTTCACGCAGGAGCTTGACCTTGTCCGGCCCAGCGCCGCTGCGACTGAGTTGGGGGACATTTGCCTGCCGGTGCCTATGATCATGTTTGGTACTTTATCCGCCCCCCTTAACCAGGCCAGATCCCAGCGGAGGTTCTACAATCGAGATTTTGCTCGGGATTACTGCAGCCAGTTACCTCTTATCACCCTGGAGCACATTGAGGATCTTCGTTTGGCAGGGTACACGGATGCTGATATCAGGGAGACTTTGTTTTTACCATTTATCCCGCCTAAGGAGATTGTCTTGGATAGTTTGAGACGACGCCCTAGTGGTAGCATTATTGATCTCTGCTCCAAGAATTATCCAATCACTTGTGATGACTGTCAATTATTGGGGAAAAGTTGTGGCCCTTGTTCGATCAGCAGCAAGAGTGTCCCCTTACCGGCTCTTAAGGCTCACTCTCAGCTGTCATCTGATCAGCATTTGGATCTTTCTGCTCCAGTTCCATCTACCTCACCGCTACCGGCTAACTCTGGGCATCGTGGCCAACTTTGACGCCACCGCTGACCCATATCATTGTTGCTCACGTTGCCTGGAATCAGGCCATCTTAGGAGGAACTGTACAGATGATATCAAGTGTTGGGGCTGCTTTGGTAAGGGACATAGATATGCTACCTGCCCAACTCGAAAGTGCTGTTCGTTCTGCAGGAAACTTGGCCATGAAGTTGTTTTCTGTCCTAAAATTTACTGCCGAACCTGTAAGGTATTTGGGCACTCTAGTAAACACTGCTCTACTAGGAAAGTTTGGGTCAAGAAAAGGAGGCATCAGTCACCAATTGATATGAACATTACTCTGGGCTACCATTCTGCAACCACCTCGGGTCTGGACATCTCGCTCCCTCTACAGAGCTGTCATCCGCTACTTTCAACTTCTACATCTGACATAGACTCCGATGATGTTACGGATGCCTGTAACGAACCTCTCTGATGTGGACAATGCAGCAGATAACCTCACCCTTGGCCTATGGACTGATGGACCCTCTCATGTACGTGATGTTGCTGTCATGCAAGCTGCTATTGCGCCTGCCTTCCCTGCTTCCTGTCCTTCTACGGATGGATGATGAAGCAGGTGTACACTAGGAGCATTTTATCTTCTGCACACGCTCAGGTTAACACTAGCGCTGGGGTGTCCGAACTGGTGATGAAGGTGCCACCGTCTGTTCTTTTTGCCCTGCACATAAAAGACACCACTATCTGGCACGTAAAACTCATGGACCTATCTAGGACCTGGGCATTGGCTTTCAGCTCAACCTGTGAAGACGCCTCTATTGCCCCTGATGATGTTGGTCTCGGCACTGGTTCATCACTGGAGATGGACTGCTCTACAACCCCTCTTGTTGATGAACCTGCAGTTTATCGGAGAGATATGGAGTCTGACGAGGAGGCTTTGCCTACCGCTGATTCTCTGGATCATTTTACCTTGGGATTTGTTGTTGAGCCCCCTCTTGCTCAGGTGCAGATGGCTGAAGCACCCATGACAGGGACCAAGAGCAAGCGCCCCATACATGACATTCCTACTTCTTCAGTCACTACTCGCGCACAAACCCGTCTGAATGCCACCCCTCTAGTCAAATCTCAAGTTCGTCGATCGCCTCGTCACAGCAACAATGGCTTCATGCATTCTGCCACCCCTACGAGCACCTCTCGTGGCAGCTCATCGGTCCAGCGTGCCACCCCTCCAGCTATGCTCCAGGTGGCCGAGATGCAGCGGATTGGTATAGAAGACTGCCAGATTGATCCAGCTGACCTCTCCGAGGCACGTCTACGCCAGGCTCGCGATGTGCAGTTTCTGTAAACTACTCCTTGAGGTTTCTGTCGGCTTGGGTATGTTTCCTTGTCTGCTGTCTGGACCTGCTACTCCTCTTGGCCGTGTTTTTGCTCAGTGGTTACCCACCAGTTTGTTGTCTGCTCAGAGTATGTACGCTGAGATGCTTCCTGTCACCTGCACATGGATCTGTTAAATCGCATCTGGCGTATTTTGTGTTGGAATGTGCGTGGCATCAATATGGCTGAGAAATGGCCTCTCATCCGTAACAAAATTGATGAAAGCTCTGCCTCTATCATCTGCTTCCAGGAAACAAAAAGGGGGGAGTTCACCCTGAACTACCTTCGGAATTTTGCCCTAAACGATTTGATCAATATGCTTTTATTCCTTCCGAGGGGGCATCCGGGGGACTGCTTGTACTGTGGATGGGCAACTCTTTCAAGGGGACAGTGGTTCTTCAGGAGTGTTTTGGCTTGGTGATCCACTTCACCTCTTCTATCTCCACAGACTCCTTTTACCTTGTGAATGTGTATGGCCCATGTGAGGGGGCCCCACGTGAGAACTTCATCGCTTGGCTTTTCAGTCTTCCCATCGATGATGACGAGTTGTGGTTATTTGCTGGTGACTTCAATTTCTATAGATACACCGACAGCAAAACAAACCAGGGGCAAATCTCTCTGATATGGCTACTTTCAACGAAGTCATCAGCTACCTTGGGTTGATTGAATTGCCAATTAAAGGTAGGGCCTACACATGGAGCAACATGCAATCTGACCCATTACTCGAGCAGCTCGACTGGTTTTTCACATCTCCCAGCTGGACTATTAAATTCCCCAATACCTTGGTCCATCCTCTGGCACGCCCAACTTCGGACCATCTACCCTGTGTTATTGCCATTAGTACAAAAATTCCGAAAGCCAAAGTCTTCAGGTTTGAAAATCACTGGGTTAAGATGCACGGATTTCTTGATGTCGTTCGTCGTATCTGGGACATCCACTGTCATGGGGATGGGGCAAAATGCCTATCTTCCAAGCTGAAGCTGTTGCGAAAAGGACTAAAAAAATGGAGCTCAAGTATCTCAGTTTTAAATAACCTGGTGGAAAATTGTAACGCGGTGATCCTATTTCTGGATGAGATTGAGGAACATAGGCTTCTGGACATCACGGAGTGGAACTTTAGAAATATTGTGAAAGCCCGTTTGAGCCATCTGCTGAGCTGCAAGCTAGATTATTGGAGGAAAAGATGCACGGCTCGTTGGGCCAAATTTGGTAACGAGAACAAGCCTTCTTCCACTCCATGGCCACTATTAGATACAGAAAAAATACTATCTCTACTCTGATTAGACCAGATGGCTCACTCGCATCTGAGCACCATGAAAAAGCTGGTATTCTGCGGTCCACCTTCTACGAGAGACTTGGTACTGCTGAGGTTTTGGACCAGAATTTTGATTTCTCTGCCTACTTACATCCTGCACAGGGCTTGGATAATCTGTCACTCCCTTTTACTAAGGATGAGATTGACTCTGCCGTGGCTGACCTCCCCACCGACAAGGCCCCGGGCCCGGATGGCTTTAACGGTCTGTTTATTAAAATTTGCTGGCCTGTCATTAAGTATGACTTCTATCGACTGGTTCAGGAGTTCTGGGAAGGCTCTGTAAACTTACAATGCATCAATGATGCTTTTATCACCCTGATCCCCAAGATCAATGACCCTGAAGGCCCGAACGACTATCGCCCGATATCCCTCCTCAACACATGCTTCAAGCTGATCACAAAGCTACTAGCCAACCGCCTGCAGAATAAGATTCTTGATCTCGTTCATGTTAACCAGTATGGTTTTTTAAAAACCAGGACAATTCAGATTGCATTGCATGGGCCTATGAATATATCCACCAATGTGCTCAGTCAGGAACAGAGAATATTATTCTGAAACTTGATTTCGCTAAGGCATTTGACACGATCGGCCACAAAGCTTTGATTCAAATTCTAAGATGCAAAGGCTATGATGATCGCTGGATTGGATGGATTCAATCTATCTTCTCCACAGGATTTTCTTCAGTGCTGCTCAATGGAGTCCCCGGGAAAAAGTTCCCTTGTCGTAGAGGCGTTCGACAAGGCGACCCTTTGTCCCCCATTCTTTTTGTGGAGGGCGCTGACCTGCTGCAATCCATGGTGAATAAGCTGGCCCAACAAGGGACATTGATTCCCCCTCTGCCGATACCTGACACTGACTTCCCTATTGTGCAATACGCGGACGACACCCTTCTGATTGTCCAAGCCTGTCCTCACCAACTTCTGGCCCTCAAAAGCGTCCTTCAACAATTTACTGCTGCCACAGGTTTACATGTGAATTATAGTAAAACATGTATGTTGCCTATTAACATCTCGGATATCAGGCTGAATCAGCTGGCGAGTATCTTTGGCTGCTCCACTGGAGTTATGCCTTTCCCATATCTTGGGCTTCCCCTAGGCACCACTAGACCATCTGTTCAAGACTTATCTCCTGTGGTGGATCAGATTGAACGAAGACTGAATGCTTGTGCTAGGTTCCTGGATTATGGGGGCCGTGTTACCCTGGTAGACTCTGTGCTCTCCTCACTGCCATCACATTACCTCTGTTCACTGAAACTACACAAGACCATCATCAAATTATTTGACAGAGGACGCCGCCACTGCTTGTGGGCAAAGGAAGATGATGCTAACTCCCCTCAGTCCCTGGCTGCATGGTCATTGGTTTGTAGGCCCAAGAAGCATGGTGGCTTGGGTATCAAAAATCTGGAAATTCAAAACACTGCACTCCTCTTGAAGCAGCTCCATAATTTTTTTTGCAAGGCTGATATCCCCTGGGTAAAACTTGTGTGGTCATTGTATGGTGACACACCTCCTCATGCTCAGCCTGTGTGTGGATCTTTCTGGTGGCGGATGTTTTCGGCTTGATCAACATTTACAGAAGCATTACAACTTCCCTGGTGGGTTCCGGTGAGATGACCTTGTTCTGGAAAGATTTCTGGCATGGGGGCTCACTCCTATGCGATACATATCCTCACCTTTTCTCCTTATCTCTGAATACTGACATTTCTGTATCCGAGATGATGCACAGCAATGCACCTGGACTGACCTTTGCATTACCCTTATCTGTGGAAGCATTTGAGGAGCTTCAAGAAGTTGATGTGATCCTGGCTGACACTGCTAGAGGCCCGGGTGGCACTGATTCCAGAATGTTCGTTTGGGGTAATACTACTTACACCGCCGCCAAGTTCTAAATTTCATTTCTCACAAGTCACTCAAAACAAAGCACTTGATCTGGTTTGGGCATCTAAATGCTTGCCCAAGCTCAGAGTTTTCATGTGGCTTATGATTCATGATCGACTTAATACTAAGGACCTAATGACCCGTAAGCATTGGAACTTTGATGGGGGTCCTCATTGTGTGCTTTGCTCCCAATCCACCTTGGAAACTCGAGATCACTTGTTCTTCAACTGCTCCTTTGCAGCCGCCTGTTGGGATGTTGTTCGAATTAATTGGAACTGCCTAGTACCTATCTCCACTCGTTTTGCAGATGCTAATCTTACATTTTCTGGACCCTGCTTCATGGAGGTGGTGGCCTGTGTGACCTGGAATATTTGGAAGATCCGGAATGACTACATCTTTAATGAGCAAGCAGCTACACTTGGAGCGTGGAAAGTTCGATTTCAGAGTGACATCCTTCTCCACCAGCACAGAGTCAAGCATAACTTAGTGGCCCCTCTCATTGCGTGGACTAGATCTCTGTTTACTTAATCATGTATTTCCCTTTTGCTTTCGATCCCCCCTGAACACTCGCTCCTCTCTTTGTATTGTACTGTACTGTTTGTTACTTGAGGTGAGGTCACCCTTTGGGTGACTTCATCTGTAAATCGAAAATCACACCGTAGGGGTTCTCCTCTACGGTAATGCCCCTAAAAAAACAAATATGAGCACATTATCTTGAACTATGTCATGGATATGGCCATGACCTTGTTCGTTTTGGCTTGGAACCAATGAACGTTCATAAGATTTCTTTTTTCAAACGTTCTCGTATACAAATTTCCATATTTTTTTTCTAGCAGTTAGTACACCTAAAAGAACTCCATGCAGAAGGATAGTATTTCCTTTATTTATTTTCTTACAAAACAAAATAGGGTCAAAATGGATGGCATGACTATTTAGCAAAGGGTTAAATCTTTCAACTTTCTTTGTCCACTGGATAGAATCCTATTTAGATACCTTAAAATGATTTTGATTTTGTTTGGAATAACCTATCACACACTTCTAGTTAAAGTTTGACCTACTTTTGGAAGATTGGCTAAAATTATTTAAATGGGTAAAATTAGCAAAAAGCTAGAAAATTCAAAATATTTGGATAGTAGTAATTACATGTGGTCTACTTTGTGTAAAATTTGGAGAGGTGTCATTTTGCACGATATTCTTTGTACTTTCCTCAGAAATTACTCTTTTTGGCATGTAGAAAACATAAAAATAAATAAAAAGTTGGAAACCCTTTTGGCGCTATTGTTTAGTTTTATACAAGGTTTCTTATGTAAAATGGGCCCATTACGGTGTTTTTTTTATGGTGATCGTACATAAATTTTATTTAAACCTTGTGTGATTGTCTCTTACATTCGACACCTTTTTTTGTAAAAATCATGTGCAACGCATCACACAATATACCCCGTTTTTGGCATTTTGCAAACAGAGAAATACTTTATAAAAATAAGAAGTTGAGAACTCCATTGGCACTATTGTTTAGTATGGTACAAGGCACCTTTGTGCCAAAATGGACCATTATGGTAAAAGTTATTTCATAGTGTCTCGCACATAATTTTTCATTTTTAAATCGTGTGTGATTGTCGCCTACATCACACACCATTTTTTTTGTAAAGACTGTATGCAATGCATCGAGCAAAATACGCATTTTTGGCATTTAGAAAAAAAGAAAATATCTTTAAAATAAAAACTTGGAAACTAGTTTGGCACTTATTGTTTAGTACAGTACAAGGTATATTTATGCCAAAAAAAATCGATGAAAATTGTTTTATGATACATCGTACATAATTTTTATTTTAAAACCGTTTGTGATTGTCTTCTAAGTCACACACTGTTCTTATAAACCCTTGTGTGATTACATTGTATACCCGTAATTGTTTAACTGTGTGTGATTGTCTAACATCACGTACGTTTTTAAAAGGGTGTATAGCTATATATGCGGTCATTCTATATGGTTTTACCATATTTCACGCTCCGATGTCCAATCTTTTCATCTATCAGAGCAAACCGATCTCTTTGGATGCAGTTGGAATTAAACCCAACATCTACCCAGTCCGTGTGCGCGTGCGTGAGGGAATCTCCGAGTGGCGTAGGAGCTCATCACCGAGTCGTATCCATGTCGGTCGCTGGCCGTGTTTATATGCATGTATACGGTGGTACTCTGTAAACCACCACCCTGCCCGTTACGAGCCTTTGGCAATCAGTCTCGTGTGTTCTCGCCTGATACTACTAATCGATCTAGTCGATCCATAGCTGCTCGCCGGAAAGAACTCGACGGCTGTGCCAAGAGGTGCAGTCATGGCTTCCCGCAGAAGGCTCTTCGTTTTCCTGACTCTCGTGGCAGCCCTGCTTGCGGCGCCAGCGATGTCGATGGCCAGAACAACGCCCCTGGAAGGCTCATCTGCCCCGGCGCCGGCGCCGTCCATGCCGCCCACCACGGCGTCCTCGGAGCTATGGATATCCGGCGATGGTTCGACACAAGGTGGGGCGACCACACAAAAGGATGATATGCCTCCCATCTTCCCCATATGGTTGCTAACGCTTGATGAGCCGACGACGCCCTCTTACTACTACCCTATGCCCAGCGCCACGTCTGTCGAATCGCCCGCCGGAACTGCGGTGGCGTTGTCGGTCGCGGGCGTCATGGCCATGATGCTGTTATAGGTTCAATGATCAGTTTGATATCCTAGTTTAGTTAAAATTATTCCATCTAGGCATCAGTAGTCTAGGACTTGAGTCTATTAATTTTTGTCACTGCTACTCTACTGTAATTCTCCATCTAGAGTTTGTGTAATCCAGTTGTTCTTTTGGGAAAGAGAATATATTACTACCACGATGACATCAATAAATCCAGTCTGTGCAACTACATAATTATGATTAGATCAAGTTTAGACATGTACATAGCCGAAACACAAAAGAAGAATAAGAAAATATTACAAAGACCCCGCTGAAGAAATAAAAAACTCGCGGCAGAAATAGCACCACCAGTGTTGACAACACCTTGACTCTTAAAAAACATCTCCAAAAAACGCCTTCACTAAGCTAAGAGTGCACAAACACCATCGTCATTCGGTCTAACCAGTATGGTCAGAACCTGAGATTTCACCCTGGAGCAAGTCCAAATCTCCTGACAATGCCTTCAACAAGAAAATGATTAGGCAGCCACCATTGTTAGATACAGCCACCGAAATCTGCCTATGATTTACACCCCTGAAAGAGGCACGGAGCTCAAAGAACGGTGCAAAGAACGAAAGCCAAGTGTCATTGTGCCCACTCGTCTAGAACACTGCGCAAAACATCGATTGTTCGACACGTATACTTCTCCCAAAACGCTAAGAGTATTCCGGGATCATCTCGACTCGACATGAGCATGTGAGATGAAAGAAGATGTCAAGTCAGATCCAAGGTGGATGGAGGTCACCACTAGGTATGGGAAAAATCTTCACGTCATGCCGCACTCCCGAGGCGTGGGCAAAGCGTGTGAAGAGCCCATAGCCTTGCCTGCCATAGACGAAGATCGACGCATATAGATTATAGCCCACATGCATGCCTCCGGGGTGAATTGATGTGTAGTTGCCCTGGCCGTAGCAGCCTCTCGAGGATCACGAAGACCCATGGCGAGGTTGGGTGGCGGCTCACTCTTCAGGCCCCTTTGGTGGCACTCTCCGACGACGGCCAAAGCTCATCCTTCCGTGGTGTCTGCGTGGCTGCAGGTGGATGCCGAATGTGGGCAGCCAGATCTCGGCTTTGAAGATAGGTGCTAGCTGGCGTGGTGGTGGCGTTGTCTCCATGTTCGAGGGTGAGCGGTTCAGTGGCGGCGTGGGCGTGAGGTGACTCTCGAGAAGCTTCAGATGAAAGTTTGGCCTGGCTCTTGTCGGCCGGTGGGTACGCTTGTGGGGGTCATGCTCCACCTTGGAGGCACCACCGTGGAGTATTCTTTGACCTCTCCATCCTCGGAGTAAGCTTTTCAGGTGAAAATCTAGACCCTGTGGGGTTGGGCAATGAGCGTCGTTCACGACGTCGCTTTGGGTGTCGCTTTGAAAAGCTTGCTTCCATACGCACTTCCCGGTGGGCTGGCCGCTCATGGCCTTCCTAGCGGCAAGTGTCCGGTGGGCGAAGTGGGGTCTTCCGTGTGGTAGTCTGGGCGGCAACGACAATGTTGAGGAGCAATGGTCTGGTCCCGGCAATGACTTCGTAGTCGGCTCTGTCCGGCGTGTCCATGTGTCTTCGTGTTGGCCTCCCCAAGCTGTGAAGTCGGAGCTGCTATATTCTGAAGCTACTACCTATGAGCGGCGCACGATAACCTGCAAAGGGCGGTCCGGTGGTGAAGATTTTCTTCGGCGCAGGTCTTGCGCATCTCCTCTCTAGAGCTCATCATCTGGATCAGACCTGCCTGCCTCTGCGCGAAGAGTCATCTGTTTGGCATAAACCGTCATGGATTTCTCGACGCCGCTTCGGCAATGGTCTCCTTGGTGGGTTTCTTGTAAAGTCGGAGTCGCTGCAGAGCGATGACAATGACATGAGGGCAACCTCGACGATGACTGTACCTTCGGTAGTGTGTGTGCAGCTTGCGGCTAGGCAGGGTGGCCGTGTATGCCCTCGCGGCAGTCGTGGAGGGTGGCTTTTTTTTTGTCTCGGTTCAAAAATATATATACGCCTTAAAGGATGTAGTATATGGTTTTGCCAAATATCTGTACCGGTCACCCCACTACCATATTTTTCGCTCCTATGACCAATCTTTTCAGGAAAACGCTGTAGTTCCTCCGGAGGATCGAACGTCCGCATCCACCTCCTTCTCGACGCGACACGCGTCCGCTCGCGTGGCAGAAAAAACAAGCACTCCCACCTTATCCCTTCACGCGTCATCAACTCCACCCCATTTTCCCCAAGGAAAACGCTGTAGTTCCTCCGGAGGATCGAACGTCCGCATCCTCCTCCTTCCCGACGCGACACGCGTCCGCTCGCGTGGCAGAAAAAACAAGCACTCCCACCTTATCCCTTCACGCGTCGTCAACTCCACCCCGTTTTCCCCAATCTCTTTGCCATTCCTTCTCACAGCACGGCCATGCCCGGCCTCTACCACCAACGCCGCCACAGCCTAACTCCGCCGCCGACGGGGCCGAGCCGCCACAGCCTACCTCCTCTGCAGTCCGGTCCGCGCCGCCACAACCTCCCCCTTCGTTTTGTTGCCGCTCAGGGCCGGGCCACCTCTGATGCTACACGGGGTGTCGGGGCCGCGTCGTCGTTGATACTGAGAGCATGGACGAGCGACGACGATGCGGCGAGCCCGGATTTGGATGTTCCAAGGGCGGCGTTGGTGCTGCTACTCACCGTGGGCAGGGCTGCTACCAATGGTGGTGGCGGCTGCTACCGTCGGCGGGAGGCGCCGCTGCCGTAGGTGAAGCGCGATGCTACGGCCAGGGGCAGCGCCGCGGCGGTGCTGCCGTAATTGGAAGACGGTGCTGCCATAGGTGGAGCGCGCTGCTACCAGCCGCTGGCGGCAGTGTTGCCGTAGGTGTGAGGCGCTGCTACCGGCCGGGGGCGGCGGTGCTGCCGTGGCCGGGGAGCGCCGGAGCTGCCGTAGGTGTGAGGCTTTGCTGCCGTCAGTGAGCGGCGTTGCTGCCATCGGCGGGCAGCATTGCTGCCGTAGGTGGAGGGAGCTGCTACCGGCCGGGGGCGGCGGTGCTGCCGTGGCCGGGAGCGCCGGAGCTGCCGTAGGTGTGAGGCTTTGCTGCCGTCAGTGAGCGGCGTTGCTGCCATCGGCGGGCAGCGTTGCTACAAGGATGGAGCAGCGACGGTGTGAGCAACATCCGGTGGTGTTGCTGGCCGTGGTCGCCGGAGCTACGGACGAAGCCCCGCGTTGCTACAAGCCTACAAGGGCAGTCGCCAGAGCGGCCAATGGAGGACGGCGGCGCTGCGAGCGGCAGACGGCGGTACTGCCAGACGCCCTCGGCGGGGTTGCGAGCGCCGATGTGATCTCGCCGGAGAGCGACGGGCAGTGGCGGCAGTAGTACGAGCTGCAGCCCCGCGTCGGTGTGGTTCCGTGCATCGAGTTGTCCGGCGGGGTGCGAGTACCGTGTGTTGACTTTTTTAGCGAGAAGAGGACGTGGGGGAAGGCATGCAAAGACAGATTTAGATGGTTATGATCCTCTCGATCGGACGGTGCGGAAGGCGGAGGATCGGAAGCCCCCGATCCTCCGGAGGACGCTCAGCACGCCCCATCTTTTCATCTAAGCAAACCGAAGTCTTTGGGTGCTATTGGAATTAAACCCGACATCTATCCAGTCCGCGTGCGTGCGTGAGGGAATCTCCGAGTGGCGTACGAGGTAAGGTCATCACCGAGTCGTAATCCGTGTCGGTCGCTGGCCGTGTATATATATGCATGTATACGGTGTAATTGTGTAAACCACCACCGTGCCCGACTACCCGTTAGAGCATCTCCAGTCGTGGCGCCCAAAGGCCTTCTGGACGAGCCATTTGGGCGCCCTCCGGACATAATTTCTTTATAGGGTATGCATGTTCCCACTCGGAAGCCCCAAATTGTGTTCGGATTCTTTATTTTTAGCAAAAAACAATTCCACAAACACCTTGTAGGCGGGGCGGTGGAGCTGCAGCACAGAGTTGACGGTGAGGCCTCGCCGGGCGCGACCTCGTTGAGGCTACGGAGCGCGGCCAGGCGAGGCGGAGGTCTACGGCGCATCCACGGCTTGACGGAGCGTGGCGAGGCGGAGGTCGACAGCGCGCCCAGAGTTCTCGGCACCATGCTCACCATCGTGGTCGCCTCCAGGACCTCCGCTCCCGCGTGTCGGCAGCCCGAGGTTGTGGATGCCAGCGTCGCGGCTTGCCGTCGCCGGGAAAGACCAGCGAACCGGCGCTGGTTGCTCGCCATCCAAGTACGAGCGTCCATCGCCTCCACCGCGTCCTCTGGCCACCGCCGGCGTCGGCGCCGCGAACGGCCAGGCCGCCCGCGCGGTCGCATACGGCCTTTACCAGTGCCACGGCGACCTGGGGTGGACGGCTGGCGCGTGCGTGCAAGAGACGGTGGCGCGGCGAGGAGCTGCAGTGTCAGGGACCCTTCCTATACTCGGCATGGGCCTGGGCTTGGACTACGCTGGAGCAGGCGTCATGGGCTTGGGCCCTCCCATCGGCAACGACGACAAGAACTACAAGTACCAGGCGTACCGCAACGAGAAGACCATCTAGATGGATCACGGCGGAAACGGCTATGTCTTCCCTGTCCCTTTGCTTCTCTGATCCCCTCCTTGCTTCTATGTTCTTCCCAAATCCTTGCTGAATTCCTTGTATCCGGATCATTGTACTGTTAATCAATCTGAATCCTAGAGAGACCCTTACACCTGGTATCAGAGTCATCCCACCACCCTTTCCCCAAAATTTTCCACAAATTTTTCCCCATCTGCCATGAGCACCACCATCACTGTCTTCTCTGATGTCGACTCGCCATTCCCCGGATTTTCCACCACCACCGTCTCACCGTCTAAGGAGGAGCTCGGCCCTGGTTGGGCCATGGACGACGTCTACCCGCCGTTAGCCGAACTGTGACGGGCGCTCTGGCCGACGAGGAGTGGGCTGCCATGTCCCGTTGGGAGAAGGATGTTTGAGAGATGTACTACAGGCCAGATTGGGAGCGATTGGCCTGTATTGAGCAGATTCTGGTGGATACCCCAGCGGCGCAGAGGACACAGAGGCACCAGGAGATCCTACAGGCGCTACACAACTTGGGGGCGTCGGCTTCCAAGCCTGCATCAGCTGCTGCAGCAAACTCCTGTGTCGTCCACCTCGACACGAGCCATGCCGTCCCCGTCAACAAGGCGTCGACCGGCATGGTCGAGGAGGGCCCTGAGGTCGCCTTTGCTGCTTCGACCTGTTTCATCACCACAGTGCCCGTGACCTGTTCGACAGATTGCTCGCTTCAACACTCGACGGCCGCACTGGTATTGGCTGTGTCCTCGCCACCCACGCCGACCGAGTACATCCTTGACATCAACAGGATCCATGTAGCAGTGGTGGCCCTGGCCATGACGGTCGAGTTTCCGGCAGTTGCGGCGCCTACGGATTCCGCACCTACGGTTCAGTTGCAGCAACTCTACAACGACAGTGAGTTCTTCATGCTCCCAACTTCTAGTCAGTGCATCACAACCAAAGTCGATGTACATCGTCCTATGCCATGGCCTTCTTTCGTGGGTTTTCATGCTGATGGAGATGAGGTACGGCCTTTGCCATGGCCATCGTTCAAGGAAATCAACGGCTGTGAGTTTCCAAGTAAGTTCCTCGAGAAGACGTTCCGGCAGTGCAGTTCTAACAGTTTCCGGACAGAAGGTTGTGTTGCTATCGAGATCCAAATGTCAGACTTCTGTGGTAATCTCGTCACCTCCACTGGTTACATCATTACCCATGACTTGTGCAATTCTTGTGAATGGAACTGCTCGGATGATGTGCTCTTATTTTTTGAATATTCTGGGTCTGCTAGTGATTGTTTGCAGCAAGCCCATACAAACCGTGCTCTTGTTTGGCTTTCATGCACTATCTCTGGGTTCCATTGGCTAGCTATCGTGAGACGCCTTGAACTGAAGCTAGTGTCGATTGGTTCTGCATTCGTCGCGTTCTCAACAGTTCTCATGGACAGTAGCAATTTTGCAGCCTTGACTTGTGAGTATTTGGGTGTAGACACTATTGCTTGCAGCGTTTCATGGTTATTAGCTGGTTGTTTGCTTACTGTATGCTGGAAGTCTTCCGTACAATCTTCAACAGATTGTTACAGTGCAATAGAAAATGTTGCTGGATTACTTAGTACTGTGGATTGGCCCTTAATAGATTCCCATTGCAGAACAGCTGTTACAGTTTGTTTGTCTTGTCCCGAAGAGGCTGACCATTATTTTTGTTGCTCTGAACTGAAGGAATCAGAGGTTCTGCTTGTAATGAGGAGTTCTTCATATTCTCTTATATGTGATGAATGGGTACTGTCACCATGGGATCTTGGACAAGCAGTTGTCTCGGGCTTCACCAATATTTTCTACTCTCATGCTACTTTTGATATTTATCTCCAGAAACTGATGTTGCAAAGTCTGAATGACTCTGGGTCCGATGATTCTTTGTCACTGGTTGTAATCAGCGGATACAACAGACCTCTAACTAAATCAGTGGTTCTGAATTTACCGAGAAATTCTTCAAGTTATGTTCCATGTGATTGGTTGCTACTGCTACTAGGGAATTCTGGACATCAAGCGAATGCATCATATTATCAGTTCTGTTGTGCCAATCGGTCCACTTCTTGTTTGCCTGGGAATCGTATCACTGGCGGTCAGCTACAAGTTACTGCATCATGTTTAGCTATACGCCTGCTTCTAAGTGCTTTTTCGCCCAGTTTTTGTCTAGTGGTAATGCCTGAACTGAAGCTCGCTAGAACTGGCAGTAAGTGTGTGTATTTGCAGAAGCTACAGATGGGTACAAGTGAGCTAGAAGGAGCAACTCTTAACAGCATAAGCGTCAACGGGAACGGTTGCCAGCTAAATTTGTGTGAGGCAAGTCATGCATATTCTGTTGGTATGGTCATGTATTGTCCCAGTTTCTCTTGTACACGTGAAGGTACAAGCTGCGAGAGCATTCTGACGCCACACATCTTCAGTTTTGTTTGGACCAATTCGATCTGCTTTTTCAAGTCAGAGATGTGTGCCTTAGTGGTTGGGTTTCTTATTCTAAAGGGTGTTCGGGTAAAATCTGAAATGAGCAACAGGGATGTCAGCCTTAACACTGGTACAATGGGGCTGAGATACAAAGGTTTCCTCGGAGTATATGCGCCAACTCAGGCTGGACACATTTCAAATCCATGTGCTGCATCCTACTCACAGGAAAATGCATTATACATGCTGGCCTGCGGATTATTGCTCCTTTCGAATCAAGTGGGTGTACATAGGTTGGCCGATTCAGATAACGGTGTGTATTCAGGTCATGCTTGGTTATCACAGGGCTTTGTTCTGATGCCAATGCTGATTAAGTGGCCACCTAGTGTTCATGTAAAAATCATCACAAATGAGCTGTCAGGTGAAGATAATGAGAGCCACTGCTTCTTAGGCTTGTACAATGGAGGGCCTGCACTGTTTCTGTTTCTGTTTCTGGCATTTGATAGACAAGTTGTCTTTCAAGGAGGGAGGTCTGCAATAATCTCCATTATCCGCTACCTCCCCTACGATAGCTACGTTGACAGCCTTGACTATCTGGACTCTGATGGCCTCAAGGTACTACAAGTTTCAGGGAACCCCAGTGTGTGTAATGTGGCACTTTATGCTGCATTCCAAGAAGTTCAACTTCACGTTCCTTGGGACCCCGGCCGACTCAGAGCTTCTCTGTCCTACGACTACGGCTTGGGGTCAAGCCGTGTTTCAAGGAGGGAGGGGTGTCAGGGACCCTTCCTATACTCGGCATGGGCCTGGGCTTGGACTACGCTGGAGCAGGCGTCATGGGCTTGGGCCCTCCCATCGGCAACGACGACAAGAACTACAAGTACCGGGCGTACCGCAACGAGAAGACCATCCAGATGGATCACGGCGGAAACGGCTCTGTCTTCCCTGTCCCCTTGCTTCTCTGTTCTTCCCAAACCCTTGCTGAATTCCTTGTATCCGGATCATTGTACTGTTAATCAATCCGAATCCTAGAGAGACCCTTACGTGCAGGGAGTACTAGTCCGGCACGGCGTGGAATAGCAGGATGAGCATCAATCGATTCTTGCTTGCACAAACACAAGACCCTATTGTACATAGCAAAGAGGTTCAACAAGCTTGTGCGTAGCAGCTAGCAGGGCAATGGAGTTTGAGCAGCGGTGGTCTTGTGGCTTTCTCGCGGTGATGGACGTGGAGCGGTCAGAGCCGGAGCGGCGCGCCGTTGGGCTGACGCGCGCGGCGCACACACTTCTCGTGCCTCCGCCGATGCCGTGGCTGGTGCTAGAGCTCGGCCACAACGCAGAGAACAGGGAGAGAGAAGGTGTCGGCAGTCGGCGCATGTGGATGGAAACAGAGGGATAAAGGAGAGAGAAGAAACAGAAGGCACGTGGAGGCTGGTGAGAGGTTCTCACGGACGAAGAGTTGTGTCCGGCACCGCCCAAGGCCTACCCATTCCAAGGGCTTGTGGTGGGCGTGCCGAACCAAAAAGTGGAAGCCGTTTTTGTCCAAAAAGCCCCAAAAGTGCTTTGGGCGGCCATTTGGGCGCTCCGACTGGAGATGCTCTTACGAGCCTTAATTTGGCAATCCAATTTCGTGACTTCGCTGCTTGCTCTTCGCGACGTTCTCGTCGGAAAGAACTCAACGGCCATGCAAGAGGTGCAGCATCTCATCTCATGGCTTCCCACAGAAGGCTCTTCGTTTCCTGACTCTCATGGTAGCCCTGCTTGCGGCGCCAGCGATGTCGACGGCCAGAACAACGCCCCTGGAAGGCTCATCTGCCCCGGCGCCGGCGCCGTCCATGTCGCCTACCACGGCGTCGTCGGAGCTCTGGAGTAGGCACAAGGTGGGGCGACCACACAAAAGGATGATATGCCCTCTTATTACTTCCCCGTTTTCCCTGCATGGTTGCTAACGCCTGAGCCGACGACGCCCTCTTAGAGCATCTCCAACCGGTCCCCTCAAATCCTCCCTATACGTCCGGCACCACCATCCGGACGTGTCCGGCAGCAAGAAGAGTCAAAAATCATCACCCAACCGGTCCCCTCAAACTGCCCCTATACGTCCGGGCTGTCCGGCAACCCCCAAACTCACCCCATATGTGTGGAGGGTTTGGGGGCGGCCGGACGCGTTCGGTCGTGTCCGTTTTGCTTTGTTTTCTTTTCTTTTATTCTTCATTGATTCTTCTCTCTCCTTCTCCACCAATCAAATGCAAATGACCTCACAATTTGGGGAGGATTTGGGGGACACGGTTAGAGGAGACCACTTTTAGGGGTGGTCCGGTCACTGTCTGCGGACGCGTCCATGAACAGTTTGGGGGCAAAATATGAGGGGGTCCGACTGGAGATGCCCAGCGCCACGTCTGTCGAATCGCCTGCCGGAAATGCTGCGGCGTTGTCGGTCGCTGGCGTGATGGCCATGATGCTGTTATAGGTTCATTGATCAGTTTGATATCCTAGTTTAGCTTCCATCTAGGCATCAGTAGTCTAGTGGCTGCCTAGTCTAGTAGTCGAGTCTATTATGGTAGTACCTGTTAAGTTTTTTGACTTTTTGTATAAAAAAAACTACTGTAATTCTCCATCTAAAGTTTGATATCCTAGTTTAGTTACGAATATTGACATCTAGGCATCAGTATGTCTAGTCGAGTCTATCATGGTACCTGTAAGTTTTTGTCACTGCTGCTCTACTGTAATTCTCCATCTAGATTTCGTGTGTTACAAATGTTCTTGAATACAATTCAATGATTGTTACACAAAATGTTGTCCACCCATCACCAGATAAACTGGTCCGCTAATGCAAGGGATGACAGAACATTGTGCATCTATGCAAAGATTCTGAGCTCGTCCACAACACACATAATATCTGAACGAATAGTCATGGTCTGGTGGGTCTGCTTCTTTCTGAATCACAATATTATCAATCCAGAAACACCCCTACCAAACAATGATTGAAGTAAATGGGTCAGTAACAACCATTGCCATTGCTATCACTTCAAATTTCATTTTCCTTGTAGTTCCACGCACTGGAGTGATAGCACCACAAGATATACACGCCTTCACAATCACCCAATAAACCAAAAAAAAATTACATAGCTGCACTCCACACAAGAGAAAAGAGGGTTAGCATTCATATTTTACGTGGCACATGAAGATTTGATTGATTTGAGGCTTATGGGGATTTTACAAGTAGGTGCTCGTATAGTTTTGTGGGGTTGTTGTGAATGATTGATGGGTTTGCGTCCTCGAGACGCTCTGCAAGTGATCTGAGCATAGACACCAGATGACGAGTGTTCTTCGTACATCTGCATACCAGGTCTAGATACTGCATCGCCTCCTGAGGCATGAGCCCAGTCATGAAGAAGGGGAAGAGCTTTGAATGCGTCATCTCCATTGTATCCATCGCCTCTGATACCCATCCGGAATTAGACTTGTCAGCAACACTCCCCTCCTCACGCTGCATCCGCCTTACGGATTCCAACCGCGGGAGCATATCCTTCTCTTCCTCCTTGAAGTGTTCTTTGGTGTGATCCTGCAAGTATTTGATTAGTTTTCAGATCCACACAGGCATGAAAAACATGCATATGCCACTACAGATATAGATTTAGGATGGCTTATGTAATCATTCGATGTTTTTTTCCTAAACCGAACTCCTCGTGCCAATGAGTGACCAGCCCAGTGGGGCGTGAATCGATCTATATAAATAGCAATCTTTACAAGTTAGTAGTACTAGATAAGGATGCGATGTATAATAGAGAATATATAATGATCCTATCAGAGGAAATCAGTTCTAAATATTTAGGTACATTTTTTCGCATAATTCTGGCACGTCTATATTGCAAGAGTTATCGACCCTTCTTAAGCTGGTTCTGAGTGAAACAACCATTGTCTGCATACCACCTTGATGCCGAGATACTACACAGTGAGTGCAGTCAGTATCGAATATGCAAGGAAGATATGTGACTGGTCTCACAATCAAAGTGGTGAACCATTCATGCAAGTGCTCATGATGATTACAACATGTGTGATCTTGGTAGTTTACTGACCTACATCAACTCCTTTCATCAGCTTAGTAGGCACAAGTGGATAGACCTAGCTGTAGTGAGAATAAACAGCTACAATCTAGTGTCTTCCAAATCAAATTTCTTAATTGCTTGGGCCAGGCAACACCCTAGCTTGGGCCAGGATGCAGCCTACTTTTCCCGAACTTTTCACGCGCAAAATTCTCGTGTAGTGGTAGAGCTGTACGCAGTAGCAATGGTGGGGGATCTACCCAATTCTGAGAAATGGAGACATTAATTAACCCTATTGTGCTCGAGATAAGGATGTGATGTACAATAGAGAAGATATAATGATCCTATCACAGGATTCTTACCAAGCCTTCTAAGCTGGTTCAGGGCAAAAACTACTGTGTCGTCATACTACCCTGATTCCAAGATACTCGTGCAGTCGAAGAGCATACGCACAGTATAAAAGTTTGTAAGAAAGACATACGGCTAGTATGGCAATCAAAGTGGTGAAGCAGCCATGGAAATGCTCATGATGATTATAACATGTGTGATCCTAGTATTTTGCTAACCTACGTCAACTTCTTTCATCAGCTTTCTAGACACACATGTAGATAGACCTAGCTGTAGTGAGAATAAACAGCTGAAAATCCAATGTCTTGTGAAGCAAAATTCTAAATGGCTTGGGCCAGGCTGCATCCTACTTTTCCCCAACTTTCGACGCGCAAATTATAATGTAGGTAGAGCTGTAGGCAATAGCAATGGTGGAGGATCCATATCCTATTCTGACAAATGAAGACACAAAATCAGCCCTACATGTGCTGCTGAAATCCTCAAAAGCAAGTCAATCAGACTAAGTTCGGGCCAGGCTGCACCCTCTACTTCTCCTAAACTTTCCACACACAATACTTATGTAGCACTGTTGTAGTAGAGCTGTATGCAACCTGCATTGATCTGTATCCAACTTGAAGACTAAAATTAACCCTACAATGCGCTGCCAGGACCATGAAAGTTTTACAGGGCAAACAGGTTGGTAGTGGCCCTTATCTAGGGCCACATGATCTTCCTTATTCTTGAAAAGTGCAAGGGGACAGTAGTGCAACATAACCAACTTTTTCATGGAGGAAGAAAGGAATCAGTATATTTTTTTTCTCTCATGGATCTAGGTGAACTCTCATCATTGTACTTCACTTTCGGTTACTACTTTTCCGAGAATCTCCCATGTCAGGTTATTAGCGAAAGGGGTACTGATTATGAGAGGATAACATCCACACCAACAAATAACTGGTGCCACTTTTGGCTCAAGGCAGTAGACAAGCCTTGCAAGTCACAAAAGGTGAAGTTTGCATATCAACCTCCGTGAAATGGCTTTTGATATGGCACACTTCCAAAGCTACCTGCACTAGTATGTTGCCTATTCTTTGGCACGACATTCAAACCTACCAGTAGTAGTACATTTCAAATGCAAACTTGCAAGATTCAACAAGCAATATAGGGTACAGAACAGTAAAGCTCCAAGCATGAAACAACCACCAGATGCAATTAGCGTAACCACCAAAAGATCATGTACCTGCAACGCTTTGAGGCGAACCGAGAGGTTGACCAGCACTTCGTGGAAGAGGGGGCTGCCCAGTTCCAACGTGAGAAGTGTTTTTATATCTTCCTTGATTCCGTTCATCATGGGCAGGTGCTTCCCGTGCTGCTCCTGAACCTTATCGAGCACCCCTGCACATAGAATAATTAGGATCAGATCATACGGCGGTTACTCAATCATATTGGCGTGATTAAACAACTTTCCAACTAAGCTCTCGGAGCTTGCGCACGGGTGGCGTGTGTGTGGTGTTGTGTGTGTGTGGAGTGTGTAGTGCGTGAGTTCAGATACTACAAGATGTACTAAGACCTGGAAAACTAAGCTCTCGGATCGAGGAGGACATATACGGGCGTTTGGTCTAGTGGTATGATTCCCGCTTCGGGTGCGGGAGGTCGTGAGTTCGATTCTCGCAACGCCCCAGTTTTTGTCTGTTTTTTTTTCGCTTGGAAAATGACAAGTGAGTTTTGTCTGTTTTTTTCGCATGGAAAATGACAAGTGGGTTTGCTATTTCCTATCTGTAGCTTTCGGCTCTACTACGCGACATTGCTATCTCTCTTTTGTTACCTTCTTCATTTACCAACCGGGAAAAGGCAAATGGACATGTACAGCTACAAAGGTAAATGGAACCAGGAGCCTTTTGATCAAGGAAGGCATAGAAAATGGAAAAGAACACTACCATCTCTATCCCTCGGTATCACAACAGATTCTGCAAATCCATCAAAATTCACCAGCACGAGTACTACACGGCCAGCCCAATAAAATCCAACATATAGTATGGAAACGGAGCAGTTGACCATTGACAGTAAATGCACCTAGAAATACTGGTACAGTAGTAAAAACGAACATGAAAATGCAGATTAAGAAAGTGAAAAGACCCACACAAATTGCAAATGCATCTTCTAGGTACAATGCTCCTCATAAATCCCAAAAGTATACTAATAGCAAAATAGCAATGCACAAACAAAATCGTCATGAACAGCATTTTTTTTGTTTTTTGAAGCGAGTGGGAATTGGATCGAAGCCGAAATTGACCTGGAAAGGAAGCCCTCTGGATATCAGGGAAGAGCACCCTCTCCTCCATCCTGGCGTGCTCCAGCATCACCTCCAACGCATCGCCGTACCACTTCCCGAGCCTCCTCACCTCAGCCCCCTCCACCGCCACAGCCCGCCCCTTCCCACCGCCCTTCTTCCCCCCTTTCTTCACCATCTCCGCCAGCTTCGCCGCAACCCCCTCCAGGTGCCGCTCCGCGCTGCGGTGCTGCAGCCGCACCATCTCAGCCACCTCCTCCGCCGCCGCGGCGGCCAGCGAGGCGCGCGTGGCCGGCCGGCGCGGGGGCGGCGCGACGGTGGGCTTGCCCTCGAAGCGCGCGTCAACGTGGCGCAGCAGCTCGTCGGCGGCGCCGCAGAGCTCCGGGTCCGCGGCGGAGAGGCGGAGCACGGGGCGGCCGAGCGGGGCCGCCTCCGAGGGCGTGAAGTGCAGCGGCGCGGCCGCCTTGTAGAGCAGCGCCACGCGGAGGCGCCACGCGACCGGACAGCCGTCGGAGCCGTAGACGCGGACGACGTTGTCGGACTCGGCGTCGGCGTCGGGGTCGAGGGAGACGGAGGCGGAGGGGGATCTGGCGAGCGCGTACGGGGAGACGGTGGTGGCGGTGTTGTTGCCGCTGGTGGCGGTGCCGGAGGTGGTGCGGTGCGGGGTGGGGGAGGCCGCCGGCGAGGGGCGGTCGCGGCGGGGGGAAGGGGAGCAGTTGCCCATGGGGAGGGAGCCGGAGCGGCGGGCGGTGGGAGAGGGAGGGTTTGGGAGTAGCTGGAGGAGCCGGAGGTGGCGAAGGCGCTAGTGGTGTGGTGTGTGTGCTGCTTCGGGGCGTTGGGGTGCGGGGAGGCGAAGTTGGCGGAGCGGAAGGTGGGGCCGGCTTCGGGGAGCGGCCGTTTTGGTGTCGTGTCTGGGATCAGATCATCTCTCGGAGGGAGGGAGGATGGTGTTGTCGCTGTCAAGAAGAAAGAGTGTGCTCTTGATTTGCTTCGGAACAAAGTGTTTTGCTCAGATGGGATGCTGTCAGATTTAAGCAAGCATGTTCTGCAGATTGCCCTTGGAGGTTTAGGACCAGGGTGAGATGTTTCGGGCACTAAAAGACATGGTTTATCTTTTCATGAAGGGGACGATGAGATCATGGATTCTTCATGGCAGAGGACGAGCTGAAGAGAACCCTCCTCTAAAGAGTTTTTTTTTTGCGAAACAACGCAGACGCTCACATACACGTACACACATTCACCCATATGAACGCACGCACGCATACCCTACCCTATGAGCAATTTCGAAAGACTGAGCCGACGGTCGGGTCTTGAGATTGACGAAGTCACCACAGGCGGCTCGCTGTCGACGGGAACGTCGTCTCCCACTGAAGAATATTCCGCCTAAATGAGAAACACCAGTGTCAAACCTGGGGTTTAAATTCTGGTGGGCTTGGGGTACAACCACCCTCCTAACCATCTTGCCACAGGCATCTCCACTTGCGCTCCCAGTAATTGATCAAGTGGACTATGCTGAATGATTGTTATTAGAAGTGTCGGCACACGTTGTCGCTCTATTGGTGCCGGCTGCATACATTGGCGCTCCCAATAAAAAACTTTCAACATATATTAAACTTCAGAAACACACTGGAACTGGACATTTTTCATTCAAAGTTAATATTAAACTTTAAAGTTGGGATTAAGTGCCAAAAGTTCTCGGGAAGGCACTTTAAAAACCGTTGCTCGCCTTAAATTAAGCACACCATTGAACGACCTATGTGTCGCTGATAGGGCCGACTCACCTATCTGTATCTGACGTTAAGTCATTTTATCTGTTTTGTCCAGCACTTCTATGCCGCTCTCTATGAACCGGGCCGTCATGAGAGTGCTTGATAATTTATTAGGCCACGTCAGCAAATTTTCCTCTATTGACCCGTGGTTGGGAATATTTTATGTGTCCGTCGCCACAATAGCCCAATTGAAAGGGATATTGAGAATTTGAGATGATCTAATCTGTACACTGATAATAATACATGCAGCGCTAATGCATGGTTCGAAAAAAAAATCTGTACTGAGCCATGATGCGGTAAAGGCAAACTGTAAATAAGCAACTTGGTCCATGAGATATGTTTTTCTTTTTTCAAAATGGGCATTATTTTGTGCTTTAAATTTTGCACGCACGAAATGCATCAACTACAAACATTGGATTTCCAATGAGAAAGCTTACTGCTCAAAATGGTAGTAAAAGTAATTTGATAGGATTTTGAGGGGAAGAAGTGAACAAGGATAAGGTTAGCCTATCATCGTAGTACAAGAGGACATTATCATGCTCTAAAGTTTGTCATCATGATCTTAATGAGTAGATACTGCTAATCCAGATCATCAGAAAACTATTCATCTACGAAAAGAGAGAGGAGCAAATGACTCCGGTAGTGATTACTGCAATTAACCAAAAAATCAAGTGCCGTCCATGCAGGTTATCTGCAAATCTCCATTTTAAAAGCTCTTTGACAAACACCCACCAGATTATCAGTAGCACGGCAGTCCTCCCCGCTGGATTGCTGGTGGAATTTTTGTGTCTTTCTGAGAAAACAAATGAAAATGGTGTACGGCCACGGACCATGTAATCCCATCCGGGAAACGGAATCTGAAATAATGCTGGCTCAAGGACTTGTGCTTGTCTTTTCAATTTGAGGTACTCGCTCGCTGGTCGTTAGAATCGGATGGTTGCGGAATCGGCATCTAGAATCCTTTTTCCGGCTATACACCCTCGGCTCAGTGGAACGAACAAGTTGATTAGCCTCTAGATTGCATTGCCTCCCGATGAAGCCAAGGCAGCACATGCCAAAGTAAGCTACCAGTAGAACGGACTTTTCGGTTGGCTTAATTAGCAGTGAAGTACTGCAGCATGCTTCAAAGTTTGGCTATCGGATCGTACAAAAGGTTTTGGTTTCTCAGATGGGAATCATACTTGTGGATTCTCCTGAAATAAGAGCATCTCCACCGGCGCGCCCAACTCCGCTCCCAATCGACGTTTTGGACGTGCCGGCACCAAATTCCCCCAGCGGCGCGCCCAGTACCAAAAAAGTTGCCGGCACGTCCCGAAAGAACGTCCGGCAACCCTGCTTCGCGTCCAGGTTCTAGGGACGCAATCGGGCACGCCGGCAACCGCGGCAACGCGAGCCACGTCGGATACTGACGCGCGGGACCGTCTCGTCAGCGACACAACGGCTGGTCAGCGCTATTTACTGCGACTTGAGCGGTTTCCCAGACGCGCGTGACACGTTGCGCCTCGTCTTCCTGACGCGCGTCGCCGGAGTTACGTCGCGTCGCCTCGGGAACCGGCGCCGCCAGAGTAAATGGGGCGCGTTCCCGCGCTCTCCCTCCCTATATAGACCGCGCTGCCACCTCCCCGCCGCACCCCGCTCTTCCTCATCCCCGCCGTTCTCTGCTTCTTTCCTCTCCCACCGGCGACCATGGCGCACAACCACCAAGTGTCCGGCAGCGGCGGCGCCCCGAAGACGTGACTGCGGAAGGAGGAGGCGGCGTTCTTCCACCGCCACCACATCCCCGTACCGCCGGGGTTGTGCCTCCCCAGCGGCGGCGGTGGCAGATGTCGGCTCTGGGGTACGTCGTGCCGCCGCTGCCGACGGGGGAACGCTTCCGCGACCTCGTCCGCATGCGCCGCCGTCAGCTGACGCCGGAGCAGCGGGCGGATCCGGAGTACGCTGTCGACAGCCCCAAGTGGCTCGCGATGCTGGAGGCGCAGCGCGAGGCGGCGCTGACGACCACGAGGGGACAGAGCGGCCCTACCAGCACAACGCCGTGTGGAGGCGGCGCTGGTGGGAGGGCCGCGACTTCCACAGCGTCATGCGGGAGTACGGCTACGCCGCCACCATCGACCGCACCGCCAAGCTCTGCAGATGCCGGCGAGCTCCTCGTCCTCCTCCAGCGCGCGGTCAACGACACCGACGACCCCGCGCTTCGTGAAGGTGGAGCCGCCGCCGATCACGAACAGCGGCAGGAGGATCAAGACCGAGTCTGGACGGTCGGCGCCGCCGCCCAGGAACAGCGGCGTCACCATCCGTGACTTTGGACCGCCGCCGCCGACGACGAATGCGCCACGGGTCAAGCTCGAGCTGGGAACGTCCAGCTCGCGCGCCAAGGTCAAGCTCGAGCCGGGAACGTCCTCGTCCGCGGCAAGAAGCGCGTCGCGCCCGTGGCGGCGCTGGCGCCGCGCACGCTGACGGACGAGGAGGCCGAGGCGCAGTTCCAGAGGGACCTCGCCCTCGCGGAGAAGCTCTCGTTCGTCACGGTCCAGCCGGCGTCGCGGGAGTACGCCGAGCACTGGTCGTGCGTCGAGAACAACATCATCGACCTCGACGCCGACGTCCAGATTGCCGCCGCGCCAGCGCCGCCCCCGGTGAAGGAGGAGGTAAAGGAGGAGGTGGAGGAGCCGGCCGAAGCGCCGCCGCAGCAGGAGTCCCGCGAGTGGAACAACGACGACTGGGACCGCTACTACTGGACCGGCGCATAGACTAGGTTTAGTTTAAATTTTGTCGCATTTTGTAAAAAGTATCGAATTTCAATGAAATGCGTTATGTTTAAATGAATTCGAGTCTCAATTTTTTTTCTCAAAATCCTATTGGGAGCGACCGGTGGGGCGCGGCGCTCCCAAAACGCGGCAACGCTTGCCGGCGCGCCCAACAGCGCATGTCCGGCAACGTTGCCGGACGCTGTTTTGGACGCGCCGGTGGAGATGCTCTAAGATGTGTGGTTCGTTTGACAGCTAATTTTCATGATTAAATAGCAAGCTATCAGCAATTTCCTTTGTCATGTCTCCATTAAAAAGCACACGATACAGATACATTTCAACCATGTCATTTGAAAAAGTAGCAATTTTCGAAAACCACGTAAAGAAGGTCCGCATATTAATTTGGGAACATTCATTCTTCCCAAATCATCTAATTGTTGTTAACTCCATGACTTTACAGAGGGGCCTGCCAATCCTCCATTGATTTAGGGGTTTATGTGAAGATGAACATTGGTCATAGGATGAGGAGTTACACCATCCAGATGTGACAGGTCTTCTTCCACTGTTGTTGCCGAAGATTTTGTTGAAAAAGATGTTGACTGAGGATGAATATTGGTATTGTCCAAGATTTCTGTCTAGATTGTTTGGACACAATACAATACTAATGGTTATGACCAACTGCAAAAGTCTGGACTTAATGATGATTTTACTAAAACTACTGGCTTCTTTATCTCACAGTAGCAAAGTAATTTGCACTATTTTGATGCTATGTCTTGGAACATCCGTTTTCCAATGCAGATACCAAATGTGGTGGTGTGATATTAATAAAATCAGCATACAAAGTGTTTATTTATACAAAACTTTTTGACTTTTTAAAATTAGTATTTTCTCCGACATATAATTTTAACCATTACATTTTTCTGCATGATTAGAAAATTGCCTACATGGCAAAACAACTAAAATATTATGATACATTTATTTTTGTTGCATAATTTTAGCATCATTGGTGGAAAATCCACTTTACTAAATTTGACGAATGTATTGCAAAAGAAGTGATGTAGTTGTTTACTTTCTCGAGAACTACATCTTTGCAATAATTTTAGCATCATTGGTGGAAAATCCACTTACTAAATTTGACGAATGTATTGCAAAAGAAGTGATGTAGTTGTTTACTTTCTCGAGAACTACATCTTTGCAATACTTGTTAAACCCAATTTTCCCGCATCACTAAAATGAAAATAAAATCGTGTGACTTCATAGATTAATTTGTGTCACTTTGTGAATTCAAGCGTATGTGTTTAATTAAAAAAATTCAATTTCCTTAAATATCTTGAGAGAGAGAGTTCGAAAGCTATCAGAGGTTTCTAGAATGCATGGTTGTCTAGTTGCGGTGTAACTAAAAATAAGAGATACTAATCAGTATGCTAAATATAAATCCTACAGTATATCAATGAGTCTTTTATCCTTAAATTTATCCTTTCTCATTTTACTTGTTCTTTCGTGGAGCAACTGTCCTGAGGAAGTAGTGACGCGGGAGGAGGCGACGCGGAAGGATGTGAGGCAAGAGGTAGTGTTTCGTCTAGAGTCATACGTGGGAGATAGGCCAACTGCAACGCACACATGTAGGATCACCAACAAGTGGGAAATCACTCAAAGAACCACAAGGAGAGCCACAACGGTGGCAGATGGCCTGAGAAGTTTTGCTGCCAGTCTAGCTTACAGAGCAGAAGAATGTACTCGGTTGTCCCCATACACGGTATGAATGTTCATACACCGTATTCACAGAAAAATCTCTGAAAGTTGAAAGTCTTTCTAAAGATTAAAATTTTCATGTGGTTCCTAAAATGGAAAGTTATCCTTACCAAAGACAATCTGATTAAAAGGAGTTCGACCGGTTCTAAACAAAATGTGCCTTCTGTCCGGCTGATGAGTCAACAGAGCATTTGTTTATTTCGTGTCCGTTTGTGAGGCACATTTGGAGACTTATTCATTTCACGTTTAATATCTCTCCACCTTCTAGTGTAGCAAATTTGTTTGGTCATTGGCTTGATGGAGTAGACAAGAAAACTAAAGCACGTATTCGCATTGGTGTCTGTACTTTTTTATGGGCTGTTTGGAAATGTCGGAATGATGTGGTGTTTAATAAATTAGAGATGCTCTTTTTTGCATTTTGTTCACCGCACTACCTACTGGATGCACATGTGCTTCTTTCTCCTCCAATAGAGCAACAGTCTCTTATGGATACTGGATGTACTCGGCTTATGGCGGTTGTCCGAGCTATCTGCAGCCAGCATGGGTGGCAACATTCTAGAAGACTCCACATGTGTAGTTTTTTTTTAGCCTTTTTTTGCTGGTACCCCTTTGGTTGATCCATGAGTTGTAATAAAGTTTGATACTACTTTGCTACCTTCCTTTTTTAATATAAAAGTTGTGTGCATCATCATGATGCATAAGCTGTGGCTTTGCTTCCATTTAAAAAAAACTCGGTTGTCCCTGTTGAGGAAACATAATGTGTTTGTTTTAGTCTTTTGGGGGGGTGTCGCGGGGAAGCATTGGGCCCATGTCCGCCTGGTTTGGGCCATGTCACGGAACGGTGTCCCTTCCCCCCTCCACCTCCATTTGGTTCGACATGTACGTTTTCCCCATTTTCACTATTTCGACCAAATTGATACATATTGTACAACACGATAATTAAACGAAATAGTCCCGCGACGGCATGGACTTAATTAGGTGGCGGTGGCGGCGACGACGACACAGGAAAACAACGATGTTGGCTGCAGGGGCGAACTCCCTCCGGTACCGACAAAAGGTAGAAGTAACACCGTCTAGAGACCTGAACTCCTCCAGCTAGCAATGGCAGCGGTGGCGGAGTTGGCAAGCAACGGTCGTGACAGTGGCACGGAGTTGTCGTATAATTTTCAAAACGTCCTATGAAGCCAAGGCAGCACATGCCAAAGCAAGCTAGGCTGGCTTAATTAGGAGTGAAGTACTTTTTTTTTGCTTGAAAAGAAAACATGGTATAGCAAAGCCTGTGTGATGAGTACTTTTTTAGTTGCCTACCCCATTGGTTAGACAATATCTTTGCTAAACCTCTATACTAGCTATGACAATTAATTTCTTCACCGCAGCTTTTATAACTTGGCAGATTTTTCTTTTGCAAACATGCATGCCCTGAGATATATGCACGGGTGACAGGCCAAGAGACCCAGCACGAAACGTCAAGTCAACCATGCGTGAAGCTCCTACCATGGCCAGTGCCCAGTGATTCGAAGAGCACTGCATGCGATCCTAGTGACATGTGGCCGTATTCGCTCGGCCGTGGCGCCATAGATTTCCTGGACCCGGTCAATCGGTCATCCCACATGGTCTTCGCTGCGGCTCGTCCTCCACTCCAGGCACGGCCACCAACGTGCGCTTCTCACGGGCACTCACACGGTGACGGGAAGGGCTAGCTTGCGCGCGCGAGCCGTCGCGCGGTTTCGGACAGACGCACGTGGCCGGTCCGACCAGCGCACGTACCAGCCGTTCCGGCGCCGCCGCGGCCGTCGCCGCCGCCGAAGACAAACTCGCCCCTGCCATCGAAGACGAGCTCGACCCCGCCGCCGAACACGAGCTCGTGCCCGCCGTTCCGGCGCCGCCATGGCCACCGCCGCCGTCGAAGACGAGCTCCCCCGCCTCCTACCGCCGGCCGAACCGCCTGCTACCGCCACCCGCGGCCGGCGGCGCTCCCGCGACCGCCTCGCCGCCCCGCCCTGCTCGAACCACGGCCTCCGCCGGTTCGGCGCCGCCCCGACCATCCCTCTAAAAGCCCCCCCCCCCCACCCTGAAGCTCGTCGCCGGCAAACCCCACCCACACCCCCCAAGTTAAGTCTTCTCCTCGCCTCCGCCGCGGCCAGCCGCGGCTCCGGCTCGGCCTGGCCGTGGTTTCGAATCGTGGAGAGAGAGAATTTGGGGACAGGAGAAAGAAGAAGTTGGGGAGGGGAAGCAACGTGGTGGGACCCACCGACGTGCGTGCGTGCGTGCTCTTCCTCTGCTCGCCGACGCCGGCTCGTGGAGATGGAGAAATTTTTGAGAAATTGGGGGAGAGGAGAGAACGTGCGGGTGTGGTCGTGTGGAGAAGATAAGAGAGGAGGAAGAAGACGTGGGTGGCGCGTCGCCGCTGACCGCGCGAGCAACTCAACAGCTAGCCATCTCGCACGGTGACGCTGCACAGCAGAAACAAATGCCGCAGTTGCTGGATCGCCGTGGGCCTGTCCCTCGTCGAGTTATGGTAGTACATGGACCCGTTTCACCATTTACTCCCACGGGAAAGGGCAGTCCCGTGTATCAAGAATGAAGAGCTACTCTAGCGGACGCCTGAAACCGACCAGGGACCGCTCCCCTTTCCCCTCCTCTCCTCTCCGCTCCCTCCTTGAAAGTCAACCGAGGCGGCGTCCCAGATCCGGCCGCTCCCACCGCCGGCGCTTGCGCTGGCTGGTGTGGAGATGGTTTAGGGTGCCAGCCCCCTCTGTTCTCTAGTAGTCTAGGTTGTAGATGTAGGTTTTCTTTCGTTGCCGATGTGCAGTTTGGCGTCTTATCGCCGAGGATCTGCTGGCTGGCGCGCCCGAGCCGCGTCGGTCGGATGGTGGTGGCTTCTCTCCCTCTGGTGGTGCTCCGGTGGTCGGAGCTGTACGCGGTGGGGGAAGGCGCTGCATCCTTCTTCGTCAATAAGCTCGAAGGCCTCCCTCTGGTTCTGGAGGATGGCTGCCCTATTCCGGCGACCTCAGGTACCGCTTCTGCTTCTCCGGCCGGCCATGGAGGCGAGGGGAGGAGATGGAGTTGGGTTCTTGGAGTTCGTCACTCGGGCGCAGGGGATTTGCTGCAGGTGTGCGTGGACGGCTCCCTGCAGTGGCTGGCGCTGCTTGAGAGGTCTTCTCAGCTCTGGAGGTCAGAGCTCAAGACTTGCTTCTGCATCGCGCCGCCGTCCTCTTTATCAACGTCCACTGGGTGCAGATTTGGTGGCTACTGTGCTGAGAGGAAGTGCTCTCCTTTTCCTTGCCATGGTGGCAAGAAGGGAGATGCTCTTCGCCTCTTCGCTGGTTCGCTGCTGTCTCTGTGCTCTGGGAGTTCTGAAGCTGCTCCCTGGAGGTCACCCATGGCAGTCCTTCGTCGGCCGCCATCCCTGATGGCCGAAAGGCGGCCCCTCCAACCCTTCGTCGTCAGCTACGGCCCTCTCCGGCTGATGATTGTTGGTGTTAAACAACCTCCAGGCCATGGTGCCATTTCGGAGGCCCTCAAGCTTTGGTGCGGTTGGCTCCCGGTACTCGTCGCCAAGTGGTTCGTCCCCGGCGGCGGTGTGCTAGACCGTGCCTTGCTCGTCCGTTGCAGTGGTAGTGGAGCTGGACCCGATTGCGTTCCCATTTCCAACCCTAGGGTCTTTTGTGCGAATTGTAAGGACCTGTGTGTAATTCCTACTTTCTCCTGGTCCTCCTTGTATTTGCCGCTGCAATGAATATAAGCTTCTTGGTCCCTCTGGGACCACCCCTTGTTCAAAAAAGAAACTCTAGCGGACGCCCGCAAAGCACTCCATCGACCTCATCAGGGTCCAACATAAAATTAATCTTTAGCGGGCCTCCCGATCGGCCACATTGTGGGTTTATTTTTGTCTTCGGGCCCCTCACGTTCGGATCTGTCAAAGTCTCAAAGAGATGTCCCAACATGTTCAGACACACCCTCCACAAAGCAAACACTATCAAATTCATTCCCCCGCCCACACACACTAACGGCTGCCACTCTCTTTCCTAGCTTACAGATTGATTCTTTCTTGTCCGTCGCTGCCACATGTCTTTCTCCTGTGCGACCCTATCTCTTCTTTCACTGTCGCCTACCCATTCTCTACTGATACTTAATTATGGAGGACAAGGAGAGTAGGAAATTTTGATTCTCTTCAAAAATTGCAACAATAATAAATCATTCCAATTGTCAGATTGTTGGCTAAAGATCCATGGTTGCTAAAAGTGGAAAAACCTATGGGCACAACTCAAGCGTCAAGAAGCAATGGATAGTGGCAATCTAAACAAACAAACAAAAATGTGCAAACGACGATGATTCTCTTGTGCGTGAAGAAGGGAGCCGTAGACGGGTTGGCTAAACGGCACACGGTGGAATCGATAAAATTTGAAGGTTGTCTTGGGTAGCCTTTTTATGTTCCGAACCTTGATGGTTAGTTATCAAATCCGGGGTTTGAAGTTTAAGTGTTTCGTCCTGCTAAAATTTTGCTACCCGACAACTACAGGGACCCACTTTGCTGACATTGTGGCTCCCTTCATAAGCTTGGATTATTGCCTTCAGTTGACATGGGAGGTTCCTCAATTTTCGCCAACTGCAAATGAGTTCTCCAAAATCTTTGGTGGCACTTCATTAATTTGTACCGTAGTTCAATTGCCTCCTTAAATGGATTTTTGCCCGCAACTCTTAGCTCCCACGTTGTAGCATGCTATAGTGAATGGTGTTCTATATTCCAGCTACTATTTGCAAACCAAATTATACTTAGATTTATTCTTTATCCACTAATATATCTTTTTTATATAAATTTTATTTCTACTTTAGCTCTTAAATATACTTCAAACGCGTCCTATAACGGAATATCATCCTCTCGTCCTCTACATCTAACAATGCTGCAAGATGCACAAATTAAGAAAATAATACAATGCTGCAAGATGCACAAATTAAGAAAGTAATGCTGATATCAGAGAATCCCTCCACGTATAGTGCGATAAAATGCAACACTCATAACCAAGATCAACAAAGGTCAAATAAGCTAGGTATCCCGAGGAATCATGCAGCACTCATATGCTAACTTGTGTGGGGATCAGGTAGTGAAGACTCACAACCTCTAAAACTCCAAGACAAAACCTACGGAAAGGAGATGACTTGTCGGTGCTGGATCCAGCCAATAAAAGCCAAATCAAGACTTTTGCCTCGGTGCACAAAAGCAATATCACTTGACTCGATCAAATAATTCAGCCCCTATCAGCAATGCATCAATATTTGCTTCATATGTCGCAAACGAATCAACCATCAACCTATGAAAACCGAATCGGTGATTATTATTTCTAGGCCAGTAATTTGACCACACATAATTTTTTCAATTTTATCATTATCCAAAATATAAAAAATGCTTGTAAAAAAGTACATGGAGAACATATTATTGGACTTCACAAAAAGCTTTCCATCAATGGACTATGTTGTTGATAGTGGTTTTGGTATGTGATAAGTCCCAACGGAAAGTTGTGTTACACCCACGACGGAAACGTAGTAGTAAATCTAGAGCATCGATCAGATTAAGCAAAGCACGTACACGACATCTATTTCTTGCTTAAGAGAACACATCTATTTGGTGTACAATAAACACCGACGAACTCACTACAACTAGTCTTACGAACATAGGGATGTTGCAATTAACCTGTAGGACATCTCTTCGAATACATCTAACCGAAACTAGAACCGAGTGCCTAGATACAAAATTTCATGGCCGGCGCGTAGAGATTACTCACGCACCCGTCAAGGAAAGAAACACACGACATCAATATATCATGGCGGTGGTGCACATGGCGGAGTAGACGTAGAGCTCGTTGCGCTGGTAGCTGGTGTAGTCGAAGGAGACGTTGAGGCCCTGCGGGATCGAGTGGCCGTTGTTGAGGAGGCAGACGCCGGAGCTGACGACCTGGAGCACCTTGGGGTCGACGGGGATCAAGGAGCGGAAGTTGCCGCACTGCAGGAGGATCCTCGAGATATTGCAGGGCCTGCCGGTGCACTGGTTCGTCACGTCCACCCTGTACTCCGACGAGCCGTCCCTCTGCGGCTCCCCGAGGCTCTGCCATATGGAGAGGTCCTTCTTGGGGTCGCACTCGCCGGCAGCGGCTCCGAAGAGGGTCGAGGCCACCAGGAGGGTGGCCATGAGCACCGCCAACATGGAGGAAGCGGTCGTCATCGATCAAGCTAGCTAGCTCGCCGGCGGATCAGGAGTTCAAGACGAGAGAGGTAGCGCGTACGAGTTCGATCGATCGACTACCGTGCGGCTGGATTCATATATAGATGCATTGCGCACATATATGGTAGGAATAGTATGGAAAGAGAAATAACATGGAATTACTTGAACAACCAATTTGGAAGTGGATGAAGATTGGTTGGTATTATTTGGAATGCGTATTTTTTTTATATGGCAGCTTTTAAGCGTGGGGAGGTGTCTTTGCTCTATATGGAATTTGTATGTGTGGAACAAACCAGGCTGGCTCCTTTCAGGATGAAGAAACGCGTAATCGAAAACGATGTAGCTGGAACGTTTAGTATATTCCTTGTTTAGTAGATTCCTTGTTTAGAGAATTTGGAACCCGAACGCAAAACGTTTAGTAGATTCCTTGATTCCTTGTTTAGAGAATTTGGAAAGTTTTTTTTTTGCGAAACACAGTACAACGCATACACGTGCACACATTCACCATATGAATGCACGCACGCACACCCTACCCCTATGAGCACCCACATATTCATAATTATCCTGCATTCCGAGTTTAGTCAAAGTTAAACTTCATAAACTTTTACTAAGCATGTAGGAAAAAATATTGACATCTACACTATAAAATAAGCTTTATTACAATCATCATAAATATATTTTTATATTACATGCACTAGCAAAAAGCCCGTGCGTTGCTACGGGCTGATGAACAACTATTCATACATCTCATAGAAGTGTAATATAACAAATAAGCTACGGATAACAAATGCATACGCAAACTTCTCCGTCTTTTCTCATCGGTCACTAATTTTTTGATGCTATTACTTGTGGTCTCCATAAAAAATTAAAATATCTCAGATGATATTACTTACATATGCTCTCTTTGTCCATGATCTCATGAACCAAAGAAATTTTAGCACACTCGTTAGTTATTATGTAACCTGAAAACAGTTGCAGCGGGTCCAAATTTAAAATTAGGAGTGACATGCAATTTATTTTATACACGCAAACATTTAATATAACATAATCGATCTCTACATGACAGAATAATTCACATACATAAAATGATAAATAGTCAATAAACCATGTTGCTTTTGTCGGCCTTGTTTACCTTGAAAGCCTATCAATAATATCACACGCGAGTAACAAGGAAATGGTGATTCATGGAATATCGATTCGGTACTTTAGTCATCAGGTCAAACTACAAACCTTCTAATTGTTCTCAAGCAGCTTATAGTTGGAAGTTTTCCAATCTCTCGTTCGTGTTTGGCCTACAAACTCCAAGATACAATAAAAAACCATAATTGTCTATTTCGCTATTCGACAAATTTTTGCTCGAATCAGAGAACCTAGCCTATCTAAACCACAAATACCATATAACCTTTGTTGGATAGGGCAACAATATATTAAAAATAAATCTGAGAAAAGCAGACATCCATCAACTCAGGTTGTGAGCTCGACCACGAAAGCCCCTGACTTTTATATAAAAGACCCTCATGTTTACAAATAGGTCCCTAACTAAAAATTAAAAAACAATCAGGTCCCCAATCGTTCGTGGAGCTGGAGCTAGTATTTTTCACCGAAAATGGCCATTTTCCGGAACTAATGACACGAATGGCCTGTTTCCAGAACTATTTTCAAAAATGGCCGCTGGGCTCGGCGCCAATGCAGATGGCGCCGACCCTGTGCAGCTCGGCGCCACGCAGTTCCATCGCCGACCCAGCTGCAAACTTCGGCGCTCGGCCTGGGTGGCACCGACCTGCACAACGTCGGCGCCATCTCAGTTGGCGCCGACCCGAGGGGCCAGATTTGACAATAGTTTCCAGTCGCGGCCAGATGCGTCATTAGTTCCGGAAAACGGCCATTTTCGGTGAAAAATACCTGGAGCTAGCTAGCTGTTGTGTCTTGTGTGCAGCACACCACGGAATCGCCATACCCCACAACTAGCCGCTCGCGTCTCTGCCCACGGCGCCGGAGAGGCAGTACGCGAGGACGCCGCCGCCCAGCCGCCGTTGTGCCTCCGCCGCTGCTCCTCGCTGGTCCGTCCTCCGCTGCTCACCAGCAAGGCCTACTTGCGTGGAGGACGAGGGCGAAGGGCGGCCGCGCGAGGGCGAGCCTGGTGGCGAAGTAGCCGGGGGCGGATGACGAGCATCAGCGGCGGCCCGCGTCTCTGCCCACGATGCCGTCTGCGATTCCGGCCGATTTTGGCGGGGAGGCAGGGCGCTATGGCGGCGAGGTCGGCAGCGCAGAATTCGGGCGGCCAGTGTCCGTGGCCAGCGATTTCGGCGGTCAGAGTGCGCGGGGTTATTTTTCTTATCACCGAACCGGTACGGTTGATCACTTGACGGTGGGTGTACTGTAAAATCTCATAACACACAGGGGTAAAATTGGAACTCTAAAAAACGTACCAACCATCACCTCTAACGATATTATATAGTAGAGATTTGGTTTTGTTTCTATATGTTTTATTACAATCATCGTTGATTTTTTATATGTTTTTCATCAAATTTTATAAATTTTGAATTTGACATGCAGGGTAACTATGGGCATATGGAGTGGTAATTTTTTTTGAAACGAGGGTGTTGAGCCGTTCAGACGACATTAAAGATTCAACCTATGTTTATATTTTTGTTGTACTAAGTGATTATATTTAAAATCATGTATCTTAGTAAAGTATCTAAGACTATTTGATTTGTTTTGCATCTACCTTTGTTTTTCTTTAGAGTTCCTCTTCCTCTATCCCTATCCTCTACGTACAGCGTTTGCATCAGTAGAGAACCTTTTCATCTATCTATATTACTCCATTCCAATTTCTTCACAAAACTTCCCAACAAAAATCTCAAATTGAATCCAAAATTGACGGGTTAATGCGAGCTTATCTGCTCAAGTCAAAAAAATTGGTCCTCCACCATTGGCATGTATTACTATATTTGGTACACTGATGGGCTCCTCGACTCTAGATCTTCCCGACGTAGAGGATGGTGGCGGTCCTCCTCCGTCGAGACTTTTCTGAGAGAAGGAGTGCGACGACCGCTGGGACGACGACACCGTAGGTACTAACGCATTTCGATGGGTCGTCACCTCAAAATCAAAATGTGAATTAGTTTGATTGGACGGAGTGATTAGCGGCAGGCGGCGAGGAAGGCGGGATTAGTGGCACGTCGGTGGCAGATGTAATTACGGGAATCATCTGGATCTGTTTCACTAGCTCTTTTTATATTAGTGGAGACAGACATATTTTTTTAGAAACATGGCTCATTTTATTTTCTTCTGACTTCTTCATTTTCTTGCATAAGAACTTAAGAAGTTGAAGCCCACAGTGTAGCCCACGGAACGCGGAACATACATAGGGTCCAGAACTCCAGATCCAACCCATTCCAGGCTGGCCCAAATCAGCCAACCAATTCGGCCATTCCCCACTTGCCCTAAGAACAAGTAGCGCACGCAGCTCCAATGGCGACTCCCGGGGACGGCGAGGACGCGCCGCCGCCGCCGCCGGCCGCGGGGGCTGGAGGCAGCTTGATCGGGAAGGTGCGGGAGCAGTGGAGGAAGACGAAGGAGCACGCCGAGACGTACCCCTACGTCTGGGGCTCCTACATCCTCGTCTACGGCGGCCTCGGCGCCTACATCACCTGGCGGTGGGTCAAGCTCCGCCGCACCGAGGACCGCGTCCGCGTCCTCCAGGCCCGCCTCCGCCAGCTCGCCGCCGCAGAGGAGTCCCAGGCCGCTTCCGCTTCTCGCACCCCACCTCCGCCCCTGCAGCAGCCGCCGCCGACGACGACTGGGCCGGGCAAGCCCGCCTCCGCCCCGTGAATGAAGAGTAAGACCCCGTAGCCAACTTTTTGACTTGAAATGTTACGGAACACAACCCTGCATCGTCCGAGCTAGAGGCACTCCTTGGTTTCACTGTTAATTGTGTGATCCTGGACCGAAGGAAATGGTGGAAGGTTGAATTATGTGTTCATATTTATTAGAGATCATTCCGGAGAATGTTTTAATTGTAGTGGTTCATGTATGTTGATCATTCCAGGAGGATCTGGTTTTGTTCTTTTATGCCAGCGATGCATTTTTCTTCTTGATTCACGTAGTATTTGTGCATTTCTTTCTGCTGCCTGCTGCTCGAAACTGATATAAGGGTTCCATCTAGCTGCCTGATAATACTACTACTATTTCATCTTTATTGGATCTTGTTGAACTGTCACCGTTGCTGTCGTATGCTACGTTGCACGGATACGGCACAAAACTCACGTATCAGGGGTCGGATACGTCCGGATACGCGGATACGTCGCCGGATACGTATCCAGCCGTATCAGGCGATTTGAAGGCATGGCTCGCTGAGATCGCTGGGAGACTTGAAGCATGGCTTGCTGAAATTGCTGGGCGATTTGGAGCATGGCTCGCTGAGGTTGCTGTCCGTGAAGATCCACATGTTGATCAAGAGATATCAACCGAGGAAAATTAGAAATTAGTAATTGTTATATATTATTAATTTATATTATACATATATAAACGTATCCCGTATCCGTGTTTTATGTTGATTTTTCGAAAACACGGATACGGGGATACGGTTATATGTTCGCTGCTGTCTGCTGATTTCTGGACCTTTCAACATAAAACTTATCTAATACTCCAAATTTGGAGGTGAACAATATATGATCCTCTCAGAGAATGACCAATGTATGATCCTCTCAGAGAATGAACCAACATAATTTATAAATGTTGGTGTTAGGAATTTGTAATGTGATCATCGAATATTTCACTCCAGCCTCAGTTTTGTTCCTGAAACAATCCAGTGTCAGCTTCCCTTACCTTAGCATGATTAGCTTTATTCTTCCAAAAATTCCCAATGGAGTTCTAGCGAACTGTTTTGACCTGTCTATGGAGGTATCTGGTGTTGAAAATCTAAAACCAATCGATTGGTAATTTCACTACCCCCAAGCCCCTCTAGTCACAAAAGAGTGGGGTTCAGCTATGTGTGCAGTTCTATCTAAAGTTTAAACCTCGCTATCGAGATCTTTATGAAACTTTAGATCAGACGCTTCAAAATGATGTGTAGATACATCATCAACCACACTTTCATTGTATTTTTTCGATTAGGTTTTCTAACTTCATTTTCGCAAATTTCATTTGGAAACTGCGTTGATGCTGAAAGTGCCATTCTCTTATGATCTAGTCAGTAGCAATTCAGCGTATATTTTTTTCCTGATATCTAGCTTTGTTATACTGAAATTTTGTTATATGCATTGTTGGTTGCCTCTGGTGCCAGTGATGTTTGAAAGACTTAAATTCACGTGTGCAAGGCCATAACTGTACAGCACAAAAAGATCTTGTAGTCTGTAATTGCCTTTGACATGCTTCTAAATCGACACTCCCTCGTATGGATATAGAGTTGCATTTTAATTGGTTTAGACAAACCTTTGACCAACATTTGCTCGTGTGTGATTTATGTGGTGCAAATTCTGGATCTTGAGTAGTTATGAGCACAAACCCATCACGGTCAGTTTTGTGTTACATAAACTAGTAAATTACATACTGATGAAGTAATTTGTTCGTCGAAGCCTTGTCTTAACCAATCAAACATTCAAAATACATCATATGTATCCGGACGGAGAGAGTACTATAGTACAAGCTGTCAAGCTCTACCTTGATGTTCCATCTCACAAATGTTTGATTGGATTACCTAGCTGTGCACATATTATTAATCTGCAAACATTCAGGTAGCTTTGTGGATTCAACTAATTGATTGCACTGGAGGCCCACACGGCTAGGTTTTTTGCTTCAATTTATGAACATCTAATATCTGGCACTTGATCTTAATTTTGTTCCTTGCCACATTGGTCACTATTTGATAATATGGATCAGTGATGGCAGTACAGTTATTCAGACCCCACTAGAGCTGCACTTGGAATGAAGACAACATTTCGTTTTCTTTTCAAGGTTTTTTTTTTGGGTGGTTTTCATTTATTTAAATCATCATATCTGGTACTTGATCTTTATTTTGTTCCTCGTCCCATTCACTACTGTTTGTTGACGTGTACCTTGTGATGGGAGAGTACAATAATTTCGACCCCATATTGGATCTTGTGAGCTTGTGGGAGTTGTTGACCAAGGTTTGACTCGCTTGGATTGAGGATACAACTCAATCAGTTTCTTTTCAGGAAAAAGAAAGTAAATACGTGCTCTTACACCTTTCTATTTCAGATTTCTGTGATTTCACAGTCCAATGGCTACACCGTACGTGCTGTAGACTTCAGTACTCAATATAATTTTGTTTCTGTTTACCCACCATTGATATTGATGACCGTGTACTTAGCAATCGATAGCTGATAAGTACTGCGTAGGGTCATTCAGATGTCTCTTTCCTGTCATTGTTTAGGTAGGACTCACAGGTCACGTGTTACATCTAATGCTCTTAGGCTTCTCCCAAGGTAATCTACTAGGGTAAGATAGCTCGTGGAACGAGTAAAATCAGCATTTTTAGGTAGTTAAGCCATGGTCCTTGCACGGCTCAATCTGAAGGTTAATCTCCAACCAAGGCAACAGAATAGTACAGATTGGGTAGGTGCCCCGCCTGATACCTTCTGCTACTCTCACGGTCTCACCGACACGACCATGTGATCGCCGATCAGCAGCACTTTGTGCCAAGAATTGGCCTTGATTCCTTTTACCGAACCCATCTCATTTCTGCTCATGAGGTCATTTTCGATGTTAAATTTACACCTCTGATTCATACTTTTGATCTCAGTAAAAAAGGAAGATGGCTGTTTAGAATAGTTCAACCTGTCTAGTGCAGCATATTTTTTATGGAGTTAATGGCACCCGCAGTCACGCAACTCGTCACGTATGTGCACTTAAGTCACACTTCTCCAGAACGTGATTTTTTGGTCACACATCTGGACAAGTGGGTGCACGGTGGTCTCTGGGCCCACGTGTCAGACCGTTTTCTGTTGCGGGAGTGCTGACATGGACAAGTAATTTTGCAGAAAACCCCCTGTATTTTTAAATATTTCGCAAAATGGTCCTCCTAATTTTACAAAATGGTCCTTCTAATTTTGTACCATTTTGTAAAATTATATTACTCCAGGGGGTTTTCTGAAAATTTACCGTCCAAAACGGACTGACACGTGGGCCCAGAGACCTGCGTGCACCCACTTGTCCAGATGTGTGACCAAAAAATCACGTTCTGGAGAAGTGTGACTTAAGTGCACATACGTGACGAGTTGCGTGACTGCGGGTAACTGAACCATGTACTGTGTTCTGAGCTTGGCGTTGTTAAGAGGTGGTGAAGGATTTGCTTTTTAATTGAAAACAGTTGTGTACAGGCTGATCCTGCAGGCTCAACTGTTGTTTATTTTCGAAAATTTGAATCACTGGGAACCATCATATTTGGGTGGTCACTGCTTAAGTAAAGGACAGATCGGTCTGAGGGGGATCAGTGGCCTGTTTCGCTCAGAAATGAAAAGACTATTAATTCCGAGGGCCACGGGAGAAAATGGGGTTTGTCGGAGGACTCCAGATCGGCACAAAATCGCTGTGCTCACTCACTCATGCCCGTCTCTCTGCAGTTTTCCACCATAAACTATTACCTGCACAACTGTATGTTTATTAGTTACCTGACGAACTGAAACAAATCTCAAACTGGTTTTACAGTGATCGTCTGCTGCACCTGCACTGTTAGCTTGTCATGGTTATAAACTAGTGGTATTGTTATGTAACCTCTGTTGTCAGTGGTCAGTAGTTAGTTGGTTCAACTGGGTAAATACTGGTGTTTTGGGGGAGACAAATAGTCGAGATCTGTTTTGGGGGTTCGTTTCGTTTCAGAGGCCTGGCATTTTCGCCCAACATTATTTGACGGCCTCTGAACCCCGCCGATGCATCCTCTCTCTCTCTCAGGGCCTCGCCTCTTCCCCATCCACCTGCGAATTTTTAAGCGAAGCAGCGTGTGGTGGTATCCACTTATCACTCTCTTCCCCCTGTTCCTAGATACCAACCTCGTGGTCTTCTCAGCTCGGTGCTCACTGCTGCCACACCGTATCACGGGCACGGAGCTACGTAGCTAGTGGCAGTGGGATGCCTCAGGTGGACCTGGAGAGCCTGGTGTGCGGCGCGGCGGGCGCGGGCGCCGGGGACAGGAAGGTGTCGTGCGAGACGGTCATCGCCGGCGGCAGCGGGGACGCCTCGCCGCGCTGGGTGCCACCGCCTCTGCCTCCGGACCATGACTTCCCGCCGGAGTCGATAACCATCCGCATCGGCGACGACGACGGCGCGGCCTTCTCGGAGCTGAACCCGATATACGAGCGGGACGACTCCACCAAGGGGAGCACCAACCCCAAGTTCGCCGGCGGCGCCTCGTCCAACGCCGTCCCGCTCAAGGCGCGCTCCAACTCCGCGCGCATCGCGGGCGCCCCGGCCGCGGCCACCACCACCTTCTTCGGCCTCCCAGTCAAGATCCGCCCGGCCTTCACCCGGCGCCAGCCGTCGCAGGGCCGGATCTTGCCCGACAAGCGCTCCGGCGGCACCGGCGAGGAGCCGCGGTCGCCCAAGGTGTCCTGCATTGGGAAGGTGCTGTCCGACAGGGAGAGGTACGGGCGGCGCCGTCGCCGGAGGTGGTGGCGCGGTGTGGCGGCCGTGTTCCGGTGCAGCGGCGGCTGTGGTTGCCGGGGAGTTGGTGGCGCGGGCAAGAAGATGGCGCTGGAGGACGACGAGTACGACGGGGAGGAGGACGAGCCGAGCGTCGCGGCAATGCGGAGGTTCAAGTCCGGGAGAAGAGCCGATACGTGGGCACAGGAGGCACTGGCAGCAGCAGCGGCGGCGGCTTCCGGCGAGACGACGCCGGAGGAGCAGAAGAAGCAGGAGACTGAGCACTGGGTCCGACTACAGGTAAGTTAGGTTGCGGCGAGGGCGGGAAGTGAATCAGCGACACAACTGCATGGTGGTACCCGCTGTCAGCGACCTCGCCCGGTTTGGGTGTGGTCGCCATAGGTGAGCTTGAGAAGCTGCCCCGTCAGCGAAGGATGGGCACAGGATTTGGCCTAGAAACGCGAGTCTTCTTGGAATGGATTTCGGGAGTCTTTTGCTGGTTGGAGTTTTGCGCTTGGGATCGTTCGACTTGTTTCTGTTTGTTGCGTGCTGCAGCAGTGCGGCCAATGATCGAAGCATGTATGTACATACACACCCCAAGAATAACAAGAACGAGCACGGAAGATGTTCCGTTCTTTTCTTCAGTTTTCCTGAGGTCTAATGGTCTATGTTACGCAACTTATGTCAATCATTTTTAATCGGAGGGAGTATTATAAATACGTGTATTTGACTACACAACTTCATATTGACTACACATAGTTGACATCCTGGCTCCGCCACTGCACTCCACCTCCCTTCCCACCTCGATTCCCACCTCTCCCTTCTCGCCACCGCCACGCCGCTATTTGTCTCCACCGTTGCTCGCCAATCCTGACACCTCGCCGCCACTAGCTGCTACCTTGATTCACACGGAAACCAGTAACTATCCAATCCAATTTCCAATAAATTTAATCAGACTTTGTATTTTATATTTTATTTGATTGTGTGCACTATTATATTTAAATTTTATAGGGTATTTTAATGTATAAAATGCATCGATTTGAAAGAAAATGAAATCAAGGCAAAAAATCAGGACACGCCGGACAAAATGGGGGGCGCCGTTGGGTGCTGTGACCCGACAGGCCGGACATGGACCGGACGCTTGTTCGCGTCACCCCCAAATGGAGCTAAACATGGGATGTCCAAAATGGAGTTTGCGTTGGAGTAGCCCTTATGAAACCTCCTTAATTGATGGCTTGAACGTGTGCGTCCCTCGTGGATTTAGAAAAAAACTAATCTTTCTTCCTCACCTAGAAAATAATTTCAAAACTAACACTTGTCGTGACGTTGTGCTTGAGCGTGTCAAGATCTATAGCATGGCTCTGTGGTCAAGGACATCATGGTTTGTAAGATGCCTCTATGGTACAAGGCATCATGGTATCTCTTTATCAACTTGGCTACCGCGGGCATGAAGCCATCGACCCCGACTCATTTGGCCAGTGTGCCATACTACTGAGCAACCTGCGTGCCTCACCCAACAAAATGCGATGTCAATCGAGTTGAACCGTGATTTGGATCTCTCTGCAACTAATTGCACCAATGTATGGTTTATTATGTAACACAAATTCTAGGTAATTTGCATAAAAATCATCACTAGTTGGCGCCCGGTGATTTTTGATATTTTCTCTCGGAGACATTCAGGTTAGTGTGGGTGTTTATTGCAATCCTTTGTGGTGAGAAATCTTGATGCAGTTTTTTAGGCCGCTCCAAATGCTCCAGCGAAGGTTAAGTCTAATTTTGTCTGTGTGACATAATTAACGAGTAAAGAGCATTTTATCATCTTTTCTTTTATATATGTGTATGGATCATTAAATTTTATGTACTACCATCTAGTTAGACTTAAGCAATCTTAATAAAATTGGGTAAATGTAATAAATACCAAACATATCTAATCTACTCATAGTGTCTAATGTCATAGTTTAGATATGGGTTACTGTAATATGGTTAAGTGTAATACCAAATGAAAATGCATGAGCCCTCATGTGTGGTTTTGGTAATTAATGACAATCTCTATGGACTAATGGTTGCATTGAGCTATCCTTGTAGGGCTTGTCCATTGGCAATGCTTGTACACCATGTGTTGGTATCAAGTTTGAAAGAAGAAGATAAAGTGATGACCAAAGCAATATCCAAGTCATCATATAGATTAAGAGAAGAAGTTGAAGTGCAAGTTCAAGAGAAGCATCTCGAAGAAATCCTATGCTTGAAGCTTGTCACCCATTGGGAGATATTGTTCAAGTGAAGATGTGCCTTATAGAGGCTCTCCCATATTGGTGTATGGGGAGCGATATGTGAGTCTTCACCAAGCAAAGCGCAATCAAGAAATGTGGTCCACTTGAAGAGATCAAGATCGTCATCATCTAGCTCAAGTGGAATGCGCAAGGCAAATGTATGATCTTGATAGGGTTTCTATTTTACCGGTCTCATGTTGTTGGTGGGAGACCGGGTTATAGGATAGACGGCGTACTATCAAGAGGGGCTCTCAAGTGAGTAACTTGATCGCATCTTTGTGGAGAGCTCAAACCTTTGCATTCTTGGCATCATCATCTTTCTTGGTTCTTATTTGGTTTTTCTCCTAGTTGGGTTTTGGTGCTTGTCGTGATCTTCATGACAACCCCAAGTTCTTCGAAAACGTTTTTTGTTCGGAAAACTTGTTGCGTTTTCATGTTGGAAATATTATCGGTTTATCCGTGAGGAAAGTTTCACACCTCCCCATGTGTGTCAACTTAACTCTTTTTATGGTTCTTAATATTTCACACACACACACACCAAAAAAAAAAAAGCATCATGGCACGAAGGATAGCCATGGATTTAAGTTCTTTGCACCAGGCCAAACAAGTTATGTTCTGAACGAAGCGATCTGCTACTCCCACCCACAACACTATGGGTATGGTCTTATGGAATTTAACCATGCAGAACTGGGAATTCTCTGTTTTTTTTCATTTTTGAGTTGAGTTTGTGTGCTCGCATGAATGAAAACAAAATTGTGCCAAATATGTATGTGCCTGTAATTAAATGTAACCCACCCCCGCGTGTCGCTCCCAAGCGGGCGACCAGCAAACCCTAGCCGCCGAGGTCTGTCGCCGCCAGCCCTGCCGCCGTCGCCGCCTTCCTCCCTGCTGCGGTGGCGGCGGCGCTCGTCGTCTCCCAAAGGGGTGCGCGGGCACAGCGTCGGGCCTTGAGCGGAGGGCCTCGCGTGGATCTCGAGCGGACGCGCCGGGGCGGCGGCCTCGGAAACCAGCCCGGCGCGGCTGGAGGTGGCGGCGGTGCCTCGCCGCGGAGGTGAGGTGGCATCGCGCCGGCGGCCCCCGAGCGGCACACTCGGCGGCGCGTGGTTGTTGCGAAGTCGTCGGCGGCCGGCGGCGTGTCGTCTCCAACGGCGTCGCGCGAGCTCGCCTGTCCCGTCGGGCGGCTAAAATTCAGAAGGTGGGCAGGGGTTGACCTTGCCCTGCTCTCTGCAGTGCGGTCCCGGCCGGCCTTGAGCTCCGGTGTGCAGATTTCGGAGCTTGCCTCCAGATTTGGCGCGTGCGGGATCTGCCGGGTCGGCTCGGGCTGGACGTCGACAAGGACTTCGATGGTGGTTCGGCCTGCACAGTGTGGTGTTTTGAGATCATGGAGCAGACCCGGGTGAATACCTTGCCCTCGGCCGTTGGCCGGAGCCGGTGATGGAGACACCTTGTGCGTATTTTCCTTGTTGAAGGCATCGCCGAGGTGAAGCTCCCATCTCCTTCTGCTACCTCCGGGGGAAACCCTAGATCCTTGGATCGGATGATGGCGGCGTTTTCCGCGTCGCTCCCCTCTTGGGGGCATCATTCTTGGAGTTGTGCTTTGGTCGGAGGGACCAGTGGTGTGTATTGGTGGCGGTGCTCGGTTCCGTGTGGTGGCTCGCGCGGCAACGACAATGGCTATGAGCGATGTTGTGGTCGCGGCAAGGCTTTGTTAGTCGGCCTCTTGTTCCGACGTGTCTGACTCGTCCACATGTTTGGAGTTCCTCTGCTGCGAAGTCGGAGCTGCTGACCGGCGTGTCATGCGGCAACGATGACCTGCGTTGGGCGGTCCGACCTTGAAGACCTTCGTCGGCGCGGGTCCTGCCCATCTCCTCTTCAGAGCTCGTTTTCAGAATCGAAGCTGCCAGTCTCCTACACGATAGGTCATCTGTTTGGCATAGGCCGGTGCGGGCGTCACGAGGCCGCTAAGATGAGGTCTTCTTCGGTGGTCGTTTCTTCGAGGAAGTCGGAGTCGCTCACGAGGAGTGAGTGATGACGATGACGTCGGTGGGCTGCCTCGATGACGACCCTCGTCTCAAGCGGTGTGTGTGGAGTTTGCGTTTGGTAGCCAGGGTGGCCGTGTGTGCCCTCCCGACGGTCGTGTTCCATGATGGTCGGCGAGGGTGTTCTTACCGGTTTTAGGCGGTTTCCAGCTAATTAACCGGCCGATTCGTACTTCTTCTTAATTAATGAAAATGACAAGTCTTTTGCCTCGGTTCAAAAAAAAAATGTAACCCACACCACGCCACATGTATTAATTCAGTGTCCAATCTGCTACTGCTACAACGAATAAACACACTAAACTCGACAACAAAACTGAGAAAAGAAGATATCAAAGCAAGTTCTATGTACTTGCCGTCCCTAACGAATCAGTTAAAGACGCTTCTCTTAGGCTGTCCTTTGAAACTCGAGTGACTTGACTGAATGTGAATGCGAAGCTAATCTAACGGCTCCCTTCCCCAACGTACAGTCAGTGCAACTACACTGCAGATCTTGATTCCATTCAGAACATAAAATATCTATCACTTGCGTCAAAAAAGAGAAAACAGTGAGCAAAAGAACATGATTACAGACCGTTCATTTGTAAACACACACGAATACTTAAGCTACACACCTGTAAGAAGGCACTCGCATCTCGACGACCAAATAGGAAGATATACCACTACAGGGACAGGCATATATGTAGACGGCTAGGGTAGGGGCGCGGCGGCTGCTGCAGTGCTTTTCCTGAAAGATAGCTGCACATTCTGGTCCTGGGAATAAGGGCCGCCTAGACAGGGCAGAAAATATCGGGCAAAAGGGTTAGTAGATATTCCACAGTTCACCACGCCCGCAAGATAGGCATCACCAAACGGGGCATGGATGAGACTGGATTTCGAACGGCCAAACAGGAGGAGGCGGTTGGCTTCGAGCTCTCTCTCTCTCTCTCTGACAAGGAGAGCTGGGTAGCGATCGAGTGAGTGGCCAGTCAACAACTTGGTAGTGGGAGAATCAGGCGTGCAAACCATCCAGACATGGACAATACCTTCCCTATCTGAATTCGTCTCTACTCTCGCTGGCCTGTGTTGCAGGGTGCTGACGGGAAGGAACATCTCCGTGGCTCTCCACCGGCCGTGTTAGCTCCAACAGCGCCCTCAGCCAAAATCGCATGCGGCGCATACATAATTGCGCGCGTACCAGTCAGCCACATCAGGCAGCGACCTCCACAAATGGCTCTCGACAAACTGGGAGAGTGGGAGATAGGATAGCCTGCAGGGGACCTTTGCGGTTGAGCTTGCAAGGGCACCGTCGAGATCATTTCACATGGGCACATGGCCGAATGCACCGGAAGCTCGGAGGGGTGACCTGTTACCTAATCAACCTCGCCTGAGTGCAACACATCGCTGTTGAGCTCGGGAAATTGAGTTTTCAGCTTGCCACACGGTACTTCCACTTTCAGAGCACGATGCGGCACTACTGAACTTTTTTTTTTTTTTTTTTTCGAAACCGAGGCAAAAACTTTGCCTCACCTTTTATTAAGCAGAAGGTGCCCGGTTTATTATGGAAGAAACCGGGCGAAAACCATACAACAACACAACACCCACAACCTCGAGACACCACGACGCCGCACGACACGGCCACCCACAGCCCAAGCTGCACCAGGAAAGCCGCTCGCAGACCACGGACGTCACACACCATCCGGGGCCGCCGCCCCGGCCTAAAAGACAGCCACAGCTGCCGCCGCCACACCACAACACCGACACCACGGGGACAAGCCCGGCACAACTCAAAGAACCACCCTCCGGGGAGCTGCGACAGCTCCCCCAACAGCGCAAAGGCAGCGCAACTCCGACTCCGAAGAAGAGCTAAGAAGGAGAACCAGGCAGGCTGGCGCCGTGGAAACTCGCCGAAAGGAACATCTGCCGCCAGTCATCGTACACCACCGGGAACCCACCGCAGCAGCTTCGACTTCTCAGCAACAAGACACGCCGAGGCAACCCCAAGGACACGCCGGAGAAGAGCCGACTACCGCAGCCACAGCCACGTCTCCGACAACGCTCAAACATCATCATCGTCGCCGCAGAAGCCTCCACGCGAACACCTCGGCCTTCCACTGGACCCAACCATGAGTCCCTCCAGCCGGACACCACTCCAAGAAACCTCAACCTCGCCTCCAAAAGAAGCCGCGAAGCTCTCGGGGCCGCCGCCCCGACATCCACCACTCCAGCATGCCCTGCACACTCATCCGACACCACCTTCCGAGGTCGCCACCCCGACATAACACCGCTCGTCCTCGAGCTGCGACGCCGCACGGCCCAGATGCCTGTAGCCCGAGCTACACAGGACCACTGCCCGCAGACCACGGCCGCCACACCATGCCCGGGGCCGCCGCCCCGACATACCGTCCAACCATCCCCGCTGAGATGCGCCGACCGAGCCGACAACCCTGCCGCCCCTGCTGCTCAAGGTCACCACTCAAAGCTGTGCCAAGCCGCAACCCCGCCTCATGGAGCTACCACTGCACCGCTGCCCGAGGCCGCCGCCTCGGCGCACATCCGCCATCCCGGGGCCGCTGCCCCGACATCCTCAATCTCAGAAGCGATGGGAACCCCAAACAGCGACAAAAGACTCGCCCTCCAAAGCAACGCCTCCAAGAAGGATGCGACATAACCGTCGCCATCGCCCGCTCCGGATGGAGCTTGGGTTTTCACCCGGAGGGCCCAAGTCCGGGAAGAGCTCCACGACAGCGCCTTCAACAAGGTCAACGACGCCCGAAGGCGCCGCCGCTGCCGGCACCAACCAAGGTTGGGCAAAGCTTTCACCAGAGCTCTTCCCTTCCAGGTTGGGCAAAGCTTTCACCAGAGCGCCTTCAACAAGGTCAACTACTGAACTTTGAACTACAGTGTCAGGGAAAGGAACACGAGGTAGTAGAGGTGAGTTCGTGAGTTATACTTATACAAACCTATTTCTCAGCAGAAAAATCACAATCGCTCCGGCCAACTCAGACTCGCTGGACCGTTGGAAGATGGATGCGTTAGTCGGAAGGGAGCCCAATCATGCGTGATGCGGTGGACCGTGTGGAGGAAGCTCAATCAGAGGAATAATGCGGCGAGCATGGCACCGACCGCCGTCGGCGTTAACGTTATCTGCAAGCCACCAAGAGGAAAAGGAACAAGAATTAGGCGTGGAAATCAAGACTCTATGAGCCGAGCAAAGTTCATCGTTGGGTTTCAGCGACAGGCAGGATGAGACGTTTAATTGCTTTGCTGCTTTGACATTCCCTCTGGAGATTTTGCCTAAGTGCTAGACTGCTACTAGTATGTTTCTCCAGTCAAACACTCTAAGAATTGTGCCTGCCCGCGCTTTCTGTGATGCCCGTCCATCTATCGCCGTCCCTTTGTGGTGTCTCCACATCTCGTCCGTGCACAAAGGGGAAAAGGTCCCTTTTTTCTCTCGAGATCTTTGCGAGGGGAATAAGAGAAGAAAAAACTTTCTCGGACAAACATCACTGTCGCGCCAAAATATGGAATCTAGGCCTGCCCCATCGTTGATTTACATGTTTTTTCTGTATACAATGAATCAATCGCTACTAATCTCCTAATCTTCTTCTACCATGCGAGTGCTGACAGCATGGGCAGCAATACTAGCAGTAGCGTCAAAAATGATAATCTTCTTCTTACCGCCAATTTGGACCCGGATGACCACATGGAATTCGTCGAGTACGGATCGAACTGCCCTACTGACGACCGGCCGCCGGCGCTGGACGACCCGGGGCTGGCACCGGTGCCGCCGGCGTTGATCGTGTATACCGGCGAGCCGTTGGGGTAGAACAGCCCGTAGTTCCTCTCCGACGCCGGCCCGGGCTTCATGTTCTCGTTGAACATCGCGAACACGTACACGTCTACCGGCACGCTGGGCTTCAGCGGCGTCCCCTGGCCCATGGCGATCCTCTGCATGAGGTTCCCGTTGTACGCCGCCGCGTTCTGCACGCTGGCGCCCACCTCGTCCTCGTCGCCCTTCGACGGCCACCCAGTCTCCGAGATCCTCACGCCGATGTCCGTGTGCCCCATCGCCTTCATCGCCGCGTACACCGCGTCGATCTCCGCGTACAGCATGTTGTCGTACGTCAGGACGCCGTCGCGCACGCCGGCGTTCGGCTGGAACAGCACGTACGGCAGGGAGACGCTGCCGGGGTCACCCTTGTAGGCGAAGAACGGGTACGCGTTGAACAGGAACGGCGAGCCGGTCTTGCTGTGGAACTCCAGCAGCGGCTTGATGTACGGCGCCATGCTCTCCTGGAACACGCCCGACGACGGCGGGAAGCTGCTGGCGAGCACGGCGGCCGAGTGCGCCGACGACACCGTCACCTGGCCGCTCAGCCCGGCCGCGACCAGCGCGTCGTGCACGGCCTGCATGGCGGGCACGAGGTTGGCGGCCATGGTCATGTCGTTGTTGCCGAACACCTCGTTCCCGACGGTGATGCACGTGATGCGGGTCGCCGGGATGAAGGGCTGCACGTGCTGCGACACCCACTGCCGGGCGGCGCCGGGGCTGGTCGCCATCGTCTGGAGGTTCTCGTTGCCCACGGCGATGATGAACTCCACGCCCGTGTTGGCGAACGCTGTCAGCACCTTGGGGTCCGCGTCGTAGAGCTTCACCTTGTTCACGTTCATCGACTGCAGGAGCCCCGCCACCCGCGTCGGGTCCGGCAGGTTGTTGGCGATCTGCCCGTAGTTGATGCCGAACTTTTGCTGCGCCGACACCGTGTCCACTGCAAAAAAGAGCCATATGGAATACTTTATTAGGTCGGCAGTCCCTTTCCCGGTCAAGCTGCAGAAACTAATCGAGCAGAAATAGACTACCTACTGCTCGAATTGATAAGACTAGCCACAATAGAAGTATCATAGCCAGTATCATGCATGTCATGTTGGTAAAAATTTGATGTGGCACAGTAATTAATTTGATATTCTTGACCACGAAGGAAAGAACGGTTACCGACTTGGAAAACTTGGATTGGCGCGTACGTTCGTCTACCGGATAGCTAGCTACAGTTCATACTCTTGTGCAGTCCCGTGTTGGAATTCAGGGGCAGGTTGGATCTGTGTCCGTGCGTTTGGTCGACAGTCACACTGAAAACCAAACATGGAGCACAAGATAACATACTTAAATTCAGGGGCAACTACATCATTCAGATGCACCAAACGAGCCGTGGTACAGTTCTTGATCTTTCGGGAGTATTCACAGATAAAGTATTGAAGATATTTTGTTTTCCTTTTTGCTTCCTCACTCTGTCTACGTCTTGGATCCTGAGTTCTTTAAGCATTCCCTTGTCGTACAATATTGTTTCTGAATGCTGATCTTATTTGTTAGCTTGAGTAAATGTTATAAAAAAAACTTTCTGTTGACAAGGGATGTTTCTTAAAGTAGTGTTAATGTGAATTATGGTGGCGATATATGAGTTTATTAAAAGGAAGCCTTTGAGAATTTTACTGAACTCACATGTCATCATCATATCATGGCATCATCATAACATGGATCTCAAGGTTTATTAAAATATCTATTTGATTAAGGATATAATCTCAAGTCATAATTTCGTTTTAATAAGCACATCTATTTTTTTCTCCGGGTAGATAAGCACATCTATGCATGGTAGCTAATATACATAAGTAGACCAGGAGTACAAACACGGTCGTCTACCATATAGCTAACACATTATTATCACAAAGACTATGTCGTGTGTTGGAACGCGGACACCGGGTATGTGGTGCACCCCATATTTGTTCGGTAGGATGGCGCGAGGCACTTCAAACTTGGTTCCCGAGGAAGATATAAACACACAACGCTTTTACCCAAGTTCAGTCCGCGTAGACGCCTAATAAACTACGTCCTGCTTGTTTGGATTTATTATGGTGGTGTCGAGCTACAAGGATGAAGAACTCGCTCCTTCTCTCTTCTGAGGACTGGACGGAAGGCGAGCACTCTCCGGGGGTGCTCCCTCCCTCCAGCTCCCAAGTCTCGTCCTCTGCTCGAGTGGGTGTGTGATAGTGGCTTCTGGTCGTTCAACCCCACCCTGTTGACCAAGGTCCTCCTTTTATATAGTAAGGGGATATCACATCGGTCGCCATGCATACATGCCACCTGAGCAGGGCGCGTGCCGTGGTAGCATCGAGGTGGCGCTGGGGGCATCGGTGGCGCCAACCCAGCGTTGTGTTGTCCCGCATGCCGCGCGCTCCGCCTTGGCTGAGGGGACGACACGCATTGTCTTGTCAAATCTACCCTGGCTTGCCGTGCCTGGCAAGCAATCTTCATCACCATGGGCAGAGGATGCGCGCCACGTTTTTATCAGGCCCTTCCCATGGTCACAGCTGTCCGCCCACTGGTGGCAGCCTCCAGGCCCCGGCGATATTCTCTCGGGGGGCTACGCGGGCACGCTCGTCAAGACCCCACCGGGTGCCACCGTTTCCGGGAGTTCGTCGTCCAGTCGAAGGGAATCCCTCTAGGGGGAGCTCCTCGAAGATGCAGGAGGTCGCCGCCCTACGACATCTTCGCGAAGCTCCGCGAAGAAATATCCCGAACCTGGCTCCTGCTGGCCATAGCCCTTTGGTGGGTGCAGATCACGCTGCTCTCACTCACGGAGACCGTGCTACCCTCCGCCTTCATGTTTTATGGTGCAGGCACCGCTGTGTCAGTTGTTTTCTTCTTGGCCGCTTGAGCGGCCCTCGTCTCTTGGCCTTCTCGAAAGGGTGCTTCGCTCTTCAGACCTTCCCGCGGGGAAACACGTGTGCCTGAGCTCCGTCTTCGGGCAATAGCGAGGCATCCCACGCCCGGCGTCCGCAGCACCCCGGGTAAGACTAAGCTAACAAAGTATTAACATCATTTACCATAGCACGGAAATTTGCTTGATCAATCTAAGCATCAAATTAAATTTAAAAAAAAGTAACACACAACATGTAAATTGTTTTCAAAATTTCATATTTGAAAATATGAGTGAAGCATAGTTAAAATGGGTGCTTGTTTGGCTCTTAAAGGTAATCTCTTGTTCTAATTTTTGGATAAATTTTTCGTTCACAACCATGTTTCTGAAATCATATGCACATTCCAAAATAAACTAACATAAGAAAATAATTCACGAAATATTATCTACTGCTCTAACCATCATGGGATATGTGCGTTGAAAATATAATTTAATTTGTGACCCACAGAAAAAATATTCATGTCATTTGGGTATGTACATCAAAAGTTATAGGGATTTGAAATTACATATTTATAGGCTAGCGCCCCGGGCAAGGACGCTACCATCTTTGACGACATGTTGCAGCGCTGGCAGGGGCATATCGCTCTAGTTCAGGGTGCTACAATGTGGAGGGTAGCGCCCTCCGAACAAGTGCTACCTTAGATTCGAAATTATTTTCAAAATAGGTTCATCTTGTGTTAAAGTTTCGTTTCAGGATTAATTTTGTCGTTTTTCACGTTTTTTGGTCGACCGTGACGTTGAAAAACCCAAGCATGGAACACAAGATAACATACTAAAACATTTTGCGGCTTGCGACGTCAGATGCACCAAACGAGCTGTGGTACAGTTCTTGATCTTTCGTGTTATTAAAAACTAAAATATCGAAGATCTTTTGTTTTCCTTTTTGCTTCCTCGCTCTGTTTACGTCTTGGATCTTGAGTTTTTTAAGCATTCGCTTGTTGTACACGATTGTTTATGAATGCTGATCTAATCAGATGTGAAAAGGGACCTACATATAAAATACAGTGTTAAAATCTGACAGAGCATAGAAAAGCTGCAGTAAATTAGTGAAATCTGCACCGCTTTTCCTTTCTGCTGCCGACAGAGAAGTCCAAAAGCTGATCAAATACCGGTGATTAGTTAAAGCATGTTGCAGGGTGAATCAAGTCGCTGATTAACTATACTGATATAGTTGCTTCACGCTCGTGGCAATTAGCAATAGCTGAACCGAACAGGAGATTAGACATTTTACAGTCAAGGATAAGGTTAGGAGGGGAATTCAGCGAACTTGTCCAGAAAAGGACCGGATTAATGGCCAGATTAGAATCACTTATCACTGGCGGCGTATGTCAAATTCGACGGGGCTGCTTGAACGGCGAACGACGAAGCGCGCCGCCGCCGCACGTGCACCTTTCGCTGCCACGCTGGAACGGGACCCGGTCGACTAGGCGCTGACCGATCGGTCTATTCTTCCACGTCATTCCGTAGTAAGCCAAAGTCCACGGGCATCGGGAGCTAGCTACCGTCTCCTCTATGGCACATCGGTCCCATTTAGCCGCCGGTAATCATCCACGCCGGTCGCCGGCGGCGGCTTTGCAGCAACGGCGCTGTGCCGGAAGCCGGGAAGGTTCATTCGGGTTATGGACGGATAGTAACAACGTTAAATGCGTTTTGTGCACCCACGTGTGAACTTCGGATTTCACTGTCTGCCTCCGTGCCTCGTGCGGTTTAGCACCTACCCTACAATCTGAGTACATGGTGTAGATCTGTATCTGCTGACTCCGTAGGATACGCGGTGCCTGTCGGCTGCCTCCGTCGGCGGTGTTTTGGAAGAGATATCAACATCGTGCTGACGAGGCAGGGTAGTTGATTTGATTATTGGACTGTTTTTTATCAACCTAGTGGTTTCGGGTCAATCATATCTTAGCATCACAAATCATGTTTGTTTGAGTTAAGGCAATATCTTATGTAGCCTGACAAGATAGCTGAGGATACAAACTACTTCCTTCGTTCCTAATTATAAAATGTTTTAAACATTTTAATATGGACTATATACAAACTGACAATGAGTGAATCTACACATCAAAACGTGTCTAGATAAAAGTTAAATCATGTTATAGTTCGGAATGGAGCGAGTATTCGGTAAGAAGAGTACAAGAAAATTGACACGCAAGAGCCACTCGGTGCCTTCATATCGCAGTTTTCAGCAGCCCACCCCTACTTTGTGATTGATACAATAAGCAAAAGTGCAATGATTAGAGTTAGAACAAATATAATTACCCTCAGAGAGTCATGCCCCCTGTCGCTCTGAGAGGCGATTCATTCGCCACCCGATCCCGCCCCCCTCTCCCCATTCCGATTTAAACAGTTGGGATGAAGCTACTAGATGTAAGAAAAATGATTCAAAGTGACACTGATAAAAATGTAGATCGACATGTTTTTCTGATTTTTTTAAAGAAAATTGTCAAGTACAACATAGACACTCAACCACGGACTCACACCGCCACAATCACGCAATGACTATTGAAGAGTGGAGTCAGGAGCTTCAAGAGCTATCTAGTCACCACTGCTAATGACCAGTTTTATTTTCAACATAAACATATTTTGTATGGTCTTACATGAAAAATGTTAACATTCAAGTTGTGTGCCTTGACGAGATGAACAATTTTGATTTTGTTTATCTTTTTAATCCGATGTCATATGAGATTTCTGCAACCAAACAAAAAATTCAGGAACTCCGGACCTCATTCCGGGTTTTACTCCCCACCTACGTTTAACCCGGAGTAAAGCCACATAACCTTTTGCATTTACATTTATTTGTGTATCTTATTTACTACTCCCTCCATTCCGGTTTATTAGATGTATCTAGCAATTCTCTGCGACCTAGGCAGCCAAGGAGTGGGCGAGAGAAAGAGATTAATTTGCTTAATTGGGGCTTATTTTTGGGGAAACCAACGTAGTGTTAAATGCAGGAATTCTTGGAGATCGTTTTCACACCGCATGCCGGGAGTAAGAAATCTCTACTCATGTCCTGTGTACTAATGTTCTAATTCTAGTTTTGATTTCTAATTATTGTTATTTTCAGCATGGTTGTGGCGCCTAGAAAGTCTCAGTCCGGTGCTTAGAATAGGAAAAAGAGAAAGTGACAAGAGAAGTTGATAGCATCACCGAGAGGATCTCTTGATAAATTTCTTAAGAGTAATACATTTCGAAAAATAGTGATGAATTGGCATTAGTTCTTGTGGTGAACAAAATTATATTTATCTAGAATATAAGCGTTAACAATATTGACATCAACACGGCCACTCGGACGATAACAGTGTGAGTAATCATGATCACATATTTAAGTCTTTATTGATAGCATTTCGTACACACATTACTAGTTTTACTAGGGGCCTAAATTTGTGAAATGTCAGGACTCAGGACTGGCCCTGGCCGAAGCGCTATTCAACGAGCAAGCAAACACTGCGTTTGGAAACGATACTACTCACTCTGTTCCTAAATATAATTTGTTTTAGGTCAATCATATGTTGACTAGGTGCGAAACCAAATTAGTGAACATACGTGTCTAAATAGATACATATGAATGTGGAAAAAAGTAAAAACATTTCATATTTAAAAACGGAGCGAGTACGTACTACTGCTACAGAGCGATTATATATATGAATGTGGAAAATTTTTAAAACATTTTACATTTAGAAACGGAGAAAGTGCTAGAGAGCGATCATACGCAGTATTCCATACTTACAAGACACGACACGATTACTCAGGTTCAGTGGCGGGATCGGATCTAGCCTAGTGCACCTCTTCTTCCTTGTGTGTGTAGATGACGCAGTCCGCCCTGGGGTAGGCGACGCAGGTGAGCACGTACCCTTCCGCCACCTGCTCGTCGTCCAGGAACGACCCCTCCGACTGGTCCACCTCCCCGGACGCCAGCTTGCCCGCGCACGTCGAGCACGACCCCGCCCGGCACGAGTAGGGCAGCTCCACGCCGGCCTCCTCCGCCGCGTCCAGGATGTAGGCGTCCTCGGCCACCTCGAGCTCCATCTCCTTGCCGTCCGGGCCAACCAGCTTCACCTTGTGCGCGGTGGCCGCTGTCCTGAACCTCGCGGCGAGCCTCGGAGCTGAAGCTGACACGGGGCTCGACGACTGCTTTAGGGAGCTGAAGTTTCAGGGTTAATTTTGTCGTTTTTCACGCTTTTTGGTCGACCGTCACATTGAAAAACCCAACCATGGAACACAAGATAACATACTAAAATATTTACGGCTTGCGACGTCAGATGCACCAAACGAGATGTGGTACAGTTATCTTGATCTCTCGTATTATTAAAAACTAAAATATCGAAGATCTTTTGTTTTCCTTTTAGCTTCCTCACTCTGTTTACGTCTTGGATCTTGAGTTTTTTAAGCATTCGCTTGTTGTACACGATTGTTTATGAATGCTGATCTAATCAGATGTGAAAAGGAACCTACATACAGTATAAAATACAGTGTTAAAATCTGACAGATCATAGAAAAGCTGCGGTTTCTTCAGAAAAAACTTAGGGAAAGCTGCACCGCTTTTCCTTTCTGCTGCCGACGGAGAGGTCCAAGCTAGCACAGTTCTGGCTCCTCTCCAAAAGCTGATCAAATACCGGTGACTAGTTAAAGCATGTTGCAGGGTGAAACAAGTCGCTGATTAACTATACTGATATACATCTGCCAGACGACCAAGGACGTCTCCTCTCTCCCTCCACTGTAGCAGGAGAGGCGATTTTTAGATCCACCCGTCCGATGGCGGCGGGAGGGCGGGGGATCCACGTCTCACAGGTGTATATATGGTAGGGTTTGCTGGGTTTGGCGCTGGCGGCGGTGTGAAGGAGCTTCGGTCGCCGGCGTGTCTTCTGTTGCAGGTGTGCGGCTCCCTCGACGGCGGTGCTCGGTGGAGCCCCGCGGTGGTGCACCTGCTTCCTCCACGCTCGCGAATCGGAGGATTCGTGCTGCATGACATCTCCCGGCCAGGTTCCGTGCGGTGGCGGATCTGGAGTTTGAAGGTTCGAAAGACGACGATGGGTGCTGCGCGGCGGAGCTGAAGATCCACGGCGTTACCCCTTCGGGGGCGGTGAGTGGGGACTTCCCGGTTGCCAGGGAGCTGGTTTCGTCAATCCTTGGAGTGTGTACGAGCAGCGGCAGCGGCGCGTCTCTCTCTCGCCATGGATGCAGGCGAGGTCGGAGTCCAGAAGGAGCTTTGTGTAATTTCTTTCGTTTTCTGGACTTTTCTGTAAGATCGCAGTATCAATGAAATCGTCTTCTTCCTCGCAAAAAAAACTATACTGATATACTGTAGTTGCTTCACGATCGTGGCAATAGGCAATAGCTGAACCGAACAGAACATTAGACATTTTACAGTCAAGGATAAGGTTAGGAGTGGAATTCAGCGAACTTCTCCAGAAAAGGACCGGGTTAATGGCCAGATTAGAATCACTGGCGGCGTATGTCAAAGTTGACGGGCTGCTTGAACGGCGAACGGCGAAGCGCGCCGCCGCCGCACGTGCACCTTCCGCTGCCACGCTGGAATGGGACCCGGTCGACTAGGCGCTGACCGATCGGTCTATTCTTCCACGTCATTCCGTAGTTAGCCAAGGTCCACGGGCATCGGGAGCTAGCTACCGTCTCCTACATGGCTCATGGGTGATGGGTCCCCATTTAGCCGCCGGTAATCATCCACGCCGGTCGCCGGCGGCGGCTTTGCATCCACGGCGCTGTGCCGGAAGCCGGGAAGGTTCATTCGGGTTTATGGACGGATAATAACAACGTTAAATGCGTTTTGTGCACCCGCGTGTGAACTTCGGATTTCACTGTCTGGCTCGTGCGGTTTAGCACCTACCCTACAATCTACTCTACATGGTTAGATCGTGCGGTTCGAGACCTTGGACTCGTCTTCTCCCCCGCTACAGTAAAAAGGAGAAGCGATTTGTGAAATCGCCCGGTCAATCCACCTCACCGGCGGCGGCTCGCTGGTTCCCCTGCCCTCCGCCGGCCGCTCCGGCGGGGAGGGTGGGGGAACCCCGGATCTCGTCTTGTGTACAGGTAGGTTTGGGTAGGCTCGTCCCTGGCGGCGTTGGTGAGGCGGCGCGGTCGGGGGTTTGTTTGCAGGTGGAGGTCGTCCTCGTCGGTGGCGCGGCTCAGTGGAGCTCCGCCGCGGATCTTCCACCACCATCATGCTCGCAGCTCCTGGGAGCTGTGCTGTGTGATTTCCCTTCGCCGGTGGCCGGGGTGCGGCGGCGCCGGATGTGCAGATGTTTGGAAGCTGAAGATATGGAGAACCATGGCGATGGCGGTCGAGCTGCAGGGTGGAGACCCTCTGGGTTCGAGGTTCGTCGACTTCCCGTCCGTAGAAGGGCTCCGTCTGCTCCAAGGCTTGGGAGGAGTTGCGGCGGCGCGCCGGCGGCACGTTCTGTTGCTCGTCAACGGCATTGGGTTCCAGCTGGACTTTGTTGTAATTTCGTGTTTGTTCTGGACCTCCTTGTAAGGACTGTGGTTTAATATATCTTCTCTTTCCCGCAAAAAAAAAAAGATCTGCTGACTCCGTAGGATACGCGGTGCCTGTCGGCTGCCTCGTCGGCGGTGGTTTGGAAGCTAAATCAACATCGTGCTGACGAGGCAGGGTAGTTGATTTGATTATTGCACTGTTTTTAATCAACGTAGTGGTTTCGAGTCAATCATATCTTAGAATCACAAATCATGTTTGTTAGAGTTAAGGCAATATCTTATGTAGCCTGACAAGATAGCTGAGGATACAAACTACTTCCTTCGTTCCTAATTATAAAATGTTTTAAACATCATCGCAAACAAAATGTTTTAAACATTTTAATATGGACTACGTACAAACTGAAATAAATGATTCTACACACTGAAACATGTCTAGATGAAAGTTAAATCATGTTATAGTTCGGAACGGAGAGAGTATTCAGAAAACTGACACGCAGGAGCCGCTCGGTGCCCTTGCAACTGTGTTGCCTTCATATCGCAGTTTTCAGCAGTCCAACCCTAATTTGTGATTGATACAATAAGCAAAAGTGCAATGAGAAAAGTTAGAAAAAAAATAGAAGTACCCTCAGAGAGGCATGCCCGCGTTGCTCCGAGGAGCGATTCGGTTTTTCGCCACCCGATCTCGGCCCCCTCCCCCACTCCAACTTAAATAGTTGGGACGGAGCTGTTGAATGTAAGAAAACTGAGATGTGCATTAGCTCCACTTGTTTACACGGTCTAGAGCAGTTTTGGGTAAAGAGATTCAAACCGTGGAAGATAAAAATGGAAACACGGGACTTTCTGATTTTTTTAAAGAAGAAATACGAAGTACATTATAGAAGCACAAACACGGGCGCACCACAATCACACAATGACTATTGAAGAGTGGAGTCAGAAGCGTCAAGAGCTATCTAATGACCAGGTATAACACTGCTCGGCGTAAGAATGTCACTGTGCATAATGTTCTAAGTACGGCTCCTCCTTTAAATATGACTTTTAGGAGAGCGGTGGTTAGCGATAAATGGGACGCATGGTCTCAATTATGCTTTCGATTGATGGATATTGAGTTGACAGATAGACCAGATCTCTTTGTTTGGAAACTACCAACTAATGGTATTTTCTCAGTTAAATCCATGTATGAGGATTTGATGAATGGCCATACCAGATATTTGAGAACTTATCTTTGGAAACTAAAAATATCTCTAAAAATTAAAGTTTTCATGTGGTTCCTGAATAGAAAAGTATTGCTTACCAAAGATAATCTTGCTGAGAGGAAGTGGCAGGGATGTACTAAGTGTTATTTCTGCGGCTCTGAGGAGACGGTGGAACATTTGTTCATCTCTTGCCCTTTTGCTCAGTTGATCATTTTAATCCAATGTCATATGGAATTTATACATGCAAACAAAAAATCCGGGAGCTCCGGACCTCATTCTGGGTTTTACTCCGGTCCTTTTCCGTTTAACCCGGAGTAAAGCCACATAACCTTTTGCGTTTACATTTATTTACTAGCATTTTTTTCAGAGTACCTAGCATTTACATTTATGGAAAAAAGTTGTGGAGGGTGGCCGTCCCGGCCCCAAGAAAATTAGGGCCTTCTGGTTTGTGCCATGTACATCTGGCCCAATATAGTTCCCCCACGAAAAGGCTTAACCAATTGGGCTTGAAAGGTACATCTGGCCCCAATCGTTTAGTTTGCCTGGCATCGAAACGAATGTCCTGTGTACTGATGTTCTAATTCTAGTTTTGATTACTAATTATTTTAATTCTCGGCATGGTTATGTCGCCTAGAAAGTCTCAATCCGGTGCTTAGAATAGGAAAAAGAGAAAGCGAGAAGAGAAGTTGATAGCAACACCGAGAGGATCTCTTAATAAATTCCTTAAGAGTAATACAAGCATTTCGAAAAATCCTAATGAGTTGGCATTAGTTCTTGTGAGGAACAAAATTATATTTATCTAGATTTGTCTAGAAGATAAGGGTCAACAATGTTGACATCAGCTCGGGTGATAACAATGTGAATAATCATGATCACACATTTAAATCTTTATATTGGTAGCATTTTGTACACACATATATTACTATTTTTTATAATTAATATCATGATATATTTTTAGTACCGAATTATACAGGGTAGAGATACATGAGCTGACTACGAAGATTACAAAAGAAAGTCTAAAAAACAAGCAAATTTTCAAAATCTTTGAACTCTTCTTCTATGACACGATTTTATATTTTTCTGAAGACAACCGTAGAAAATCAATATGGACACAAACCAGATAACCGTGAATACCAACGAGTTCTCCCACAATTTTAGTTTTAAACCGCAATTAATGCCAAGTCCATGGGCCTAATAAAATTCTAATTTTCGCACCGGTCCAGTGAAGTACCGAAGCGCTATTCACCACCACAGGCAAGCAAACACGGCGTTCGGAAACGATACTTTTTTTTTTGAGAATCAGTAATATATTAAGCAAACAGGCCGCCTCATTAAAAACCTTCCAGTCCCCTTAGCCACCAGAAATTGCGGACTTTGGGGGGAACTGAGATCTTCCAAAGTTTCTTCCAGATTTTTAAGTCTGTACCCATAGAGGTACCCGTAGTATGAATACGCTCATTTTGGACTAGTGATCTGTAAGCTGACCGAACCGAAAAGAAGCCAAGTTTTTCCGGCTGCCATGCTCACGTATCTTCCATCACCTTGCCAACTGGAATTCTTAGAATTGCTTCCGCATCTGAGAAGATAAAGTTCTCATAAACTTTCTCTTCATTCCACCCTCCTGTAACCGGTTCTATCAAATCCGCCACCGTTGAAATAGTACTGTCATCCTTCTTTACCATTGGCATTTTGTTAAAATTGTCAGGAATCCAAGGATCGGTCCATGCATTAATAGAAGTACCATCGCCAACCCTCTTGATGATTCCGAGTTTCAGAGCATCTCGTCCGTGGAGTATTGTTCGCCATGTGTGTGATGACCCCTTCTTTCTAGTAGCAGACATAAAATCACCCGAGTGGTAATATTTTCCTTTCAAAACTCTAGCACATAAAGAGTTGGGATTCGTAAGTAGCCGCCAACCTTGCTTTGCTAACATTGCCTGGTTAAACTGCTCAAGGTCTCTAAAGCCCATCCCACCCTACTACAGACGAATATGAGCTTCTCCAACCTCTATATGACGCACAACTCATATCTCAACCGTCCGTTCCAATGATTGAAAGTACGCAGTATTACATACAAACTTTGTATTATGGATTTCGTTGAGAAATGAAATTGGGGCGGAGCCCTTTTAATAATAATAAAAAGTACTGTATTACATTACTTCTATAAAGGCTCACGCCCTACCCGCCGTTTGCCCCGGTTTGCCCCTCCGCTTCATCCTGGTGCGTCCGATCGGTGTTGAACAGGGTAAATTGGCTGCGTGTTTCACAGCTGACCGTCAGATGCGGTGAATACTTTTCTCACTTTTCAACCGTGGGGCACAGACAATGACCGCTGGGGCCAGTTTCCACTGGGCCCGGGACTTCAGCCGCGCGCCCACCTGAGCTGCGCGTCCGGGAGAGATGAGCCGTGGTGAAACCCTAGCAACCAATCCAGACCCGCGCCCCGTCTCCACCCAATCCCCGCGTCCCCATCTCCCCCCAATCCGTGCCCCTCCCTCTCACCCTCTCCACTCCTCTCGATCCCCTCCGTCGCTGGCAGATCCCGGCCGGTCCCGGCGAGCCCCAGTCCCGACGACCACCTCCCAGCACCACCGCGTGCTCCTCTGCAGATCCCATGGCGGAGCCCCACTCAAACCCTAGCCCGCGTCCTGGAGGAGGGCGGCGGCGCGGAGGACCAGGCGCTCGGCTAACCGGCGGCTCGGACGGCCGGCGACCCGGCGGCGAGGAGGATTGTGCCTTGATCTGGAGGAGAAAGAGGAGACCGGTGCGAAATCGAGCATATCGGCGGCGGCTGGAGTGACGCCGCCGTCATCGAGCGCCAGTGAGCAGCTTGCGGCCACAGCCTGTCGGCGGGAGTGCCCAGCTTGGCAAGCGGCGCGATGGGCACGGCTGAGACGCTAAGGTGAGCTTCTCGCTCTCTCCCAGTTTGTCCCTCTCTATTCTCAATCTTCTCTCTCCCCTTTCTTATGTGTATTGCCCGATGCCAGTGATCAGTACAAGGGGTTGTGCAGACGTGAAGAAAGAACGAGAGCAGATGGAAGGACTTGGCACAGCCGGCCATGGCGCCCCTAGACTCCAGCACGTCTCCCTGCTGGAATACGTAGCAGTTCGTCCTCAACCTTTGGCTAAGGCTGTGGTGGCTGGAGCAGGAGGCAAGGGATGGTTTCGCCACAGCCAGATTTACCTGCAGGTTAGGATCACCGGAGTTAAGCATTTTCCTCTCCATTCTACTCTGTGTATCCTTGGCTGAGAGATGGACGAATCCGTCCACTGCGATTCAGATTTTCGTGTGGAAATTAACTTGTTTGTACAGCCACCAGCAGCAACACACGTTTGCCACTATCAGCCCGTAGATTGGTTACTATATTCGTTTATTCGTTTGAAGATTGCAATAGGCAAAAAAAACTTGGCAAGACAAATAATTAGGCAAGCTGTGTGTACTCAATTTACTTTAGTTGGTGTATATCAATTGGTTAGAATCAGTCGATCATCTCTACAGTCTGGACACAACTGAACTGGGTACAATTCCTTGTACTGGATGGAAGAATTTTAATCCTTTTGCCATGTAATTTTTACTTCCTGAACTGAAAAAAATCTAGGCTTCTGTTGCACTTTATATAAGTGAGAAAAAACCTATTACATTGTGAAAATAATGTGGCCTACTAGAACTAGAATAAAAATGATTGAGCTGCACTTTTTCAGGTGGTTCACTTGAGCAGGAGAAAGTGGATCGTAGCAAGCATCTATCCAAGCTTCACAATGATGCAAGTGGCTATGAATTTACATATCCATTGGCTCGTCTGTTTGGTTGCAAGGTCATTTGCTACACCTACTATCCGAGAATCATTTAGGGCAAAGTCTTGGCTCAATATACCTTGCATGGGAGGCTCTTAATAAATCCACCCCGCAGTTTTACTTTGATTGAAGTGGCTATGCATTTACATATCCATTAGCTTGTCTGTTTGGTTGCAAGGTCATTTGGTACACCTATTATCCTAGAATCATTTCTGACATGATGCTCTATTATGTTTGTAAGTGTGTTAGCCTTTCTGTACTCACGGTTTTCTCTCTACCAATAATTTGTGTGAAGTTCCATTGATGTTCATTGTTTGTTGGACTGTGCTACCTTGCGGCGCCGCATATTGTGGCTTAGCGTGCGGCGCCCCATACCACTCTGACTAAACATTTTTTTCCTTGTTTCTTTGGCATGTAAACTAAACCAAGGGAAATAACCATTAAAAGACCAATCAAACGCCATTATTTTGTTTATTAAATCTATTAGTATGTACCGGTAAATTTTTCTAAAGTATTGAGCACCAGTTTGAAGTTTACCTCTGTTTTGAGATGTGCGGATTAGATATCTTCGAATTGCCTCTTTTGTTCTTTATTGCTCGATTTGCTAACAAACTACCTTTTGGGTTGCTGATTGCTTTGCAGGCTTATTGGTTTTGGTTCAGATAGAAGACCTCCAGGTTTAGAAACATTTTGAGACAATTGTGTTGTTGAATAAAAAGGTATATAATTGGTTCCTCCACTCATGTTGCTATATTTTTGTTCGTCCTTAAAATTGTTGTTCAAGAGATTAGAGTTGGTGAAATTGATGTTCAAGGCAATTGTGTTGTTTACTGATTAAGCTCCCAACTCCTTTTGGTTATTCAAGCAACTTCTGTCACCTTATTTGTTTCTTTACAGATGTCATTGGAAGGATCAGCACGGTTTCAGATTTCATCCCTGTCCAGTCTATGCATCGGACAATGGCTTCAAACTCAAGGACATGTTGTAAGCTACTATAATTATTCTCTATTTTGCTATTCGCCCAGTGTTTTATTTGATGGTAGCAAATGCTGAATATTTTGGAGTCACTCATGTTTTTCTGGATTTTGGAGCTGATTTGAGATTTGTTATTCTGAAAGAATTTGGGACAGGCCGTCAGGAGGCTGGACCTTTTCATTCCCCTGTTTTCTCAAGATTATGAAATGACATCCTAGATTAGTTTGTTTTGACTGCTGCTATGGGTTAGGCAACCTTTTCCATTCATATCCGTGCTGATGAGCTACACTCAGCTCATAATGTATTGATCATGGCCTTTGATTTACCTTATTCAGCGACTCTGCATATTAAATTTAGTACGCACTATTATATCTGACAACTCTTTATTTGAGTGTTTCGGGTTTCTTTAGTTGCAGCCTGATTTTGTGTGCTCAGTGCCTCTATGGTTTGCACCATTCTTTTCTGTAGCAGCACTTCTGCCGTCTTACTTTTGGTATGTACGTAGATCAACACTGATTTGCAGTACGGTTTATTTCGTTTAGATTTATGTTTGAAACAATTATCTTATTTTGCTCTCATGTTTTGACGTGTGTCCATGGTGGGGTTGTTTATTTCATTGACATACTTACATGAAAGAATTTTCTCCGTTGCTTTACATGTTCAGTGATGGTTCATCATTTTGTCGGCTTCTCTTCATTTCAAGCTTTAGAGCTATTTGTGCCTTCGATTCAACTCCAGTTATTAGGTATTTCCATACTTCTTCAAAGCACACCATTGTTAACTTCCTTTACAGATCTTAACTATTCCAGTCTCTCGTATGCGCATCCATCATGTTTAGTTAAGGGATCTTCTTATATTTTCCCCTTTCCATGTTAGTTACCTCTTTTTAGAGTGCATTAATATCAGCCTGACTTTAGAATTCGGTTCTCTTGTTGCTCAATTGGAGAGGAAAAACTGGCATGATATCCTCCCACTGGAGGCAGCTCATCTGACCTTATGTGAGGTGCTATTAAAGAAGCATCAACAAAACCATGGCACCTGCACTTTCATCTTCATCTATTTACAGTCATATATTTTCCTCCGTTCAAAGATTGAACAGTGGTTGCATGTGAGCATTGATTTTTCCTCCGTTCAAAGAAATTGATTGTAAAAAAAGTACAAATAACATTCTTGTATTTCCTGGTAATATTCAGATTCATTAAAACAGTGGTTGCATGTGTCGCATTCAATACTAGCCTAATAAGGATTAAGGTACAGAGTATTGTGTGCTGTGTAAGAAGAAAACCATTTGTCTGTCTACCCAAGTTTCAGTATTATTACTTATGATATCATTCCACCAATATGAAGAAAGATGGACTAATCCTGATACACTGAGAAATTTTCTGTATCCAGGTAGCTTTTAAACTTTAAAGAATCTGTGTGTTCATCGAATGAACAATTTCCCTATTCCAAAATGCATTGAACAAACCAGGTGAGAGCTTCCCTGTTTTCCATTACCTGTCTGTTGTGAATGCTTGTCTGATTTAGTACTGAGCCAGATGTAATATTGAAATCTTTAGTAATGTATGCAACATTAGGGAATGATTTACATATTTAATATTTCTCAGCTGCCCAGCTATTCTTGAGAATTACTAATTTACTAGACTGATTTCATGTATCTATTTTCATTTCCTTTTGTAAATTTTGCTGCACAGGATGCTGTGGAGGACGAGTTATTGGTGCTGAGCGATCATTGATGGACTCGAGAGTCAGTGAAATTGACAAGATAGTACTTCCTGCAGTGTTACATTCTATCCTATGCTTACAATTAAACATCACATTAGATTTTTGCTCTTTCTTGGAAGTTTTGGGATGAGCTGCCTTTGATTTGCTGGTGTGTTAGGCACATAACTGACTGGTTTCACGTGCTCTCAAACCACATCGAGGCTAGCTTCTAATGTACATGGGTTCCTCTTTGTGTAACAGTGTATCCGTTGAAGAAACAACTTGTGTATTTATTTTCAGAAATTACTTACTTCTTTCCATTTATAACGGTTTTGGCTGATCTGATCGTTGTCCTAAACTAACTATAGTTGGCATTGAAGATAGTGAGTTTGCTTTGAAGTTTAAAAAGCTAGCACAATTTATTAACATCGTGCTCCTCCTTCTCATTCTCGCGTGCTCGGTTCCATTTAGATGTTTATCTGTATGTGGTGTTTTCATGTAGATCTGATTAGCTTTGACCCGCCTGTGATGAAAGGTCTTGATGAACTACTTGTTGTAACTCTACACATTTAACCTGCAGCTTATGGTGTCATCTGAATGCATTTACTACCTTCTCTCACTAAGATGGCATTTTGCAATGGGTGTTTGTTTTGCAGAGAGCAATGGAAAGTCTGAGTGTAGTCTGCCCAGACAAAAATGGTAATCGATCGGTCTACCCTCACATGTGGTAAATCTTGTTAATGGGTCATGTGTGATTCTAATAATTTATGTTATGCTTAGACACGTCTAAGGTTCAAGCACCTCTTACAAACCACTGGTTCAGCTCAAAATCAGCAAAGAAGATATTGTTCTTATGTGTGTTTTTCATTTTAGTAATTATATCATTACATCACATCTAAATTTACTCCTTTGGTATGTTCATCCGTAAAATAGGTTCAGGGTTTGAGTAGATGCATTTATGCTAAAGAATGTAGTCATCTATTTTTCAAAAGTTTTGTGTTATACCATACAAATGATTTCTGGTTTATTTGTGAGCATATTACTTCTGGTCATGTGATTCCGCTATTCAATAGTCTTTTTTTCCGTGAACAGAGAAGAAATAAAATGGTCAATGATAGGCTCCAAACAGTTGGTTCAGCTCAAAATCACCAAAGAAGGTATTGTTCTTATGTGTGGTTTTCATTTTTAGTATTCGTCATTTACCTGAGCCGCTGGTGTGGCAAAGGTTCTCCATAAAGAAATTAGTATCGCTGCTCTATTTTCTGTACTGCTGGGTATTTTTATAGATGTGCTTATGTGTGGCTTACAGGAAAAGCTTAGCTGGATGAGATAAGCAGCTATGTTCAATCGCTGCAGAGCCAAGTCGAGGTAACAAATATATAAATTTTGCATGAGCGCTTGATTTTTGTAATGGTGTTTGAAGCCTAAGCTGAATTTAAAACTTCTTTGATTCAGTTTCTGTCGATAAAGCTCGCCACTCTGAACCCAATTATGGTGTATGAGCTTGGACTAGACATTTCCATGACCTTTTCTTGATGTTGTTCTGCGTTGCAGTCTTCATGTTTCATACCCAGCATGTAAATGTCCACACCAATATTATCCATGTTATTCAGGGTAGAGGATGCTATACTTTTTTTTGGATTGATTGCTTATATGCCATTGAATATTTGTGGCATCGTCTTGTTTCATTCAGCTCTATGTTTTGTTTAGACCATACTTAAGGTCCACAGCCACATGATATTACTCATTATAGTACTACACTGGCATATGCATCATTTCTCAAGTATTTAATCTACATCTATATAAGAGGCATGTTTGGTCAATTCTTCCTGCAATTCGTATTTTCTTGTGATTAAATTCCTCAAGTATTTATTCTACATCTATATAATCTGGGAGATTAAATTCATTCAAAAAGTTCAGTTTCTTTCATCTATACATGTCTCGTGTTATTTTAGGTGCAACTTATTAGGGGACTATATGTGGACTGGGCCAATCAATTAATGTGTATGTGGACTGGGCCAATCAATTAATGTGTCTGAATTAGTGGAGTATTTCCTTACCTATGCATGGTTGCTGTTGGGATGCACACTTAAAGAGCAGCAGGAAGAACAACAATCTTATGTAGCCAAACTGATTTGAGTTTACATTTTCTTTTTGGTGCAAGTGCAAAAATTGCTGTCAAGATGAAGGCAGCGATAGCCTCGCCGAGCTACGGCTGCTGGCGACCATTTCCCCAAGCTTCTGTCGCCGCCAATCGCTACGCCGTGCTGCTTCCGGCGACATCCCCAACCTGCTGCTGTCGTTGAGGTCTCTCTCCTCCTCCACCATCTATTCTTGCTTAATTATAATTCTGTGACCAATTTCTGATGTGTCAATAGTTGTACTCATTTGGTGAAGCTGTAGACCAATTTCTGATGTGTCAATAATTATATTTCTTTAAGTTATTTTGCTCTCATTGTTTTGTTTTTCTCATTGCTTCAGTTATTTATCTCATTTATTCAGTCTGTAACTCTATTATTCTCTCATTAATTCGCCCCTTTATATCATTGATTCAGTGTTCAGTATAGCTCGGTTCTTTTGCCCTTTATGTTCCCTTAATGAGGTGAATCGATCATGATTTCTCTTTTACTCGGTTCTTTCTGTTTATGTACATAACTTTCGAAATCAAAAGATAACACTGCTTCATACAAGTTATGGGTTTCTATATGGTATAAGTTAAATGAATGCAAATAAAATTAGTTGGCAACAATGTGGTAGTTGCATCCGGCGTTGCGCAGTCGCGCAACGGGTCATCTAGTACAAGAACAAGACACGACTACTCTGGTACAGCGGCGCGATTGGATCTACCCTAGTGCACCTCTTCTTCCTTGTGTGTGTAGATGACGCAGTCCGCCCTGGGGTAGGCGACGCAGGTGAGCGCGTACCCTTCCGCCACCTGCTTGTCGTCCAGGAACGACCCCTCCGACTGGTCGACCTCCCCGGACTCCAGCTTCCCCGCGCACGTCGAGCACGACCCCGCCCGGCACGAGTAGGGCAGCTCCACGCCGGCCTCCTCCGCCGCGTCCAGGATGTAGGCGTCCTCGGCCACCTCCAGCTCCGTCTCCGCGCCGTCCGGGCCAACCAGCTTCACCTTGTGCGCGGTGGCCGCTGTCCTGAACCTCGCGGCGAGCCTCGGAGCTGAAGCTGACACGGGGCTCGACGGCTGCTTTAGGGAAGCGGGACGTGCGGTGCTCCTGATCTCCGGAGCGGCGAACGTCGGTCTGCGCCTGATGCCGGAAGCAGGGAGAGACAGTGTTGCCGCGCCCACGGTTGCCATCGATCTTGCTCTGATCCTTTGGGGTGGAGTTCTGTCCGGCAAAGTGCGTAGCGACAGATGCCGGACAAAGAAGGAGAATTACACACTTGTGGTGCAGAACGAAGTACCGTGTGATCAGAAACTGTGGAATGGTCGCGAAAACTCGCGAGCAAACAGGTGATTCACAAGTCACAGTTCACTACTGGGATTTCTCTAGTTAAGTTCGCAGTTGGAGCAGAGCGCAGGAGCACTGTTTTATAGGCGGTCGTAGGTTGTTGTTGATCGAGATGCACCAGTAGCAACCTCGGTCTCTCGGAACGTGGCTGGTGTGCCTAGGAAACGGCCATTGGTGACGACGCGAAGGTGCTAGTACAGAGTAGACGCACAGAACATATCCAGCGTCAACGTGTCGTTAGCACTTGCTCTCGCTGTCTCGCGTAGTCTCTTAGAGCTGCCAGAAACTCTTGGGAGCGTGTAACCGTGCATCTCAGGCCGGATCGCCGCGGGTACGACTACCCGAAGGTTCCTTCGCGAAGGGAAAAAACGGTCGCGCGACGCGTGTCGCGCACGGAGGCAACCTCCAGCGAACCATTTTCCGGGCTCGCGGGTCTATTTCACAATACGGTTACACTTTGCGGATCCGTTACCCGACTTGGGCGCTTGGTTTTTCCCTTTTTCCCTTTACGTGTCAGTTTAACCACCTTCGGGCCTTTTTCTCGCTTCTTTTTTTTTCCCTTTGCCATTTCCGGGCAGGGAGTTTTCAGGGGAAGTAATGGGAGGGAGGTTGAACTTTTAATTACAATATAAAGTAACTTTTAAATAACAAAAAATAAAAATAAATAAATCAAGAAGATAAAAATAGTTATAAAAATAAAATAAAACAATTTGCCTATAATTTATTTACTTAAAATCGGTAAAAAATTATTACGTCTCGACTGCGCCTCGACAATAATAGTTATAAATAGTATTACGGTTCGGCTTCGACTCCGTAAATTTTAATAATATCTTGAAGGGGGGCATTGGTCGTTGCGCGCATTTATCGTTGCGCGCATTGGTCGTAGCGTGTGCTACGGCTCGGCTTCGCCTCGGCGGCTCTGCTTTGCAGAGCTCGAGGCGCCTACGCCGCATCATCTCGGCTGCGCCTCTGCTTCACAGAGCTCTAGGTTTTCAAAATGTTGCGTAAACAGAATAAAAATACTTGTACATGCACTAAAACGAAAGGGAGTACAAGGGGCTGGTGTACGTTCTAGGGTTTCAGGATGTACATACTAGCTATATATGTTTGTACGTGCAGTCTTGACAGGATGTACAGAGAGAAAAAAAAGGCTTGTACATGCACTAACACGAAAGGGAGTACAAAGAGTGGGCTGGAGGTTGTACGTCCTAGGGTGTCAGGATGTACATACTAGATATATGTTTGTACGTGCAGTCTTGACAGGATGTACAGAGAGAAAAAAAAGGCTTGTACATGCACTAACACGAAAGGGAGTACAAAGAGTGGGCTGGAGGTTGTACGTCCTAGGGTTTTAGGATGTACATACTAGCTATATATGTTTGTACGTGCAGTCTTGACAGGATGTACAGAGAGAAAAAAGGCTTGTACATGCACTAACACGAATGGGAAACTTTTACGTCTCGGCTTCGCCTTGACAATAGTAGTTATAAATAGTATTACGGCTCGGTTTCGCGCCTCGGTAAATTTTAATAATATCTTGAAGGGGGTATTGGTCGTTGCGCGCATTTGTTGTTGCGCGCATTGGTCATAACATGTGCTACGGCTCGGCTTCGCCTCGGTGGCTCTGCTTCGCAGAGCTCGAGGCGCCTATGGCGCATCATCTCGGCTGCGCCTCTGTCTAGGCACCGACAGATAAATATATAGAATGATCCACATAGCATTACATCAACTGATATTCAGAAGTATAAATCAAAAGCTCCCAGTTTAAAGGTTTCTTCATAGTTGTACAGAACGGAAATATTTGATCGAAACGGTTTTTTCTCTACTTAGACATTAACTCTTTATCCATAATCTTGTCGATGTCTCCTGTGTTCTCTCTGTTTTGAATTAGTCTAGCTGCAACAACCCTGCGGTAATATACAATACCTTCCGTTTCGAAGTCCAATATGACCTTGGTATCAAAGTAATCCATGAACAACATGCAGTAGAAACCGCAATCATAGCTGTAATTTGATAGGAATAAAATTTAAATAATAATTTTCACCATCAATAGAGTTGTTTTTAAATGATTGTGATAATTGTTATGCAGGAAAAAATTACATTGTTTCTTGCTTGGGATGATCAGGGGTGAAGTGCGTGAAATTTGCAAAGTCTATATTGGATAGCTCCGACTGATTGACAAGCGTTGAGAAATTCTTGAACTGTGAAATCCAAGCAATGATTTGTTAGTTCCACATAGAATGTGATTATTCCATATTAATTTTCAGTATTTGCTGTTTATTTACTTACCAGATTCATGGCTGCAGTTTCCAATATGCTTGCATTTGTTGATGACTTCATGGAATCAAATAGGTGAAACTGTTGACGCAGTATGTTGAAGCAACATACAATCCAGTGTTTGTTTTCCACAATAGGGAAGTACAGCTACATGGCATCATTGAAAAATTTCAGATGTTGAGATAAAAACAACTAGTGAATTGAAACAATTTTGCTGTAAGGTTTGCTAAACTCACAAGGTCATCATTCAGAATGTTGTACTTCTGATTTAATTTCTTGAATTCTCTCATGCAACTGTTGGGGTCGAATTCTTCTGGATCAACAGCAAGCTCCATACTGACCGTCAGGTAGCAAGAGAATGCATATTTTTTTACTTCAAGTGGGTTGTGCATTGCTAACTTTCTTGCTTCTTTATTGAAATCCTCTGTCCATAGACACATGGCTTCAGAGTTCATAAACTCGCGTGGCCTAAAAGACTCTCGAAAATTCTTGTATGAACAATACGTAGAACCAATCTGAACAAAAGGTGATCTACAAGGTGTGTAAAAACATTAGAGTCAGAATATACATGTATGATCAACTTTTGTAATAATTAAGCTTGTCTGACTTACGGTGCTTCTTCTTTTTCAGTCTTAACTTTCTTCTTGTATTTCCGACCATTTAAGACGTAGTGCAGGTAATTTTCATTTGCATCCATAGTGATCACAATATTATTCTCCTTTTGAATTGTCAAGTCCATGTCTGCTCTATTCAACATAGTTGTACACTTGATTGTCTCTTTGTTTGTTCTGGCATTGATGATATCATCTGAAAATAAATCACATAGCATGTTCTCCTTTTAATAATTTTGAACAAAGTGACATAGTTGGTAAAATGCTTGAAGATGAATTGAATAATCAAAAAAAAATTGTTTTACAACCTGCGTTGTTGGACATATGTGGAGTTCCAACATTTGCCAATCTTGTGGTGCTTCATCTGGAGTCTCTGTGTTATCTTTGTTTGCTTTGTCTTTATCTGGTCATGTGATAACAAATATTGTAATTAACAGACTGACCACAAAAAAAAACAATAAAGAACCATGTAAAATTGTGTTACAACTTGTTGTACTGAGCATAGGAGGTGTCTGATCCTTCGGCAATTCATTTGTTGCTTCGACATTCTGATGTTCCAATACAGACTCTGGAGCAATGTTTTTCTCTGTTTCTGGCATAAACAATCATGGTATTTATTAGATCATAATAAAAAACTATAGAAAATTGATTTTCCAATAAAAAAGAATAATAACTATAAAATAAGACAACCATTCTGTTTTGGTCTATTGTCTATACAATGATTGTCAGCAGGACCTGAGGTATTGTTAATGATCATCTGCTTTTTTGCTGAGCTTGCCTGCTTTTTTCGTGCCTGATTGTGTTGAAGTTTTTATAAGACTCTCGTAGGTGGTATGTAGTCTGTTGCAAATGATGTAGGAATCGATCTTCTGCTGTCCCGTTCTCATCAGATCCAAGTGACACCTTACTTATACCGTCTTGAGTTGTCGGTATATTGAGTGAGAGCTCGTATGTCTTAGACAGCAAAGAATCAATTTCTTCAAATGCTCTATCCGACTCAGTGCTGCTGCATCCTTTAAATGGCCCTTTTGTTCCACTTGTACTTCCTGTTTTAAAACGTTTCTGACTTGTCCTTTGTTCTGCAGATGTCTCGGCTAATCTTTTCATTGGAGTTTTTGCCTGGTAGTAAACTACGTCGTCTGGTGCTTTCCACTGGAAAAAATCCACCGTAAAGTATTTATTAGTTATATGCTAAAAAAAGATGAACTACCTTTCAACACAAGAAGATGAACTACCTTTCAACATATGCGTCTCACAAGACTGCCCAGATATATTAAGACTGTTTGCAGCAGAGGAAACAGCCTTACTTCAATGTCCGACAGCAGGGGTGAATCCTACATAATTAATAGCATGAGGCAATCCTGTAGTTGACGACGAACAGACAAGCTTGCCACTGCCTTCAATCTTGGAATCAACTTTTTCATTATCTTGGTTCAGTGATTTGGATACACTTGTTCCATCTACCTTCTCAACAGTTCCATCCGCCAGGTCTTTGCAAGAATGAGAACAGGAACTACCTTTCAACATATGTGACTCGCAAGACTGACCAGATATAGTAAGACAGTTTGCAGCAGAGGAAACTGACTTACTTCCATGACCGACAGCAGGGGTGATTCCTGCAGAATTAATATCATGAGGCAATCCTGTAGTTGACGACGAACAGACAAGCTTGCCACTGCCTTCAATCTTGGAATCAACTTTTTCATTATCTTGGTTCAGTGATTTGGATACACTTGTTCCATCTATATTGTCAAGAGTTCCATCCACCAGGTCTTTGCAAGAATCACAAACACGAGGATTGTTCAATCCTTCACAATTGATGCAAACGACGCCTTTAGCCTTTAGCATATCCAAGGTTGGTTCAAAAGGGAGTTTATAAGGCAGTCCGTCTGCGATACGGTCAAGATAACTCTTAAGATTCAGGAGAAAATCTTTATATAGTGCATTAGGACTATATTTGACATTTATGGGAATTATCTCCTGTAACAACTTGATTTGCTCATGCACAGTTTGACTCAAGGGAATTATCCGATCCTCCAGAGACGGAGGACTGCCATTGCCATCCGTGGAATCAGGCTGACTCAGAGATTCCAACTTATCAGAAAGGTCCTGGAACAAAGGCCGACCAGACGGAATATCATGCTTTTTAGAGTTTCTATGCATCTTCTGTTCACTGTTCACCTCGCGGCTTGCAACTTGCATAACTTTGCACAAAGTATTATCAACAACAGGTCGAATTGCAGAAAATATATCCGTGTACATGCCACGCAGAATTTCCTTCAATTCATCTATAGCCTAGTATTTTGAAAACAAGAATTCAAGAAATAAGTACATATGATGGAAGTAAAAATAAACCAATAAAACAATCAACACACAGCCAGTGGGTTTTATTTTATACCATAAATTGCTTCTCAGGTTCAACAAACGAGCACAAAAATGTACCAAGTGCAGGATGCACATCATCAAAACTAATATCAGGAGAGACACCCTGATAGAATACAGTGAGCCTCGCATCTTTCAACTGTCAACACACAACAAGGAGGAAAAAAGATAAATAAACAAAAAACTAGCAGGGAAATATGAACAAAAAACACAAAAACTTACTGATAGACCGCCGTAAATTCCATCTTCTTCGGATACCATATCTAGACTTTGGTAAAGACGAACCGTCTCAGTGTCCCATACGCTAATACGCGGGGCAACTCTGGAAAGTTCTATAGCCTCGGTGTTAAGATAGTCCAGGTAGGTCATCTAGAAAAAACAGTCAAAGAAAACAAAAAGATAAGGAGCAAATCAATCAAAATGATAGAATATAAAATAAGGAAAATATATTTAATACAATACTAACCAATGGAACAATCAAACAGCCACACAATGCTCCAGTAAAGCCATTATTGATAAATGTTTCAATTGACCTTGAAAGCTTCCAAAAAACAACAGAAGACCAGTCATAGGATGCTATCTCTTCAGGTGGGCCTTCCAGTGCAGAGAGATACTCTGGGCTCACACAATCAAAAGTTGTGGGACAGAGAAAAACAGCAATATTAAACATCATCCAGTATCTCTGGAATTCAGCGTCATCTAAGTCGGACTTCAGGAACTCAATAAGCTCATTAATAGATGGTGTCTGACCAGCACATTGAGTTCCCTCTCTGATGGCTACCCTGAACTTATCACTACACTTGTTGGGGATAAGGCGGCCACCAATAGGAACGCCTAGGACCTTATGAGTACACAAGGAGTTCAAACGGAAGCTTGAACCATCAGAGAACTCCACAATGTTCTTCCGTGGATTAAAATGTCGTATGATCCAAACAACAAGATCTCTGGGAAGTTCATCAAGCTGAAGACCAAGAAGAGAGCCTTGCCCAATGTCACACACAAGACCCTCCTGCCTAGGAGATAAAGATCTCCGGACAGAAATAAATTTAGGAAGACTAAGTTTCGTAGTAAACTCAAATTTGCAACCGGCCATGTTACTTGACCTATGAAAAAACAAAACAAAAAATGAGATCAAAACAAGCCATATTACTTGTCCTATAAATAAAAGAAGTACAAGCAGGTAGTCTAAGAAAGTACAACAAAGGTACAATGGGTGTACAAACTAGACAGACAAGATGTACACATGATAACACACTGGGTGTACAACAAATAAAAGTTGTACACAGGTTAATAAAATGGGAGTACATCAAGAAAATGTTAAGAACAACGTATGTACTCAAACTGGAATCACGTATTAGTTAAACAATGTACAGGAAGCAGAAAACGAAAAGTACAAAAACATGAACACAATACGTACAACTAACTCAACACTAAAAGTACATAATACATACACAAGTTGTACACCGTTGAACAAACACATGAACGCATTACGTACAACAAACATAACACAGAAAGTACATAACAGATAGACAAAGTGTACACAGTTTAGTATACTCGGAACTAACCTTGCTTTCTTCTTTCTATATTCTTCAACGGATTTATCGAATGCAAGTTTTTTCTCCTCGACCCTAATCCTTTCTTTTTCTAACTGCTCTGCAGCCATCCATTCCTGAGTAACGATTTCAGGAGCATCAACTGAACAAGGCGGAGTTTCTAACCACTGAGGAGTAGAATCGCTGGAAGTCGGATGATCCAGGCTGAAGAAATGAGGTCGGATGACCCAGGGCTGAAAATAGAAGCAAATCCAGTTACATGAATGAAAAAGAAATAAGAAGGGGGATATCGAAATCACTATTAAAAGGGTTGCCTTCGGGGGATATACATCAACATAATTAAAGATCAATCAAATCAAACCTAGAAATAGCCAGAAAAATCAAATCGACAAGAAATGTGGCGCCGAAGGAGAAAGCCGCGTCGACGAACCCTAGAAATCGAGGAAAGGCGAGTGTGGAGACGGGTGGAGAATCGCCAAAAAATAAAGGAAAGGAAAATGAAAGAGGACAGGTGGATACGGGCCCACACGTCAGTGAGACGATAAACGGAGAGAGACAAAAAGTATCACGCAAGTCACAGCTCATGTAGAGATGTATGCCGGGTCCCACTTGGAAGAGGGCATAACACAGAAGCTCGATGTCCTTATCTCGTCCGGATTCAAATTTCAAAAAGAAACAGGCGATCGAGAAAAGAGGAAGAGGACGCGATCGAGAAGAAGAGGACGCGATCAAGAAGAGGAAGAGGACGCAATCGAGAAGAGGAAGAGGACGCGATCGCGATCGAGGTATTTGCCTTCTTATTATGGATCAAACTTCTGCAAGCTGCTTCGAATCTTCAAAACATGTTGTTCGACCGTAGATTCTTACGATTTCTTCAACTGATTAGCTCGATTCTACAGTCGGTTCGTTGCCTCCTTCCTTTGTTTCGTTGGTTTTTTTTTCAATCAAGTCGATAATTGATCACACCAACTCGATCGTTTCTATCATCGACTGTATTGTTTCCATGATCGACTAGTTCGTTAAAAGAATCGATAATTGATCACGTCAACTCGATCGTTAATATCATCGACTGGATTGTTTCCATGATCGACTAGTTCGTTACTAAGACTAGTTCGTGTGTCTCCAAACAATTCGATCAAATTCAAAAATATAAAATACTATTCAGCCGAACTACAACAAACAGGAAATTATAACTAGAAACAAGAACTTATTCGATTACACAAACTGATCTACAATCAATAACCAAGGTAGCACTAGCAACTAATTTTGTCTCTAACACCAACGCCATTCATTGTTTGTCTTCAACTTCTGCAGGAATGGATGACAAAGGATCAACCGAGGAGATGGACTACGAAGACCATGAAAAAATGATGCTAAACAAGCTACCACCAGGGATGAAGACCCTACCAACAAGAGAACAAATGGCAGCTATAATTAGACAGGTAAAAAATTATACTATGTCAAACTTATAATATTAAGGAAGCACAGTAGATACCAAGGGTTTCAGCATATACAATTTAGAAATATTGGTTTGTACGGGCAATCTTGACTGGATGTACAATGAGAAAAAAGTTGTACAAGCACTAATATCAAAGGGAGTACAAACCGTGGGCTGTGCTGATTGTACATCCTATTCTTTCAGGTTGTACACATTAGATATATTACTTTGTACAGGCACTCTTGACAGGATGTACAAAAAGAAAAAAAATACTTGTACAAGCACTAATATGACAGGGAGTACAAAAAGAGGACTATAGGTAGAACATCCAAGTGTTTCAGGATGTACAGAATAGATATATTGATTTGTACGGGCACTCTTGACCGGATGTACATAGAGAAAAAATCTTGTCTATAGTACATCCAAGTGTTCCAGGTTGTACATGTGAGGTATATTGGTTTGTACGGGCACTCTTGATCGGATGTACATGGAGAAAAATAGTTGTACAAACACTAATATTCCATCTACAATAGTTGTACATCCACTAGTATGCACTAATACTCCGTATATAAGAGAAGTACAGAAATATATATTACACTATATACCATGTTTTCAATTCCAGATATATGACCAGTACTAATTACAATATAATCCTTTGTTGTTTAATTTGCAGTTATTACTACAGAGATGGAAGGACAAGAAGGCGAGGAAAAATACAGACCAGATTAATACGCTTATAGAATCTATAAGGGAAGTACAACAAGCCCATCTCAGACGAGCTTTGATACCAATAAAGAGAGAAAAGGAGTTGCAAAGAAGAGAGAATAGTTCTTGCTCGAAGCGTTCGTTAGATGATCAGTTGGAGCAAGAAAGAAGAAGCAAGACGAGAACAGTAACAACCTCATCAGGTTTCACAGATTCAGCACCATTCTGCGCTTCGTCGACTCTTTCACATGCTCCAGTCCTGCCACAAAGAACATACAACCGTCAAACAGCTTCATAAGGAACAAGGTAAAAACTGCAACTAAGCTTACTGACAACACTAAAAATCAAACATTAGGCTCACACTGCTTTCAATCTGTATTTTTTTAAACAAAATATGCTGAAGAAATACAGAAACGCAGAAGGGAACTAATTTACTTTCACTCCTATTTGCAGGTCATTAACAAGGAGATTTCAAATTCTAGTAAGCAAACATCGCATGAATATCAATACGATAACTCAATGCAAGCACAGAGTACTGCAGCATCTGTAAGATGGGATGGGAGCAAGGAAAAAGAGGTACAACATAAAAACACACAATATTTCATTTCAAATTCATGCACAGCAGTGTTGATCAATTGGTATTATTTTCCATACAGACACAGGAATCCAGGGTAAAAGAAACCAGCTCTACTTCATCAGCACAACAGAAGAGAAGTAACTTCAGACAGGATATCAGCTTACACAATCAACAGCCAACACCTGCTTGGAACAAACTAATAGAAGACTACACTGCAAATATCAACACCTACACAAAGAACAAGGTAAGAACCTACTACTACGAAACAAACATAATGAAATTTTGACACTATTATAACAAATCTACCTTGCTACTATTGCAGGCAGATATCAGCCAGCAGTCAAATTCCAGTAAGCAAACAAAACATGAAGGGTCAACACTGAGTTACACAAATGCAGACAACAGAAGCTATGATGAATGGAAAGCGAAAGAGGCAATACAAAAAAACATAGCCATTTTTTCATATATTTATACAACCATGCGGCTCAAATGATGTTATTCAATGATTGTACACAGGATTACAGAGGGGACTACCAAAAAGAGGAGACAATGGGAGAGAGCTCAGGGAACACGCAAGCATACACAGAGAACTCAGCAGCAAAACAGAGTGGTTCACCAGAGGAACACACAAGCAAGCAGCATAAAACAAAGCAAACAGAAAGGCAGCAGGAAACTAATGACATTCTGCACGATGAGGAAAAAGAGGAGACAATGGAAGAGAGGTCAGCAGCAAAACTGGGTGGAAGCAAACAAGAAAATAATCAATGCAACAATAATGACACTCTGAATGATGACGACACTACGATAAACCCAGAGCCTCCAACCATCATGGAAGAAGAAATGGACAAAATGTTTGACGCGGACAGCTATCCAGCAGTCGATGAAATAATCAATGCAACAATCCCAAAGGAAGGTGAAAATTTCAAGTCCTTGAAAGATGCATTCTACAGATACGCACTCTATGCAAGAAAATCAGGTTTCTCAGTAAAGAAATTCAGCAGCAAGAGCAAGAAAAGACAACGAGATCTACTACCACTATTTTACATGCAACAAGGAAGGGGTGACTAATATGGATGTTAATCCTAGCAAGAAGAGGAGAACAACCACACTGGTGAAGACAGGGTGTGATGCAAATATAATGGTGCATAAGTGGGAGAAAGGATGGTTTATCAAAAAGGTAAATCTGCAACACAATCATCCGCTGGAACCAACGGATTATCTAATAAGGTTCTCACACTGTCAAGAGGATGACTCCACTAGACAGAAAGCTAATTGATCTCCTACAGATGGGCCGCCTGCCACCCAGAAAGATGATGTTAATATTCCGCAAGATAAGGGGCAGATTCCGCAGCATCCCGTTTGATGCAATCGACCTTAGCAACATCCAAAGTCACCAGACTGAAATAGAGAAGGACCACGACATTGATCATTGCCTTGAGCGATTCAAAACACCGCAGAGAAAAGTGCCTGAATTCTATTATGCAATTGAGAAAGACGAGCAGAAAAGGGTAAGAAGTCTTTTCTGGATGGACGCAATGTGTGTCATGAATTACAAGTTATTTGGTGAGTACATATCGTTGACACAACATTCAGCACCAACAAATACAACCTGCCGTTTGTTCCTATTGTTGGCGTGAACAATCACGGGTCCACGGTGCTATTTGGTGTTGCATTGCTCAAAGATGAAAAAATCGGTTCGTTCAAGTGGGTCCTGCAGACATTTGTTGAAGCAATGGGAGGGAAGGAACCGGAGACAATCATAACAGACCAAGATAAAGCAATGAAGAGAGCAATTCAGGAGGTGCTCAAGAACACAACGCACAGAAACTGTTACTATCACATAGTAACAAAAATGAGCCAGAAACAAGGTTCATTCTTCGCAACGCACCCAGATTGTTCAGATCAGCTTAGATTTGCAGCAAAGAATGCATTCACCCCAGAGGAATTTGAAACAGCATGGACAAATGTCATAAAAAAGCACGGGCAGAAGGAGAGAAGCACCTAAGCAAACTATACAGAATAAGAAACAGATGGGTCCCGGCATACTTCATGGATAAATTCTATCCATTCTCATCAAGCACGGGACGTAGCGAAAGCACAAATAATATGTGGAAATGCTACAGCAGGAACACAGACACAATAACAAAATTCCTGGAGCAATATGAAGTCATACAAGACAAGTGTATGTCTGCTCTTGACAAAAAGAAGCTGAACTCGACTTTGAAAACAACAAAAACAATTACCCACCATCCATTTGAGAAGCAGGCTCTTGAGGCATACACACATGACATCTTCCTGAAATTCAAGATAGAAATAACAAACAACACTGCATTTGCTATTTACACAACAGAACCACCAGGCCACATCCAATTGCAGAGAGTGAGCGAGTATGACAAAATGGAGTTCAGAAGAAAAAACTTTGATGTGTATTACGACGAAGAAAAAAAGAATTTCAGCTGCAGTTGCAAGAAAATGCAGAGAGATGGGATACACTGTTGCCATGTAATTAGGGTAATGGTGCAACTTGGAATCACTCACTTGCCAGAGAGTTTTGTCATTCCAAGATGGAGAAAAGATATCGAGTTAGAATTGCAAACACTTGGAGATGCTGTGGATGTTTCCAACACGGAGGAAACTATAAGGTTTGCAGGCGCAATGAGCAGCATGGCAGAAATATGCAACCTAGCATGTCCTGAGGACAAAGCATACACAGTGATGGTGGATTGCATGCGAGACATGAAAACAAAAGTAATGGCAGTGCTGGCAGGGCAGGAAAAAGCAACAGAAGAAGCCATACACAATAACGAAGATGACATGCTACATGATCCACCAATAACTACGAGAAGAAGTACAAACAGGGGAAACAGACCAAAGCCTGGATCAGAGAAGAGCAACAGGGCAAGAAACATAACATGCGGTCATTGCAAAGTAAAGGGACACATGAGAACATCTTGCAGTGTCATGAAAGCTGAAATGCAAGCAGCTGCAAACAGAAAGAATAATCAGCAAACAAGTAACAGCCAACAGGAACAAACTGCACGATAGCATCAAGATACACCAAACAGGCAGCACCAAGAGCAGCCGCAACAGCAACAGAATACAACAAACAGAAGAAATAACAACAACTCAACTCCATCACAAAACCAAGCAACCAGAGGACCCCACTATCATAATGGCAGAATAAGATGCGGATTTGAGTACCTGATATTTGGAGATCAAGAAGCAAACTCACAGGAGGAAGAGGAATAGATAAAGATAGCTCATACAGAACAAACATCACAAGATACCAATTATTATGTTTATGTCGTTCATATTACTACATTTCAAGTCCATATTTGAGTACCTGATATTTGGATGTACAATCTAGCTGTTCCAGCGTGTACACCATGCTACTGGATGTACATCACACTAGTACTGGATGTACATGATGGTACTTGATGTACACTAACACTACTACCACATGTACACGTTGCAGCTACTACTACTAGATGTACACGCTAGTGGATGTACAATCTAGCTGTTCCAGCGTGTACACCATGCTACTAGATGTTCATCTCACTTCTACTGGATGTACATGATGGTACTGGATGTACAAAAACAATACTTACACCATGCTACTAGATGTACATCTCACTTCTACTGGATGTACATGATGGTACTGGATGTACAAAAACAATACTTACACCATGCTACTAGATGTACATCTCAGTTCTACTGGATACTTACACCATGCTACTAGATGTACATCTCAGTTCTACTGGATGTACATGATGGCACAGGATGTACAAAAATAATACCACCGTATGTACACGCTCCTAATGCTATTGGCTGGATGTACACCATAAAACGCTAGTGGATGTACAATCTAGCTGTTCCAGCGTGTACACCATGCTACCAGATGTACATCTCACTTCTACTGGATGTTCATGATGGCACTGGATGTACAAAAACAATACCACCGTATGTACACGCTCCTAATGCTATTGGCTGGATGTACACCATAAAACGCTAGTGGATGTACAATCTAGCTGTTCCAGCGTGTACACTATGCTACTGGATGTACACGATGCTACAACTACATGTACAAATATGCTGCTACTGGATGTGCACGATGCTACTGGATGAACACACACGCGCTGGTACTGGATGTACAACAACACTATACGTTAAGTACAAAAAATCACGTTCAGAATGTACAAACCTAAACAGACGAAAACAAAAAATTCACAATGCTCCAAAGAAATGTTTATATCACAATGTCACACTTCAAAAGATTTGTTCCAAAAAATTCACAGCAGCAACAGAACAGTCTATGCATGTCACTACGAAACATATTGTAGATATACTTCCACAGAGACAGGAAGATATTTTTCTATCCCAAATTGCCTGACCGAATCTGACATTTTATAATCTGCTCAAGCAGATCTAAGTTAAATCATAACTTCTCCAAAAATATGTACCAGAAAGTTGATGCATATTGTAATTAAAATGCAACCTCCCTCCCATTACTTCCCCTGAAAACTCCCTGCCCGGAAATGACAAAGGGAGAAAAGGGGAAAATGATGCAACTTTTTCTTCTCGATCTAGCAGGAATAAAGGGAAAAAAGCGACGACAAACAACAAGATCTTCGACTAAGTACAGAAGGAAACATGAATCAACAAATAACCTAGAAGGGAAAACCTAAAATCAGAACAATCAAAAATCGGCGCAGAACAAAGAACAATTATCAATCTGAGTAATAACATAGAGTAGAAAAAAGCACGAAGGAAAAAGGGAAAAGGACGAAAGGCCTTTTCTCGCCGGAATCCTCGCCGGAGACCCGAAAAGGAAGAACTAGCCGCGGATTGATGCGCCGTCGGCGGCGACATACACGGTCGATTTCTATCCGCCAGAGAGGAAAGGAACGCAGAAAGGGAAAAAGGGAAAAAGACGGAACGCCTTTTCTCACCGGAATCCTCGCCGGAAATCCTCGCCGGAGACCCGTAAAGGAAGAACTAGCCGCGGATTGACACGCCGTCGGCGGCGACATACACGGTCGATTTCTATCTGCCATAGAGGAAAGGAACGCAGAAAGGGAAAAAGGGAAAAAGACGGAATGAAACGAATCGGTATCTAAAACCCGAACCTGTTAAGAGACTAAAACCCGGTACCCGTGCGGGGGTGCGAGGACAGAGCGACACATGTCGCGCGCGGAGAGTACCGACGACGCGAGCGACCGACCAGAAGTCGACCCTTGTCGACACGGCAGCGCACGCGGGGTTCCCTTCCCGAAGGGAAGCCTTTTATTAGTGATTTCGGATCGCCGCTGTTTGTATGAGCTCTCGGCCTACGAGGCACGTTATGGCCTTTTAGGCGCCAAATAACATATTCAGCGCTATGTGCGTGCGCTATGCTTCAGTCCGCCTCAAGGAGGGGTTTGACGGCCCAATAAAAAGGCATTATTCTTATTTTATTTTTGACTAGATCCAAACATAACTTGAAAACAAAAATAACATACGAAGCATCACAAGCGCTTGGTCTTGGGGTTTTTCAAGGAGGTCAATCTCATCTTGCCGGCGTTTGTTTGCATGTACTTGCTGCGCCGAAGGAGTGTTTCTTGGAGTGCTGTGACGTGGAAGGAGCGATGCTCAACTTTGGTGGCAAGAGTATGATTTTGGCTCCACACACCAAGGAGAAAAAGAGTATTCCTCAAAACGGATTTGTGCGTTATTCCGTCCATGTTCCTTTGTGTGATTCATTATTCACTAGGCGGTGGGTTCATTGGAGTATGAGTCTATTGGCTCTTTTCAAAAATAGTTTCTCCTTTGGGGTAGGCGACCGAGACGAAGTGCATGCACTCATGTGCACGCTGAGTCGCGGGGTCTCTAAATGACTCCGCATCAATTTGGATTTCTTTGTCCATAGTTATCTCCCGAGGGGCTTCGAAACGACTAAGCCTGTGCAAACACGGTTTAACTGGTTCTGTACGGTTTCTCGGGACTAGTACGAAATTAGCGGTTTGATACGGTGCGGTTTAGACGGGTTAGGTGGTTCTGACGGTTTCAAACCGTATCGTCCTCGTCCAGGTGGAGCGGCCAGAGGAACGGGAAGCTCGCGCACCCTCTGCGCCGCCAGAGAAGAACGCGGTGGACACGAGGTTGAGCACGCTGCCGTACACTGCCTGGCCGACGTCCACCTTGCTCCCAGGTCGGCCGCCGAAGTAGCCACGAGGTCCCGCACCTTGCGCTCGCGGGCGGCGCGCGCCGTGGCGAGGCCGCGCGGGGAGAAATCGTTGGTGGCCACGATGCAGCGCAGGGTCGTCCAGAGCGGGTCGGAGCTGGGAGCCAGATCATGGACCTGTTGGAGAAGCCGAGCTCGTGGGCGGCATCCATGACCTCGCGTGCTGCCAGGCGTCGGTCGTGCCTCGTGAACTTCTCCTGCCGGTGCTCTGCTCCTTGGCGCCGGCGGCCCTGTCGGTGCGGTGCTCTGCTCCCGGCCGCCGGTGCGGTGCGACGGGCCAGACGGATGCGTCCTCTCCAACGCGTACGACGCCTGGTCGAGCGACCGCGAGGACTGCCCTGTCGCCGCCGTGGCTTACCCTGCACCGGAGCAGGAAGTGGTGGCCGCCGTTGCGCGCGCCAGCGCCGGGGGCATGCGGTTTTCCAGGAGGACCTGAAGAACACGTCCCGCCAGCGGCGTCTTCGCCGCGATGGCCCTCGCCGGAGCGGCTCGTCTTCTTAATTGCTGCTCACCGCCGCGCGGATCTCGCCGGAGCGGCTCGTCTTCTTCATTCCTCGACGCTGACTGGTTTCAGCGGTTTGACCCCGTCCAGAACCTCTGACCCGCCGAAACCGGACGAACGGTTTGTCACGGTTTGGTTCGATGGTTTGAGCAGTTTGCCAGGCGTCGGTCGTGCCTCGTGAACTTCTCCTGCCGGTGCTCTGTTCCTTGGCGCCGGCGGCCCTGTCGGTGCGGTGCTCTGCTCCCGCCGCCGGTGCGGTGCGACGGGCCAGACGGATGCGTCCTCTCCAACGCGTACGACGCCTGGTCGAGCGACCGCGAGGACTGCCCTGTCGCCGCCGTGGCTTACCCTGCACCGGAGCAGGAAGTGGTGGCCGCCGTTGCGCGCGCCAGCGCCGGGGGCATGCGGTTTGTCAGGAGGACCTGAAGAACACGTCCCGCCAGCGGCGTCTTCGCCGCGATGGCCCTCGCCGGAGCGGCTCGTCTTCTTAATTGCTGCTCACCGCCGCGCGGATCTCGCCGGAGCGGCTCGTCTTCTTCATTCCTCGACGCTGACTGGTTTCAGCGGTTTGACCCCGTCCAGAACCTCTGACCCGCCGAAACCGGATGAACGGTTTGTCACGGTTTGGTTCGATGGTTTGAGCAGTTTGGGACCAAACTGTGAACAGGCTGAGAAACGGCAAACAGTATCCTTCCAACAGATTTTGCACATATTCGAAAGTGGTGGCAGTGAGGGGGTTAGCTTACACCTACTTTGTGAAGTAAACGATGGCGACCACCACATGCCCATACTGCCTAAAGCAGCCATGAATGGTCCGGTGTCGTGCACTACGATAGCGATAAGTTAAGGCGCTTCAACGTCTTCAAAAAGAAAATGTAGTGCTTCATCCAGGAATTCAACTGGGGCGGCGCACGCACAAAGCTCGGCCTCAACATTTTTGGCGACATGACCCACACGAATTAGGAATGTGCTAATCCGGGAGTAGGGGGCATGCGCCCTCCCTCCCACCCGACATGCACAAATTTAGCTCTGTCGTTGACTGTGATCATTGGTGCCCACATCACCTTCAGGTATCTATACCGCCGACATAGGCATGTGATACGTCTCAAACGTATCTATAATTTCTGATGTTCCATGTTGATATTATACCAATTGTTACATGTTTTATATACACTTCATAGCATTTTTATGCATTTTCTGGACTAACCTATTAAAAAGATGTCAAAGTGCCAGTTTCTGTTTATTATGTCTGTGCATTGCAGAAAAGGTCCAAAATTGAAAGTGCTCAGAAAAATCTGAAAAAATTACAGAAATTCTAAAACGCCAGAAGACTCCGGGAGCCAGAAGGACAGGTCTGGGGGAGGCCCACAGCCTCCACACCTTGCCCCCGCGCGGTTTGAGCTGGACCGCGCCGTGGGGTGGTGTGGCCACCTCGTGCACCGCCTCGCGATGCCCTTTAGACTATATATTGTCGCCGCGGTGAAAACCCTAGAAGAATGGACGATTTCTCCAGAAGAGTTCCGTAGCTCCGCCGCCACCAAAAACCCTAATTCAGGGGACAGAAGTCTCTGTTTCGGCACCTTGCCGGGATGGGGAATTGCCCCCGGAGCCATCTCCATCGACGCCACCGCCATCTTCATCACCGTTGCTGCCTCCCATGATGAGGAGGGAGTAGTTCTTCATCGGGACTGAGGGCTCTACCGGTAGCTATGTGGTTTATCTCTCTCTCCCATGGTGTGATCTTTATGTGATCATGAGCTTTGTAATCTAGTTGAATCCATAGATGTTACTCTTCATTATCTTATATGCTACTTGAGTGGTTTTATTAATGTAAACTCCGGAGTCACCTTTGTCCCATGGTGCGAAGTTGACAGTGTGCGCACCGTGTGTGGCTCTTAGGCTAAAGATTGCAGGAATACTTATCATGAGTTATTATTTGTGTTGGATGTCTCTATGAAATTGTGGTGTTTGTCTAGTACTATTTAGGGCGCTCAAGTTGACAGTGTGGGGTTCCCTAGATGTGGAATGCGACTTTAAGGTGTGCTTTTATAGCCCTACACGGTGAATTGGTGTTCGTTATCCAACAGGAGAATAGTTCAGAGTAGCATAGTGAAGAGAAAATATCTATGTATTCAATTATATTATTATTGTTGAGAGTGTCCACTAGTGAAAGTATGATCCCTAAGCCTTGTTTCTAAGCATTGAAACACCGTTTACAACCAGTTCTGCTACATGTTTACTTGCTGCCATTTTTATTTTAGATTGCAATTACCACTTATAATCATCCATATCACTTGCCTTTTAATATCTCTTCGTCGAACTAGTGCACCTATACACCTGACAAGTGTATTGGGTGTGTTGGGGGACACAAGAGACTTCTTGTATCGTAATTGCAGGGTTGCTTGAGAGGGATATCTTTGACCTCTACCTCCCTGAGTTCGATAAACCTTGGGTGATTCACTTAAGGGAAACTTGCTGCTGTTCTACAAACCTCTGCACTTGGAGGCCCAACACTGTCTACAAGAATAGAAGCGTGCGTAGACATCAGCATGCATTATGGGTCAACTAAAAAATATTAAGTTTGTATTAATTTTAGAAAGTCAATTTAACAGTATAAAACATCTTTTAAACGTGTGAATATTTTTAAACTTTATGAATATTTTTTGAACCCTGTAAACATCTTTCAAACCCATGAATGCATATGTTTCTAAACGAGTGAATATGTTTTCGAACCCATGAATACCATTCCAAACCTCGTAGTCATAGGACACATGTTTCACGAGCGCTTGTTCTTGGGGCTCTTCACGGATGTCAATGTCATCTTTCCGGCGCTTATAATGTACTCGGTACGCCGAAGGAGTGGCTTCTTGGAGTGCCTTGACGTGGAAGGATCGATGCTCAACTTTGGCAGCAAGAGTATGATTTTGGCTCCGCACACCAAGGACAAAAGGAGCATTCCTTAAAGCACACTTGTCGTTCTTCCATCCATGTTCCTTTGTGCGATTCATTGTTCACTAGGCGATGGGTTCAGTTGAGGATGATTCCATTGGCTCTTTTCGGGTAGGCGACCAATACAAAGTGCACCTATGTGCATGCTGGGTCGCGGATTCTCTAAATGACATCTCATCAATTTGGTTCATTTGTCCACAGTTTACCCCGAGGGGCTTCGAAACGGGGAATGTGAAAGTGCATGTGCCCTCATGTGTGGTTTTGGTAATTAATGACAATCTCTATGGACTAATGTTTGCATTGAGATATCTTTATAGATCTTGTCCATGGGAAAAGATTGGGGTTCATGTGTTGGACTCTAAAAGAGTATATGATGACCAAAGTAATATTCAAGGTGTGATTCACAAGAATGGTCATCTAGAGTTGAGCTTATTGCAAGTATGGCTTGGAAAAGAAGATTGAGTGAACATTCATGTTTATCTCCAAGCCATCATCTATATCAAGAGAAGAAGATAAAGTGTAAGCGGATACATGAAGACGGAGCTAAGCGAGGCTCTCTGTAACATCCCAAATTTTAAAACTAAGACCCCAAAATTCAGAACCAACAAAAACTTTTTGAAATGCCTGACTATTGCTTGTGTTTCACTTCCCATTGCTCTGTTTGACTTTGTGTGGTGGATTGTTTGTGTTAGGTAAACCAAAATAAAATGGTTTTATAAATAACAAGTCCAGGCCTCAGTATCAGGTTTAATTCTATCTCACCCTCATCTATTTTGGCCTCATGCCATAAATGGGAATCTTAATACTTTCATCAACGCACCTTCTTCAAGTCTCATCTTCTCTATATCTTCTATTCTTATCCAAGTTGTGAAATTGGATATTTGAGCTTTTCAACATATTGTTTTCAAGCCCTTAGGACATCATCCCCAAAATCAGTGGCTATATCCTTCCATCTTGTGAAATCTTTTGCCAGCCTTTCTTACATCCATTCTATTTCTTTTTGAGCCCAACCACCCCATCCTTGACACATCATTTAGCAAGGTATCATCAAAGAAAACAAAAATGCATTGTGATTTGTGTGGGTTTTTCCAAGATTTTTTTTCAATTAGGTTTTCTCCCTAAAACCCTCTCCAACTAGCTGTTTTCACCCTATGTTTTCTTTTAGCCAAACTATCCAATTGTGTGACTCTTGTGATCAAAAATGTTCTCTGGTGTGTGGACTACAACTCCATGCACTTGTTTTAAATTTTGGAGTTTGGGAACCTTTTTATGCATGCATGTTTTGGTGACGAGTTATTAAAACAGAAAAACAGAGAGTTTTGAAAACCAGAGAAAAGCAGAATGATACCAGATGTTTAGCATGTTTTCCTAGCCTTGCACATTCTATGAAAATTATTGAAAATGTGTTTCTGAATCATTGTAACATGGTCAACAATTCCCAGTTGGAATTTCCATATTTGGAGATTGTTTGCTATGTTAACCTTGATTGAACTTTTCACTGATTTTAACAGTCCCTGGACTTAGCAGTTTCTAAAACTAGGTTTTTCTGAAAAAACCGTCTGGTACCCTTTCCATCACATGTTTTCAGTGTCTTAATTATTTTATTAAAATTATTACAAATGTGTTTATGAAAATACTTATCATGTTCTTAAAAACCCAAGTTGAATCAAAAGATTTGGAGTCCATTTGATCCTTCAAACATGCATGAACTTTTTGATAGTTTTAACAGTTTTCAACACTTAGAAAATTTCCCCAAAATCTGAAACTGAATTTTCTGAATCTGTTTTCTGTCACCGTTTTTAACTCATTCAAATGGTGGGTTTGCGTTGAATTAGGAGAGGAAACCTTGTCCTTTCTGTTCACTGATGTGCCACCTCCCTGACCCAGCCTTTGGCTTGCCCTAGAGTTGACCTGAGAGAGAGAGAAGGAAGAGAGAAGAGGAGGCAGTAAAGCAAGGAAAAGAAGGAGAGGACATGTTTTCTCCTGCACGCCACCGTGCTTCTTCTTGCACGCCACCTTGCTGCACGCCACCGTGCTCCACTGCCATGCCCTCTCCCGCACGTTGCCCAGCTCCCTGCAGCCGTGCTCCCTCCCTCACTCCACTCTGCACCACGCCACTCCTCTGCCTCCACCTCTCACCCGTGGACTTCATTCCACCGTGCACCATCTCCATCTTGGATAAGAAGCCACACCCCATCCCCCGTCCTACCTCCTTGTCCATTCTACTCCCCCACCTCTGTCTTACCTCTCCACCCAGAGCCAGAACCCCTCTCGCCCTCTGTGAGCGAGGAGGAGCTCGTCCTCGCCGTTATCCCGAGGAGGTCTCCCCCGAAGATTGCCGCTCCGTCTCTCCCTCAGACCCTGCCATTGTTGGTTTCCTTGCATGCCCTAGCCCGCTCAAACCTCCCTGACACGTTGCTTCGATCTATTAACCGCAGGAACGTCGCCGCCGTCCTCGACGCCGCCTCGGCCGCACAGCACGCCGTCGTCGATCGGGGAAGTTTCTGCTGCCGTCACGACCTCACCTGCACTGCCTCGACCACCCGCATCCACCACGACCCCTCGCCACCTCCGTTCGTCGACCCTAGGTGAGCTAACCACGAACCCTAGCTTCGCCCGCCATTGTTCTGCACGCGCACTAGCTCGCGAGGAAGGAGACGCTCGTGAGCCGTCGATTTCCAGATCGACGCCTCCGTTTGAAACCCTGCTGCGATCTATCCGCACTGTTAGATCCTGATCTGACGGTGGCTTACCCGTTCGCATGCGCGCGCGCCGCCGTGGGCCGGCCCAGTTCGTTTGGCCCGCGAGCAACACAGATCCAGCCCGCCGTTTTGTTCTCTTTTAACGTTTAATCTTTTCTGTTCTGGCAGAAACCAGAACCATCAGTTTAATTCGAAATAAAATATGAAAACACCAGTTTTGGCCACACCAAAAATCACACAAGTAGCCTAATGAGTTTGGAGTCACGAATAACTTGCAGATCTGAAAAATATTAAATTATGTGAGCCTGATAATTAATGTCCTGCCACTGGTCTAAAATGATGTTTTAATTTTAATTTGAGTTATACTAATCAAAAAATTGTGAACTCAACTGATTTGGAAAGCTCTAAGTCATACCTAGCAGTAGCAATTTGCCCCTTATGCAAATGAGCTTTCTAATTAAATTGGCATCCACTTTGGTAAATGACCAGAGAGCTTTTCTAGGATTTTTGTAAATTATTTGGTGATGATTTTTGATGTGAATTCACTTGTGTGATCTTCTGTATGATTAGGGGTACCTCATCCTAGCTTGGTGTGATTGTTAGAGCTATATATTATTTTTGGTGTGCATAACTAGTTTTAGTGCTTTTCTGTTAATTCTTGTTTATAGTTTATTTAATTTTGTAGAATGTGTTAATGTCTTATTTGTGATTTCTAGCATGTATAGGTGATGTACTCTCTGATATGTGTGTGTTAGCTCATATCTTTAGCATGTTAGAAAAGTTGGTATTGCATATGTTTATTTAAGAGTAATACTACTAGTGTAGTTAATTCCTAGAGTTTAGGAATTGTTTGTGGATGAATTTCCTTGAGTGGTTTGATTTTTGAAAATATTGCTTAAACATCAGTAGCATTCCATAGCTACTGATATTGTAGCATGTCATCCCTTGCTACCTATTATTTGGCCCTAGCTTGTGTATAAGTGTTAGACCACTAATTAGTATGAGGCCCTTGTAAGTGTAGATCCTAGTTTGTTGCTTGAATAATTAGTTTGATGCTTGTGGTTGTTATCTGTCTGTGCACCACTTGTGGGTTTGTTTGGTGTATTGATTGTTGTTTATTTCCCTGTTTGCGACGCTAGATAATAACGCTACCGGAGTGGTATTTGGAGAGAATTGATCGAGGAAAGATGGGATTTTTATTATATTGATCAACAAGGAGAAATCCAGGGACATTATGCTGAAACCAGGCAAGCTACTTCACTGAGCTTGCATCTATATACATCTATTTTGATTCACATGTTTTACGTATAAAGAGCATAAGTGATTTATGTGGTGTTTGCCACTAAAGCTATGATTTTGAAAACCCTTTTCCAAAATACAAGTACATTAGTGCAACACCCGATATAGAGGTGTTAGTCGTGTGCAGTAATTTCTAAATGTATTTGTTTTTACTCAAAAGCTTTCTATGAAACTCTCTTGGTGAGATTACGATCCACCCAAGTTTTGGTTAAAAGTATTTTGCTATGAAAATTGGAAATGATTTTGAAAGCCTTTTCAAAAGTATATGAAAAACTATTTTGCCACTCTATGTAGAAATATCAGTTTGTTTATATAAAACTATAGGATGGGAAAAACATTGTTTATTCAAAACTCCTTTGAAAATCCTTGGATGAATTATGGTATGCCGAGATGTCGGTGATGAAATGGAGAAATGGAGTATGGTGATGTTTATGAAAATGCACATTGTGTCCTTGTACTTACATCCCCAACCGAAAATCTGTGCGACCATATTTACCCACATATGGGCAAGGGCGTAGTCATATAATTTGCTCGTGTTAGTACTGGATGCCTCAATAACGAGGATAACCTCGTTCCATGAGGGGATGGTCTGAGGACCTACCCCCTGACCCGGGTCCTCTAAAGAGAAGAACGCCTAAGGGCTGTTATGATTGAATTGGAGATAGAGGATTTGTAGGGCCATTAAAATTCGCTGGGCAGAACTACGAGTCCTCACACTTAGTTTCTGAGGATTTAAGTGTCGATGGAATGTTTCGTAGAGGTAGGGTCCTATACTAGCATGAGCAAAGGACAGGCTACGGCCGGAAACTCAACTTCGCATACCCCTGGTATGGCGGGACGTGGCTGACACGATGAGTGACCGGATGGGTGTGGGAAAAGCGTGCTACCTCTGCAGAGGGTAAAAAACTATTCGAATAGCCGAGTCCTCGGATATGGACAGTTGGGAAGAACTACTAAGACCATGTGCAAGCTTTGCAAGTTTTGAAAAGTGTTTAGGTTTAAAATAAAATTGAAGTGGAGATGATGTTTCATACCTGTTCCAATGAGTTGGTATGAGGTTGCTGGAAAATGAGTGACCCTGAAGGGGCTATGTTCGGGAAAGGAGGAGTTTTGGAGAAACAGACAAGATGGTGATTTTTGAGGAAAAAGTTTTAAAAGAGATTTCTTACCTTTTTAACCAAAGGTATATTTTCGAGAAAAAGGTTTAAAAAGACTTCTTACCCTTTTTCAACAAACATGGTGAGAAAAACTATTTTTTTCCAAAGGGTTTGTTTCCAACCAAGATATTGAGAAACTACTTTTCAAAATATTTTGCCTTCAACAAGGATATAAGATCTACTCTTCTCTTTTTCAATAAAGATATAGAGATGTTTTTCTAAAACTAAAGGTTTTAAAGATTATCAAAACTAGTGCATGCTCAAGTTGGGGTAGTTTGCGAGTACAATCAAATGTACTCATATTGGTTTCGTCCCTGGCTATTGTCTTAGCCAGATTTTAAAGAGGAGCAGTTCGAAGAAGAGGAGTTCACTGGCGTCTTTGCGAACTAGGGCGCTTCCCAGTCAGCTGCCTGTAGGGTTAAGGCGAATGACTTGGGCTCCACGTTGTTTGGTGATTCCGCTGCAAGTACCTGTTGAAGCTTATGACTTCAATCACGTAAGTATATTTATTCGGTATTTATGGATGTCCTGTGATGCCAATTCGAGTTATGTGCAACAACAGACTGATCATGGGATTGTTGCAGGAAACATAACGAGTATCTCGGATAGCTAATCCGGGGTCCTCACACTCTCCCATAATGGTGTATGGGGGAGTATTTGGAGAAGTCTTCATCAAGCATGTGCTAGCAAGCACAATCAAGAAAGGTGTTCTAACTTGAGGGAGTCAAGATCATCATCATCTAGCTCAAGTGGAATGCTCGAGCAAATGTATGATCTTGATAGGGTTTCTATTTTACCGGTCTCTTGGTGTTAGTGGGAGACCGGGTTATAGGATAGACGGTGTACTATCAAGAGGGACTCTCAAAGTGAGTAACTTGATCGCATCTTTGTGGAGAGCTCAAACCTTTGCATACTTGGCATATCATCTTTCTTGGTTGTTATTTGGCTTTTATCTATGTGAGAATTTAGAGCTTGTGTTCATCTCCATACCAAGCTCTAGTTCATCAAAAACGGATTTCATATGCATATCTTGTTGCGTTTTTTATGTTGGAGGTTTTACCGGTTTGTCTTTTCTGAGATAGGTCAAACTCTATCCTTGTGGCCTCCTCCTCACATGATGGACTATGATGTTTCTCTGCATAATCTTGTAAAGCTCTTCGTTGTGATTCCAACGAGCCCAAGATCATCAAAAAACGGAGTCCGGATACAAAAGTTATTGAAGTTTTTGTACCGCGTGGCGTGCAGTCTTTTTCCCGGCGGTAGTACCGCACCTAGTACCGCCCGCAGTACCGTTCATCGCATCCGAAGGCCGTTTTGGCGGTACTATGAGCGGTAGTACCGCCCCGGTAGTACCGCTGCCCGGAGAGGTAGTACCGCTGTCTGGGGCCTGTTTTCAGCCTGTTTGACTTCCTTGGTTCCCCGGGGGGCGGTAGTACCGCTCCGGCGCGAATCTGCACCCAACGGTTGGATCTTGGGGTGACCTATTTAAGGGGCCTTCTTCCCCAATGGTTGCCCAACCTTTTGAGCAAGTTTTGACCTCCATTGTTGACCTCCACAAGCTTGTTATCTCTTTATTCCTCCATGATTCTTGCCTCCAATTAGAGGGAAAAGAGAGAGGAGATCTAGATCCACTATTCTACCAATCAATCTCTCCTCTAAGTGAGGGGAAGCTTTTGCATCTAGATCTTGGAGGGATTTGGTGTTCTTCCTTGTTCTTCCTCTCTTCTCCCCCCATAAGCATTAGTTGCTTTTGGTGAGATTTGAGAGTGAAGGATTTGAGCACTTGTGCTCTTGTCATTGCTTTTGTGCATCGGTTTGTGCTCTCCACGAGGATTCGTGGAAGTGAAAGTTCGTGATCTTGTTACTCTTGGGTCTTTGGACCCTAGACGCCTTTTGTGGCGGTTGAGGCCTTTTGTGGCCACTTGGGAGCTCCCAATCCTTTTGTGGGTTGTGCCTCAAGATTGTTGTAAGGGACTCGATTTCTGACCAAAATGGAAATCAATAGTGGAAGGTGAACCGAGCTTTTGGACAAGGTTCATCGGAGAATAGGGTGAGGCCATTTGTGGCGTTTGAGTTTGAAACTCACACCCCTCCAACGAGACGTACTCCCCTAAAAAGGAGGAACTCGGGAATACATCATCGTCTCTGCGTGTACCTCGGTTATTTCTATACCCGAGCTCTTTACTTATGTAATTTACATTGTGATAGCCTTCGTGCTTGAAGTATTTTATCTTGCTATCACTTTGTTGCTTGTCTTGCTTAGCATAAGTTGTTGGTGCACATAGGTGAACCTAGTATATTTAGGTTGTTGGCTTGTTAGTTTAAACACCTAGTTTTATTCCGCAATTATCAAGCCTAAACCGGAAAAGTTTTAAATCGCCTATTCACCCCCCCCCCTCTAGGCGACATCCTTGTTCTTTCAATTGGTATCAGAGACTGGGCTCTCTTTTACGGCTTTACCGCCTAGAGAGTAAAAGATGCCGTTTAGAGAATTAGTGCATGATCCCACTTTTATATTCGATGGCACAAATTATGATGTTTGTAAAATTCGCATGCTTAATATTTTTAGGGACATGGGTCCAAATTATATTGAGAGAATTTTAGATGTGGGTTTTTCTCCTCCAAAGGATTCCCAAGAATCATCTTTAGAGGATGAGGAAAACTCTCATCTCGATACTCAAGTATCTAATGGTCTCATTTGTGTTTTGAGCGATGTAGTTCTTGCATCAATCATGCCTTTTCGGAACGCTCATGAGCTTTGGACCAAGCTTCAAGATAAATATGAAGTGTCCAACATTATTGAGCATGATTGTTCTCCTTTCACCTCCGGCCGTGATGAGTTCACAACTTCTTCCACTCCACCAACATGTGATTTGTCACAAGGTAATGATATGGTGAGTGGTGATAGAAATTGCTTTGTTGATGGTGAATATTCTATTGACTATACTCCATCGCTATCTCATTGCAATGTTCTATCTTTGGACTTAAACTCTTCTAGCACTTCAAATGTCCTTTATGCTAGTGTTGATAGTCTTTTCATATCATGTATTAGTTGCTTAACTAAATCTCATGATGATATGCTTTCTATGTCCTGTTGGCATGAAAACAATGATTTCATTTCCTCTAGTACTTGTGTGGCTAACAATGTAGAGGAAACCCAACACTTGTTGGAACAAGACATGGACCTCAATGGTGCTTCAAGCAATTCTTCATCACCATCGTCCATTACTCACTTTTGCCTTATGGCTAGGGATTCAAAGGTATCTCCACCTTTGTAACCCTCTACATCTTGTGATGATGAGGATGAGGATTATTATGGATTAAAAGAGGATGATATTGACTCTTTAAAAGAAAAGAGTGAGATGGTTTTTAGTGCTCTCCCTAAAGGTAGTAAAGCTTGCTCTTATTTGTGTAAATTTTTGACTTATGCTATTAAGTGCAAGGAAATCATTGAAGAAAAGGGAATGATCGAAAGAGAGGATGCTATGGAAAAAGCATCCTTAGAAAATGCTCTTGAGGAAGAGCATGAGCTTTGAGTGTGTCTTGAGGAGAAACTTGAATCTCTTGATGAAACAAATGACCTCATTTTTGCTAAAATCATTAAGGAAAAAGATCATGCTATTGCTAAATATAAAGTGCTTAAAAAGGAAAAAGTTGAATTTGGTGTTGGCAATGCTAGACTAATTGAGGATATAGAGAGACTTGACAAAGCTCATAAGGCTTTAGAAAGTGAACACTCTCTCCTTACCAAGTCTCATGATCAACTCCAAACTCAACTATCTAAAAATGATGTGCCTAGTTCCTCTACTCCCTCATGTGATCATGCTAATATTATTGAGGAAAATGCTAGGTTGAGTAATGAGCTTGCCAAGTTGTGTTCTTCTATTTCTAATGTTAATGATGCTTGTGCTACTAACTCCACTTCTCGTGAAGCATCTATTTTGAAGGAGAATGTTGAACTAAGGGCTCAACTTGAGTTGCTAACTAGCAAGTATGGGAAATTGGAAGAAAGTCATGAAAAGCTCTCTAGCTCTAATGAGGATCTTCTAGCATCCCATGCGAAGCTAAAGTTAGCTCATGAGGCTATCACTACAAAGGTAACATCTTGTGAGCCTCATGTGGACAATGGCACTACTTGTACTCTAAATGCTTTATTGCCATGTGCTAGTCCTTGTGATTCATCCACTCACAATATTGCTACATCTTTTGATGAATTACTTACCATGCCTTGTTGCTCTAACAATGAAGCATCTACTTCCTCTAGTGTTTTTGTTGATACTAACCATGTAGAGGAATTAAAAGAGCTCAAAGCCCAAGTCGCTTCTTTGAAGAAAGACTTGGAAAAGCGTCATGTTGGGAGGTCCACACTTGACAATGTGTTGAGTGTTCAAAGACGTCCCAATTATAAGAGTGAACTTGGATTCAACTCCAATAACAAGAACAAGTCCAAGTCTATCAATAAGAACAAGGGCCAAGAACAAGTTAAAGATTCGGCCAAAATTGTTTGCTTCAAGTGCAAAGTTGAAGGGCACTATGTTAAATCTTGCCCTTTAAAGATGAAGCATCTTAGTGAGAAGCAACAAGGGAAGCGGCCTCAAGTTCCTAAAGTTAAAGCAAGGCCTCTTCCCAAGAAGAATCAAGCTACCCCTCCTCAAGTCGAGATTTCAACTAAGAAGAAAGGAGGAAGTGTCGTGGTGGTGTCACGGCAGATGCCATGGGGATGGCTTAAGTGTGGGCTCGCTTGGGCGTTGGGGGAACCGGGGAGGGTTTGCGCGCTCACGTAGCACGCATGAAGAAGAAGCAAGAACTCGCAAGAACCAGCAAGAACAAAGCAAACCAAGAACAGCAAAGAACACCACGATGTACCCTGCTTCGGGGCCCTCTTGTGGAGGTAACACCCCTACTGCAGCTCTAGCCTACTCTCTTATATCTCAAGTGTTTACAAGTACAGAGCGCTCCTTGAGCTGTATGATGAACAATGGAGTGAGCTCCAGGTAGAAGATGAAGCTTGGGGGAAATGATGCTCACAATGGTCGATCCTCTCTCCTCTGTTGCCCGTCCCTCGCACTGGAGGATGTGGTAGCTCATTTATACACAAACCGAATTACTATTCTGCCCCTGGCTCCATGAGACAATGGCATTGCCAAGAGGAAAAGGACAAGCCTCTGCCTCCTGTCAATCCAACGGCTGGACTGTCAGGCCCTAGCAGGCCTATCTTGCTACTTTGGGCAATGGCAGGTGTAGCCCACCGGGTCTCGGTCATATCCTTTTTCCCGAATTGGCCGAGTCAGCTCCTAGGTTGCTGCGCTCCCAGGAATCCCGTGACCTGACCTGGCCGTCAAGTCCCTAACAGGCCTATCTTGCCACTTAGGGCAATGGCAGGCGTAGCCCCCGGGCCTCGGTCATATCCTCTTTCCCGAATTGATCAAGTCAGCGCCTAGGGCCTTGCGACCCGGAAAACCTGCGACTTGACCCGGCTGTCTTCTCAGCCTCTGGCAGGAGACCTGCAGGATCCGTGAACCTTTCTGACATTACTTGGCCCTTGTGCAATATCCGGATTACCTTATCCGAGTCCTTCCTGTCCAACCCGGCTACCTTATCCGGGTCCTTCCTAGCCAACCCGGCTACCTTATCCGGATCCTTCCTGACCAACAGGCTAACTTAGCCGACACTTCTTAATCTGATCCGGTTTGTCTTTACCGGATCCTCTCTGGCGTCTTATCGCACTAGCTTGATCATGCGCCAACCGACTCTCACGAGAGATCCGGCCCAAGTGACCCGGCTATATGTTGATCCGGCTAGCTCTTTGCAACACTTAACACCACATCTTTGCCCTACCCGGGGCAGCCCCCCGACAGTAGTCCCCGAAGCTGGTGCGGTTCTACAGCCTCGGCTGAAGAGCCGTAGCAGGTTAAAAATTAACATCACTAACCGAATCATACATCATACAATCTTGTCTCAGGATTTCCCGGGATACTTGGCAGTGAATCTCTGCGTAAAGCCCCATAATCCGGATCTCTGATCTGACATGCCACTGACAGCACATCATCCGGATTCTCCGGGTACTCGAGTGCATTTGACCAAACGACCGCGTCTTCTCGTTTTCTCCGTTGACCGGCACACAGGATCCGTGCAACTGCTTCCAATTCTATGGCCCAACATGTGTTTGGAACACACGGCCACAGATGTGGCCACAGAGTTCCAGGGTGCAGTTACCGTGCGACGCTCCGAAAACCGCGCAGTAGTGCGCCCGTTACCGCTGGGCGCTATAAATAGGGGTGCGGTGGTTTCTCTTCTTCTCCGCTCGTTCCCCACTCCACGAACACCATCTGCGCCGCCGTCCTCGCCACAATCTCGCCCTTCCAAACTCGCCGCGCCGGAGACATTCAACGCACCGGAGGAAACGACCGGGGCCGCGCACCGTGCCCAGCGCCGCCGTTTCTCCGCTGGGCTCCTTCCCCGTCGCGTCACCACCGTGAGTTTTCTTTTTCTCCGGCCATGGCGAACTCGAGGAGTTCATATCCCACGGGAAACTCGCATGTGTTTCTTGTGGATTTATCCGCATCTTAGTCCGTCGCCAAGCCTCAGTGCATCTAGAAGATCTCCTGTCTAGATTTTGCACTACACTGCCCTAGTTTTGTTTGCCACCGTATGAGCAGTTCGACCATGTTTTTACCCGTAATTTTCTTTCTTTTTTACCACCGCTGTAGATCTTCCAAACCCTAGAAACCCGCGGAAAGATGTTTGCGATTTCCAACCGCATCACCTTCCCTACTGGACCCGGTTAACTCTACCCGGGATAAGATTAGCCGAGTTACCTTAGATCTGATTCGGTTTCAATGTTATCCGACTCTTCTTTGGTGTCATGGATTCCGAATCTCCTAATCCGGTTATCTGCCTTTTTACTGCAGAACTGAGTCGGTTATGGCCAAACTTCCTCCCGGCAGATGGGAGGGATCTGATGTTACCCGGAATGATTTGGAATGGCTACGAGCCACCCGGCGTATAACGCCGCAAGTTATATGCCGCAGACCCGGAAAAGAACTCGCACCGGCCCCCGAACCCGGTGAGCGCGTGGTATTCATAGCGCATTTCGAGCGCGGGTTCGGATTGCCTGCTAGTGACTTCTTCCGGGCCTTTCTGGACTTTTTCGGACTACAACTTCACCACCTCCCGGCGAACGCCTTCGTCTCTTTATCAGCTTTCACTTCCTTCTGCGAAGGCTATCTCGGCCTCTGGCCGAGTGTGGATATATGGGCCAAATACTTCCACCTCCGCAAGCATACCATTCCAGGTACCAAGCCGAAACAACTGACTGCTTGCGGCTCGGTTAGCATCACGCCAAGGCAGGGATCCATCTTTCCCCGTGTCACTGGCCTAGACACGGTCAAGAAGTGGCAAAGGACCTTCCTTTATGTGAAGAGTGCTGAGGGCCATGATGCCCTCAATCTGCCCGAGTTCAGGATGGAGCCGCCCACAGCCGAACTGAACTTCGGTTACAATCCGGCTGAAACAATTGCTGAACTTCAGACAGTGCATACCACTCTGGAGGATTTTTTGAAGAATGGTATGATCTCTGACGACCTCCTCCGGACCTTCATCTCTCGCCGGGTCAGCCCTCTTCAAAGGCGTGATCACAAGATATGTCACATGCGTGGCGCACTAGATCCTACCCGGATCAGCAAGCACGAGCTTGACAAAGCTTCCGTCTTCAGACGTGTAAACGCCATTGCTGCCAATGAGATGTCGGATAAATGGCGGTGGGGTGTAAAGCCATTCTACCGGGAAAAACTTCCTCCACAGGTTAGCTCACCACTCTCCGAATCCAATCTTACTTCATCTGAATAACCCCGGCCTGATCCGGATTCGCATTATCTTTTTTGTAGCTGTTTGATCGTCAACTTACTGAAGACGGAGATCTCTCCACCAAGGCATGGACACCGGATCTTAGCCCGCCGCGCGAGGGCGAAGAGGATCCGGATACGGATGACTATTTGCCAATTCCCCGTGCCAAGCCAGTCCGCAAGGGTAAGCAATCAACATTCACCATATTTCCGACGAGGAAGATGAAGATTGCTGCCTCTTAGAACCCATCGACGCTATTCCGATTTCATGGAAACCACCTCCTTGTGTTCCAGCCAAACAAGATACTGAAGAGGCCTCTCGGAAACGCGCTGAGGCGCCCGAAACAGATGCCCCACAGACAAAAAGAAGAAAGAAGTCCGGCGACAAGCCGAATCGCGTCAAGCCGATGCCTACCACCAAGGGGTAATACTGACTTAACTTTATTTGCTTTCTTCCTCTGTTAACCGAGTCATATATATCCGAGTTAACTGTCTGCTTTGCTTTATGCAGTGATGTCCTCATCACCGCGCAGACTCATTCCTCCATTTCTTCTCCCATTCCTCCACTGGATACGGCCATGGAAACCCAGTCTCCTGACCGAACTGCCACCTCACCGACGCGTGTCACAACTGCCAATATTCCTCAGCCGACTCCCATTCAGAGCCGGTTATTGACTTGGAGAGTGAGGAAACCTCGGCTCCCATCCGAGATTCAAGTTGGCCACGCCCTCTCAAGGAGCTGGAGAAGGAAAAGGCCAAGACATCGGCTACGCCCTTGCCTAAGCCGGATCCTCGCCCTACTCCCGCAGCGCAAACCCTGCTGAATCAAGAGCAGCAGAAGAAGAAAAAGCAGAAGCAGCAACAGCAACAGCAAGTTTCCGAGAAGCAGCACAAGGAGCCACATCCGAAGCAGACTCCGGGTGCGTCACCGCAACCCAAGCCGACTCAAGGTGCCTCTGGCACAACTCCAACCACCTCGGATAAGCAGGTGGTTGCTAGCAAGAAGGTTTCTGCCGCCCCATCAGCGATTCGATTCGGCCAGTCCGTCGAATCCCGCCCTCCGAGCAGCGATAAGCTCGAGTCCGCCAAGCAATTCATTGAAGCTTGGAATGATGCTGACCTCGCCAAGGATTTTTCTACTTCAGCGCCACATCCGGCTGGGCCTAGTCGGATGTTTCAATCATTACACTCTGTACAGACCTCGGTCACTGAAGCTAACCGGGTGTTTGAGGTAAATTTTCCGAATCTTGCTTTTATTTAACATGATCAAATAGTACTATACCCAGTCCCCGAGATTCGGGTCGAACGACTGATACTCCTCCGAGTAAGAAAGTCATTCGGCTTGAATCTCTAAAAAACTTATCATGAATGTTGCCTTAACCGAGGACACCGTGGGACTTCCAGTCCCCGAGTCTCTTTTCCAACTGATTCGGTTAATCTCGGGCCAGTCCCCGAGATTCTTTTGACGCCATTTGCCTGTTTTCTTTCAGGAAACCATGACCGCTCGCGGCAAGCTCTTTAAGCAGCTCGCCCATCAGCACCAGAAGCTCCAAACTTCCTTCGATGGGCTCTGTCTTGAAATGGACAAGAAAGAAGAAGAGCACAAGCGCGCTTTATCCGAGGAAAAATCAGAGTGACTCGGCTCCAGCGAGAGCTTGACCGAGTTGAAAAAGTGAAGAACAAGGTTAAAGGAGAGCGGGATACGCTGAAGCGTGAAAAAGACATAATCCAGAAGGATCGGGATACTTTCAAAGCCGGACTTGAGAAGCGGGCCAAACTGGACCAGCAAATTCAAACGACCATTGCCGAATCTGAAGCCGAAGTCAAAGCGGCTAAAGAAGAACTGAGTGCTCACAAAGCGGCCAGTGCGAAATGGCTTGCTGCACTTGCTAGCCTTAACGATGACATGGATCGTAAGTTCACCGAATCCCCTTTTTTCTTTCTGCTCTTAACCGATACATATGCTTGTGTTCCTTCTCGCTGAACTCAGTATTAGCTTATTTGTTTGTAGGAGAGTTTACCAGCATCCGGCTTCAAGCCGCCAGGCTGTGAGAGACGCCCGAGCTGAGAGAGCTAAATTAACCGAGGCTCCCTACAGAGACATGGGACATCGAAGATCATATTACAGCTCTTAAGGCTCGGATTGCTCCTCTGAAGGATTCCCATATTCTGCTTAATGCCAGTCTCAAGGCTCACCGAATCTTGTTTCCTGAAGCGCGGCAAGTTGTGCCTGCGGAGGAGCTGATCAGAGACCTGGACCAAGCGATGACTCGGTTACAGCAGTGGAGGTCTTCATCCGCCCGCGCTGGTGCTGACGCAGCTTTACTATTCATCATGTCCTGGTATGAGCTAATTGACCTTGCCAAAGTGCGCTCATTTCGCGAAGGTTCTCCATGGGCTACAGACCCTACCCGGATCAAGATCCGTGAAGAAGCCGCCAACTTCATGGCCGAATTTGCACGCACCAAGCATCTTGATCTGGACGCTCCGGTCTATTCCGATGGGGAAGAGACTGAAGAAGAGGAATCGGACGATGCCTCCGCAGAAGAATATGCCGACTCTGAGGGCGAGTCTGATGAAGAAGAATCCAGCAAGGTACCAGCCTCCGACTCGGCCAAGCTCACCGAACAAACTCCAACCGAGTCTCCTGTGATTCCAGCCACTAACTTGACTGTGATTACTAAACAGGCTTCACCTGATCCGGATATTTCCGAATCCGCCCATCCTTCAAGCTCTCCAGTCAAGATTACTTCCGAAGTGCCACCATCTTCTGAGTCTGCTCCAGCAACAGAACCTCCCGTAACCGCGTCCACTTCAACCGAAGCACCCGTAGCTGAAGCCCGTGCCCCCGAAGCTCCGCTAACCGAGGCTCCTACCACAGAAGTTCCCGCAACCGAAACTCCTATGACCGAGTCTGCCGCGACCGAGTCCGCTGCACCCTGAAGTACTTAACAAAAACATTAAATCCCCGGTATGCCGGGAGCAGATGTAATAGACTATTTTAAGTTCTTTCGAGACTATGCTTATCATGCTTAACGCGATCCGGACAAGGTTTATGTTGGATCATCTTAAACCGAGTCCCCGAGTCTGTTTTCTTGTTTACTACTTTTGCCAAATCTTTGCTCTTGTCTACCTCTTTGGGTGTTTTGACAGTCGAGTCACAAGATAGGAATCATAGCATACAATACTTGAAACATGCGAGTTGTGGTTTAGAATCATTCAACATAAACGAAAAAATAAATAACAGGGGTTAGTAAACGACGCGTGCCGAATCGGTTTTGGACCGAGTCCCCGAGTCCATTTTCATGTTTCCCATATTCCTCATCTCTGCTCTTGACTACCATTTTGGTGTTTGTCAGTCGAGTCACGAGATCAACAACACAACATACATTACTTGAATTTTGGGACGGGGTTCAAAGCAATTCGGCACACGAACGGTAACAAAAAACAGTAAAAAACACATGCATAACGAAACAGTCCCCGAGTCCAGACTCGGATTGCTGCAATTTCATTTATGATAAACCGAAATACATACATTGCGCCCTTAAGAGTAAAAGGGTCGAAGCAGAGCTACATTCCAGGTCGCTTGGTTTCTTGTCCGGGTCTGTCCAGGCCATCCTCCCTTGGTTCCTGTACATCTATAAGATAGTACGAGTCATTGTGCATAGCCCTGCTCACAATGAATGGTCCCTCCCATGGAGGTGACAATTTGTGTCGGCCTTTGCTGCGCTGCACCAGCCTCAGCACTAGATCACCCTCATGAAACACTCGAGGACTGATTTTTCGGCTATGATAACGCCTGAGATTTTGCTGGTATATTGCTGTCCGAGACAGGGCCAACTCTCTTGCTTCCTCTAGCAGATCCACTGCATCTTCCCGGGCCTCTTTTGCCTCGGTTTCAGTGTACATTGCCACCCTTGGTGCATCATATTCTATGTCAGTGGGTAGGACAGCTTCTGCCCCATAAACCAGAAAGAATGGCGTATAGCCTGTTGACCGATTCGGTGTAGTCCTTAGACCCCATAGAACTGATGGAATTTCATCTATCCAGCACCCCGGAGTTTTCAACAATGGTTCAATGAGACGAGCCTTGATGCCGGCTAACACTAGAGCATTTGATCTTTCCACTTGTCCATTGGACTCTGGATGCGCCACTGAGGCTATGTCTAACCGGATCCCCTTATCCATGCAGAATCGGGCAAACTCTCCGACAGCAAAGTTCGTGCCGTTATCCGAGATGATGCTATGAGGGTATCCGTATCTCAAAATGATTTCTTTCAAGAAGGTTACAGCCGAACGGCCATCCACTTTCCGGATTGGTTTCACCTCTATCCACTTGGTGAACTTATCCACCATCACCAGCATATGTGTCATGTTGCCCCTAGCCGGCTTGAAATCTCCCACCATATCCAAACACCACACAGCAAATGGCCAAGTAATAGGAATTGTCTTCAGTGCCGATGCGGGTAAGTGTGTTTGCTTAGCAAATCTCTGGCATCCTTCACATCTGCGGACTATGTCCTCCGCATCTGCATGAGCAGTGGGCCAATAAAATCCATGCCGGAACACTTTAGCCACCAGGGCTCTTGTACTGCAATGATGTCCACATTCACCTTGGTGTATCTCTAGGAGCATCTCCTTGCCCTCTGCTGGCTCCACGCAGCGCTGCAACACCTCGGTTACACTTCTTTTGTATAACTCCTTGTTGATGATGGTATAAGCCTTGGATCTCCTCTGGACACGCCTAGCCTTGGTTTCATCGCTTGGCAAGCTTCCTTCCTCGATGAATTTCATGATCTCTTCAGCCCACTCTGGTACTGGATGCAAAGGGAACAAGTGCTCATTTTCTTCCACAGGTTTGGCCGCCATTATTTCTTCTATCAGCTTCTGTCCATTCCCCACAATCCGGTTAGCATCATCTTCATCTCTGCTCCTCTTTCCCAAGACTCGGTTAGCATTTTCCGAATCTGTGTGAGCAGTCCCCGAGTCCGGGCATGCAGTCCCCGGGTCTTCCTCGATATACTCAACATCAACATTCATAGGAATAGCTTCGGATTCTTGCTTGGGAATAAAAATCGACTCGGAATCAGGCGAAGGTTTGATTGAAGGGACCCTTAGATGATTCAAGGCTATCCGGGTGGGATTGCCTCCCTAGACGACCCGAGTTTTGACAGAACATCTGCAGCTTGGTTTTCCAGCCGAGGTATATGCTTGTACTCACAGCCTTCAAAAAATCCCGAAATTTTCTGAACATGAAACCGATACAGTGCCATATTGGCATCAAGAGCATCCCAATTTCCAGAAGATTGCTGCACGACCAAATCCGAATCACCGAAACATTCAATCCGGCGAACGCCGATGTCCCGAGCCACATTAAGCCCATGGATCAGTGCCTCATACTCGGCTACATTGTTTGACGCTGAGAAATGAATCTGCAATACATATCGCAATTGATCCTGTTTTGGTGATGTGAGCACCACCCCAGCACCTAGCCCGATTTTGCATTTGGAACCGTCAAAGTGCAACCTCCAGTAATTGTAATCCGGTTTAGGTGGTTCATATTGCATCTCAGCCCAGTCACAAAGGAAATCCGGCAAAGCCTGAGACTTGATAGCATCTCTTCTCTCATAATGCGGTGTGTAAGGAGACACTTCTATCGCCCATTTGGCAACTCGGCCAGTTGCATCTTTGCACCCAATGATCTCCGCAATTGGAGCTTCACACACCACTGTAATCGGATGCTCTTGGAAGTAATGTTTCAACTTCTTGACCGCCAGGTACACACCATATGTCATCTTTTGGTAGTGAGGATAATTTTGCTTCGAAGTTGAGATCACCTCACTCAAATAGTACACCGGCCTCTGCACGGATTTGCCCTCTTCTTCTCTTTCTACCACAATAACCACACTTACGACCCGGTTAGTGGCCGCAATGTAAAGTAGCATTGGCTCATTCGGCAAAGGTGACGCCAGAATTGGTGCAGTGGACAACATCTTTTTTAATTCGTTGAAAGCCGAATCTGCTTGCGGGGTCCACGTGAACCCGGTGCTCTTTTTCATCAACTGATACAAGGGCAAGGCTTTTTCTCCTAGCCGACTCACAAACCGACTCAACGAGGCTAAACACCCGGTGAATTTTTGTACATCTTTCAGACATTTTGGCAGTTTCATTCTTTCTATGGCTCGGATCTTAGCCGGATTCACCTCAATACCTCGGCTCGATACAAGGAAACCGAGCAACTTTCCAGCCGGGACACCAAAAGTGCATTTATCCGGATTCAATTTCAAACGATATTTTCTTAAGTTCACAAATGTTTCCTCGAGATCCTCGAGGAGAGTGTGCTTTTCTTTAGTTTTGATGACGATATCATCGACATACACCTGCACATTTTTGCCCATTTGGGAGTGTAAGCATTTCTGCATACATCTCTGATAAGTTGCACCGGCATTTCTCAAACCGAAACACATGACACGATAGCAATACGCCCCGTACGGGGTAATAAAAGCAGTCTTTATTTGATCTTTAGGGTTCAGTGGTATCTGGTGAAAACCAGAGTACGCATCAATGAAAGACAACAACTCACACCCAGCAGTGGAATCGATCACTTGATCAATCCGAGGTAAAGGAAATGGATCCTTCGGGCATGCCTTGTTCAGATTGGTGAAGTCGATGCACATACGCCACACCTTGACCACAGCTGGTTCGTCCTTCTTCTTCTCTACCAGAACCGGATTGGATATCCAGTCTGGATGCAACACCTCCATAATAAATCCGGCTGCAAGCAGCTTAGCCAGCTCATCAAGCACCACTTTTCTTCGATCATCTGAGAGACGCCGAGTCGGTTGCCTAACCGGTTTTACATCCGGCCTGACAAACAAAGAGTGCTCTGCCAACTCCCTCGGAACACCAGGCAGGTCCTTAGCCGACCATGCAAAGATATCCCGATTCTCACGGAGGAAGTGACAGAGCGCGCTTTCCTATTTCTCCCCACCGGCACCAATGATGGCCATGCGCTCCGGGTTCTCCGGGTCAATGGGGATCTTCTTCGTCTCCTTGGGCACCTCAAATGTTGCCCGCATCCGGATTGGTCATGGCCAGCACGCCTAACTGAGCCGACTTCGCCATTGCCACCACCTCGTGCATCTTGCTCTTTTCAGCTTGTATCACCAGTGATTCGGCTAAGTTAGAACCAACTGTAGCACACTGTATGGCCTTCTTGTAGTCTCCCGCAACGGTGATAACACCATTCGGGCCAGGCATTTTCATCTTGAGGTAGGCCACATGAGTAGATATCATGAACTTGGCTAATGCTGGCCTGCCAAGCAGAGCATGGTATGGGCTTTCCAAATCCACCACCTCGAACTCGAGACTCTCAAGTCTGTGATTGTCCCTGGTACCAAACAACACATCCACCCAGATCTTACCCATGGGGGAACAAGACACCCCGGGTACTATGCCATGGAAAGTACAACTGCTCTGTTGCAACTGATTCGGCGAAATACCCAACTTGACCATTGTATCCCGATACATGATGTTTATGGCACTGCCATTGTCAACCAAGACTCGGCTAAACTTCACATTCAGCTTGGGCCCAACCAGAGTCGGATCCACGACTAGCGCATAGGTTCCTGGACTTGGCATGATTCGGGGATTATCCGCCCTGCTCCACGTGATTTCCTGCTCAGACCAGTTCAAGTACTTTGGAACTGCTGGCATCACTGCATTCACCTCCTTTGCTCTTCTCAACTGACTTTTCTTGTCAGTTGGCTCGGTCACGAAAACCACATAACTCTGATGTGCTTCCTTGTAATCATTTCCAGGGTATCCACCTTGCCTACTTGGGCCAACATCATTGTCATTGCCTCCCATGTTCACCAGGTTAACCGGCTTCGTTGCTGCTGGCCTCGGAGCTCCAGCGTTCACCGGGGTTGCATTGGCTCCGGTTAGCGGCATGTTTGGCCTGAAATTCGGTCTAGGAGCACCTCTCTGAGGTGGTCCTCTTTGACCTTCCGCCTGAATGCGGTGATGCCAACTACAGTTCCGGGTCGAATGATTAGCCGGTTTGCGCGGATCAGTGGTGTGATAACAGCAAGGCCCATCTAATCTGGACTCAAAAGTCAGAGGTGGACTTGGTCCCTCCCACACTTTCTTCGGCCAAGCACCTTGATTCGGCCTCCAAGCCGGACCATCAGTTTTTTGCCTCTGGCTATCTCCCGCTCCGGGTTGGTCCATGTTTACCGCAGCAACTTGATCAGAACCGTATCTGTAATCCGGATCTCTCCTCTTGTAACCGAATTCATGTCGGTCACTGGGCCTTAATGGTCCAACTCGGTTATTAACCGGTTGCCTCCTGTTTGCTCCCACTGCATCCAATGCGGGCTGTGTTGGATCACCCAGTGCATACGTGTCTGCTATCCGGATCATATCTGCCAGGGTTTTTGGCATATCTCTTTGGAGTTTCTGCCAAAGTGGGGTACCATGCCTGCATCCCTGCGCAAACCATGAAATGGCCTGCTCCTCTACTACACCTTCGCAAGAATTGCGCATGTTGCTCCACCGAGTCAAATACTCTCGGTCTGTCTCCCTCTCTTCCTGCTTGCATGCAGCCAGGAGCTGAGGTCGGTTTGGCCTCTTGTAGGTGCTGGAGAAGTTGCTGTTAAACGCCTGTTCCAAATCCATCCAACAATTGATACTACCCGGCGGCAAGTTATTCAACCAGATCCGGGCTGGACCTTCTAACATATGCGGGAGATACCGGACCGCCCATCGGCGATTGCCCCCCGCAATGTGCACTGATGATACATAGTCCGTCAGCCAATCCTGTGGCTTGGTGCTGCCATTATACGGCTTCGTGTTGCGGCCGAGCTGGAACAACGGCACACTTGGCTCATTCATTATCCGAGGTCCAAAGCATGGTGGACCCGGTGGGCCTTGCTCTTCCAGCTTCTCGGACTGGTAGATTCTGTCCAACTTGAGACGCTGATCATCCGGATCCAACATCCGAGGCCCCAGTCTCGACGCCAGTGCATTGTCATACGTCTGGTATCCGGCTCGCGCCATAGCCGAATTGCCATCGTCATAGCGGTAGCCCACCTGGCCACCACTTTGCTGCTGCACCTGTGCCATCTTGCTGTCCGGGATGGCGTGGTGGTTGACCTCGGCCAGCCGAATTTCCCTTCCAGCACCCAGATTGCCTTGACCACCACTGTTTCTGCTTTGTCCGCCTCTTCCTTGAGCTGCTAGCTGCTTGCCCGCATATACGGCATCATAGGTTTGCAGCTGCTTGCTCTTACCCGAGTTCACACTTGGGGATCGGTCAACTACAACATGCGGAGATGACGCCTGGCCCTTAGACTTCTGGCTAGCAGCCTTAACCGACAACTACACGGGAACCACCAGCATCCGGATTAGCTTTCCGGTAGGCTTCATTCTGCCTGTTGCACACATCTACAAGCTCATTCACTCTCTCCGCCTGCTTGCGCCAAGCATCCCCGGTCGGTATGTACTTAATTCGGCTCGCGCTGCTGCTGCAGCCCTAAGATTCTTAGCCGGGGAGCTATACACGGCTTGCCTGTTCCGGATCTATGACTAGTGGCTTACTTGAGCTCGAACCTGCAGCTCTAAACTCGTCGTTGAGTCCTTGCCTCTGTTACGCAACTCGGCTTTCTTGCGCGAGCGGTGCACTACAGGAGTAAAGCCATCTGTGATACCATTGGCAGCATTGTATTCTCTCAGGTCTCTATCAAACTCTTGCCTAGACTCAATCACTTCGAGCCCTTTTGCAACCTCAGGCGTTCTGCCTCTAGCTGAGCTACAGTAAGATCTACATTTGCTCCAGGAGCCACTGGCCGAGCTAGCTTTTCCAAGACACCTCTAAGGAAGCATCCCTGCTTGACATGCCAAGGGGACCGACCGGATCGGGTTTCTCCTTAGGGAACTTAGCTGTCCGGGTCGGCTTGTCAGCGGATCGACTGGCGTGGCCAGCTCCTCTGGCACGCTCGTGCTGGCACCTCCTTTGCCTGCAGCAGCGTTTGCTCCAGCCACCATGACCTCCACGCTGCTCCGGGGCGAGCGCTACGCCCTCCGCGAGCTGCGCGGAAAGAGGGAGGATCCGCAGCCACGAGCACCTGCGCCGGGTACTCGCGAACTGGCTCGGTGGCGACGTAGGTGACGAAGCTGCCCAGCGTCATGAGGAAGCCATTCGCGGGGAAGGGCTTGTTGGAGAAGCACCCCGCGTTGTTGCTGATGAAGTTGAACTCGCCGAGCTTGCACACGAGCCCAGAGAGGACCCGCTCGCCGGCACCAGTGACGGAGCCCGTCCGGATGGAAACCCCAGCCAACGCCTGCTTGCCCCACGGTGGGCGCCAACTGTCGTGGTGGTGTCACGGCAGATGCCATGGGGATGGCTTAAGTGTGGGCTCGCTTGGGCGTTGGGGGAACCGGGGAGGGTTTGCGCGCTCACGTAGCACGCATGAAGAAGAAGCAAGAAGTCGCAAGAACCAACAAGAACAGAGCAAACCAAGAACAGCAAAGAACACCACGATGTACCCTGCTTCGGGGCCCTCTTGTGGAGGTAACACCCCTACTGCAGCTCTAGCCTACTCTCTTATATCTCAAGTGTTTACAAGTACAGAGCGCTCCTTGAGCTGTATGATGAACAATGGAGTGAGCTCCAGGTAGAAGATGAAGCTTGGGGGAAATGATGCTCACAATGGTCGATCCCTCTCCTCTGTTGCCGTCCCTCGCACTGGAGGATGTGGTAGCTCATTTATACACAAACCGAATTACTATTCTGCCCCTGGCTCCATGAGACAATGGCATTGCCAAGAGGAAAAGGACAAGCCTCTGCCTCCTGTCAATCCAACGGCTGGACTGTCAGGCCCTAGCAGGCCTATCTTGCTACTTTGGGCAATGGCAGGTGTAGCCCACCGGGTCTCGGTCATATCCTTTTTCCGAATTGGCCGAGTCAGCTCCTAGGTTGCTGCGCTCCCAGGAATCCCGTGACCTGACCTGGCCGTCAAGTCCCTAACAGGCCTATCTTGCCACTTAGGGCAATGGCAGGCGTAGCCCCCGGGCCTCGGTCATATCCTCTTTCCCGAATTGCCAAGTCAGCGCCTAGGGCCTTGCGACCGGAAAACCTGCGACTTGACCCGGCGTCTTCTCAGCCTCTGGCAGGAGACCTGCAGGATCCGTGAACCTTTCTGACATTACTTGGCCCTTGTGCAATATCCGGATTACCTTATCCGAGTCCTTCCTGCCAACCCGGCTACCTTATCCGGGTCCTTCCTAGCCAACCCGGCTACTTTTATCCGGATCCTTCCTGACCAACAGGCTAACTTAGCCGACATCTTAATCTGATCCGGTTTGTCTTTACCGGATCCTCTCTGGCGTCTTATCGCACTAGCTTGATCATGCGCCAACGACTCTACCGAGAGATCCGGCCCAGTGACCGGCTATATGTTGATCCGGCTAGC
>CAMZMU010000056.1:39245240-39444218 GCA_947311845.1 Poa pratensis | reverse complement strand
TAGAGGAAGGAGAAACGCCGAAGCGAGCTTGTTGAAGGGCCTCCACTGGAGGTTGAGAAATTGCTAGACCAAGAAGCGCGTCGTAGACCACCAGCTGGTCACCATTGTCGGATGCCGAAGGCACCGAGAGTGTTCTTCAATTTTTGCATCACTGCTCCCAGGCCGTCGAAGAGGAAACGCAGCAGCTCGCCATCATCCTTCTTCTACCACCATGGCACCGTGAAGGAGAGCACTCAGCACACCGCACTTCACATCTCAACTTCCTCTAAACCCATCTTCCGCCGCATCAACATATGACGAGGGGTAGACTCATCAAGACCCATGGTTAAGGTCCCTAGGTTATGAATATGGGGGAGAGAACGTGGTAGAGCTGGAAGTATCGTCGGCTGACAAGCAGGGCAAAGATTTTACCCAGGTTCAGGGCCCTCGTGTGGAGGTAACACCCCTACGTCCTGCCTGTCTGTTATTGCTTTGTGAATATGATGGTTACAAGGATCCCGGCGAGATGTCGATCTCGCTAGGGTTTGTGGCTCTGGTGTTCGTTGTCTGGTTCGATGGCCCTCCCAGTCCTTAAATAATAGGCTGGGTCTCGGGTGTTCGTAACCGACTCGATTTACAAGTAAGGAAACTCTAAACCGACTATTGCTTCGCCAAACTTGGAGGATACTCCATCTTCGTGGGCCTCCCTTCATGGGCTTCATGTAGGCTCTGATAGTTGGGCCTAGTCGATACGTGCACCAGGTACCCTCATGGTAGGGTACCCGATAGGCATACCCATGTCAGTAGCCCCCGAGTACTTGTCTGATTCGAAGAGTCGGGCATGGACTCATACATCATGCACGTTATATTTTTACATCTGTATTTAGAATTCTTATGAAATAGCACATGTTGGCTATGTCGAGTGTTTCATCGACTATGAGTTTTTGCTTATGATAGTCAAGGGATATTAGCTTAGCAGGCCCGGCACACACGACGGATCGGGGCCAGTTAACTACCATTTGTGGCAAAACCATACTAGCTTTCAATCAAACTCGAGTCCCCGGACTCGAATCTGGAACAAACTGGACAGACTCGAAACGGCCGTTGAGGTCTTACGGAATCGAACTGCAGTATAATTTTGAATCAACCCAACGCGTCCGTCGGGGATAATTCATCATGTCTGCTGACACGGAACATTTAAGGATAACGCTGCTGGAGCGGTCCTTAGCCCAGCTCGACTGATCGGCGGGTCTTACCTTTGCACTATGCATGCAGCATCCAAGGATCGTCGGATCAACTCGGGAATATTTTGAGTATGATTTTGCTTATGAACTAGTCGAATGATTTGTCGACTGATATTTTGCCATTATTCTATCGGGTGCGCGACAGCGCTCCCGATGGGAGTAGCCCCCGAGATTGTGCTTTATTGCTTGCAATGGAGGATAATCTCAAAATCTTTTACCCTGCACATTTTAGTCAAAGAAATTTTTTGATACGCTCCCGATGGGAGATGATGCTGCAGTCGAAAGAATTTCGACTGGCCTCTATGACTTTGCTAAAAAACCAACCAGACTTATGCGAGAGACCACCCGAAGATATCATCGAGTGACTTTTATGCCAGTTGTGAAAGAGAGAACAACGTCAGCAATGACGCATTTTGCGACTGCTATCTCTGACAAGCGGTGGCGTGCTTGGAGAGGCTTTGATAAGACGTGACCCTGTTTTGTGGGCCCGTTTTGCAGAGCTGACCAGGGATGACGCCGCGTGGACTTGATTTGACCGTTCTGGCGCGATTTTCACGGGGCGTGATGATGGTTTCCTGGATTCTCGTGCGTAGTGGGCGGAGTGGCCGGCGACGGTTGCTCTCCGTGGCCGCCACGTGTATGGCCAGATTTCGCGCGGAGCGTATGGATTTGTTTTGACGGTTACGATCGTTTTGCGATCTGTGGTAAATAGGGGGACGGCGCTGGCAGAGTTTTTTACTTGCCATTTGCCCCTGCGCCGCCCCTCGTCTCCTTCCTCGCGCTGCCCCTCCATTGCTCTGCGCCCAAGTTCTTTGCCCCACACCTCCTCCACTGTAGCAATGGCGAAAGGTGGAGGTGCGAAGCGTGGTGCTGCCGCCGCCGCCGCGACCGATGCGGCCAAGGGCAAGAAGGCCGTGGCGGGTACATCTGCATCCGCCGCGCTGAAGAAGGGCAGCGGGGACTGGGCGAAGTCCACCATCAAGGACGCCCATTGTCAAGCTCCGCGAGCAGGGTATCTGCCACCCGCGGAGCACTCGCCGGCGCTCCGTCGCCCAAGGAGGTATCCCCGAACCACGCGCCAACGAGCGTGTTTGCTTTGCGGAGTTTGTTCCAGGGGCTTCTCGCTTCCCCTCCACGACTTTGTTCGTGGTCCTTTTTGCCTACGGGGTGCAGATCCGATCTCACCCCGAACGGTATTATGCATATTGCGTGTTTATCACGCTGTGCGAGTGCTTCCTGGCGTCGCACCCAGCTGGGCGCTATGGAAGCCATTCATGGTGCGACCCAACAGAGGAGGTGGTCGCACCTACCCCGTGGCGGCTGCGGCATCCAGGTGCGCAGCGACACCCGCTATTTCCGCCTGAAGACCGTCGACTCCGCGCAAGGCTGGAGGAAAGGGTGGTTTTATGCGAGTGTCGAGCAGAGGATCGCCCCTTCTCGACTGCTGCTTACCAGGACCAAGGCGTGGGATCACCACTCTCAGCCGAAGAAATGGAGGAGGCAAGCCCTTTGCTGCTCGATCGACGGACTGCTGGACAAGGTCACAGGCATCCATTTGATCGCCACCTTTGTGAAGAGGCGGGTGTGGCCCATCCGTGCCCGAGCGCACCCCATGTGGGAGTATGAAGGCGCGGGTGACATCACCCGAATGAACCCAGAGGAGCTTTCAAGGAGTGAGCTGCTGACGCATGTGCGGCACATCACCAACTTGACGACAGGCGACACTTGCAACGTCGACTGCCCTGTTGCACCATATGGGTTGGAGAACCCTTTGCTTGAGGTATGTATGTGTTATAGCCTGCTTGCAATGAAGAGTTTGCCACTCGCATGTTCTGCGATATGCGATTTTTGATTCTGACTTTGCAATTTGTGATGTATGCTATGCAGGGTCACTCGACTGCTGCCTCCCTTCCTCCTCTGCCTGAAAATGGCGAGACTGAAGAAACACAGGCACAGGTGGTGGACCCGAAAGGGGATCAGTCGCCCATCCCTTCTGCCACCACTTCACATGTGGAGGAGGTCGAGGAGAAGCAGCAGAAGAAGTCCAATCTGAAGACAAGGCCCCTCTGACCAAGAAGTCGATACCGCGCCACCGAAGCGGCGTCGACTGGCCAAGAAGGCGCCTTCTGCTGAGTTCACCCGCGAAGGAGCAGGGCTTGGAGGATGACGAGGAATCAGGTTCACCACCTGTTTTCCAAGCCGCTCCTTTGCGTGCGTGCTCAACAAGCTCAACTCTTCCTCTTCAGTCGAGTGGTACCCCAGCCTTTGGGGACCAATTTTTGGCGACTCCGAGAGAGGAAGATGAGGAGCACAGGTATGTGTGTTTTTGAGTATGATATGAGAATTTTGTGCTGTCACATATTTGTGCTGACCGTCTTTTGCTTTGTTGTGTTGCCACAGCGCTGAAAACAATCAGCCTGGGACTCCTCCAGTCGAGAATGTTCCAACCCTGGAGCACTCGAATTCTGCACCGACTGGAAACGAGGCTGCCCAGCCAATGGCCACTGACGCTGTCGTTGAGACAGCCAAGGCGGCAACTCCAGATGTCGGGACATCAGTCGCGGCTCCTGAGCCGTGGATGAACCACGTAGTTTTTTGCTTGACCCGTTTAGTTGTAGGTCTGTGAGAGTTTGATTTTTGCTGAATTCGTGTGCTCGCAGCCCTTCTACCACACCTTGGCAGATTCTGCCAAGGCTTATGTCCAGGTGGAGCAGGAGAGGGACACCATGCGCGCCGAGCTAGAGCGGCTCAGTCGTGAGTTCTCCTTTTTGCTTTTGTTTTGCCGAACTTCTTTTTGCAATGCTTGATTTTGTCGAGTATTGAATGCACGTGATTTTGCTGGGCCAGGCGAGAAGAAGGAGCTGGAAGACGCACTCGCCGCGCAGCGCGAAGAGTCGAAGAAAGAGCTGGCTGCCGCCACCAACTCAGCCGCTGCACGCGAGCGAGATATGCTGACCAGCTCGCGGCACTCGCGCAGGTCATGGGAGGTGAGTAATCTTTTCTCCTTTTGATATGACGATATAACTGTCGAGTGTCATAAAATGACTTATGCCTGTTTTGAATTGTGCAGAAGCTGTTGGCGCACCGGCCTCTGCGGACGTGGCGAGTGACGATCTTTCGCTGGAACAGGCTGTGGGCGGCTTAGGCGCTCTATGCAACCAGGCGAAAGAAGCACTCGCCAAATCGACGAGCACACTTGGCGCTGTATACCAAGGTGGTGTTCCCGACTGGCGTAGTGCCGTCGACGGTGGATGACTTCGCCGACGTGTTTGGCCCCGGGACGTCCACCATGGCGGGTTTCGCTCGCGCCAACACGGTACGCGGATCCGAGTCCACCATCAAGCTTCTTATGGGACATGGGATAGATTGCGACTATGAGGCAGCACTGTCTGCGTTCCCTCAGAAGCCAGATGGGAAGCCCATTTCCTGAAGGGGGTGAGCGGAGCCGCCGCGCGACTGGCCGAGTTTTTATGAACACCATGGAGCGCCGGGCACTCGAGACTGCCAATCGTCTGCTTAGGAAATCGAATCTTAGGTTTAGGGTAGCTGTACCCTTTTGCTTTTTTATGCCTTGTAATGATACCTTCTGAACTGCGCGAGTCTGCGCTTTGTTTGTGCTACCTTGTTTATGCAAAGTCTTTTGCTAATGTCTTTCACTCGAAGAGTTGTATGCTTATGACATGAGTTTTAGCTTCTGACACAAACTTTGTGTTTGTGATTATGCTCTTTGAACAGTCACGAGAACCTGCTACTGCGACTAGTTCCTCGCAGGCTCCAATCACCACCCGATCCCAGGGTCAGGTGGTAAATGATGCCAAGGTGATGGAGTATATGAAGGCAAATTTGTGAGAATGGAGCAAGATCTGAAGGACGCCCAGGCTGAGCTGAATCGATTGAGGGCAGACCCGCGTTGGCCACCCAACGCGAGGAATATGTGCTCGGGGAGATGGATCTTGTGAACAGGCAACTCGAGTGTAAGTTCGAGTCTTGCTCTGTTTACAAGCTTTTTGCGTAGCTTTGTCCTTTTGATCTGACTGGTGCGCCCGTGTTTGTAGGCTTTGTCGACAACTTCCAGGCTGAAAAGATTCGCGTGGAAGGGCGTCTGGATAGCGTGGTTGACGACCCTACGACTGGGCGTCAACACTTTTGGCTTGATAGGTACCATGCCCGCATACTCGCCACCCTGAAGGATCGCGTCTGGCGAAGTGCTGAACTGCTGGAGTTATGCCGGGCAGCGTTTATTCGCCTGAACGAGACTCTTTTTCCTCGGGGCCACAACCACAAGGGATTCGTGCTGTTGAACATCTTCCGTCAAACAAATCCCATTCGAGAGTTGCTGTCTCAAGACTTGTGATTGGAGCCAACGCTGCAATGGCGTATATGCGTAGTCGAAAACCAAGGTTGGTGTTGCGGACACCTGCAGCCGGAGAGGTTCTCGAACAAAAGACCTGGATGACACGATCCAAGCTGCGGAGACACTAATCGAGTGCACTCGCGAACAGCTTTGCGGTCCCGAGCTGCCCGTAAAGGACGAGCCTGAGGATTAGAATAGTTTGCGAGTGCAATTTTTGTATAGGGGGCAGCCCCCGAGTGTAATTTTTGACTCTTTGTATATTGTATAGTTTGTATACTTTGATTTTTTGTCGAGCCCCCGAGTCAGTCGAGCGGGGTTTGTGAAATATGTGTTGGTTGTGAACCAATGACTGTGCAGCCCCCGAGTATTCGAGTGCGGCTGCAGAGTTTTTGTGTTCTTTGTTTGGATCCTTGTTACGCAGCCCCCGAGCATTCGGGTGCGGCTAAGGCATTGTGTTTCTGCAAGAGCGAGAGCTCATTTGATCGATAACACAGCCCCCGAGGGTTTCGGGTGCGGTTAAGGTATGAATTATGCGGGTAGTAGCCACAAAGAAGTCGAAGGAACATTGATTTTATTCCTCTTTTGAATGTTAGGCTGCAGGCCGCCTCATTAAAAACCTTCCAGTCCCCTTAGGTACCCTGGTAAGGAAAAGAGCGCGTCTGAAACCTGCAGCCATCCGACATATAGCCTATTACATTGTATGACTGTGAGCACTTTATGCGTAGAAACGGCGCAGATGCGCAACGTTCCAAGGATTATGAGAGAGTTCGCCTGTCTTCGCGTGCTTCAGTCGATATGCGCCTCCACCAAGGACCTCCGTGATGATGAAGGGACCTCCCATGGGGAAGCGAGCTTGTGCACCTTCTTTTGCTTCAGTCGAAGAACCAGGTCGCCAACGACGAAGGACCTGGTCGCAGTCGACGGCTGTGGTAGTTGGAGTCCTGCTGGTAAACAGCTGTGCGGGCCAAGGCCGTGTCGCGCGCTCATCGAGCAAGTCGACTGCGTCTTCGAGTGCTTCTTCGCGTCTTCTTCATTGTATGCTTCAACTCGTGGCGCATTGAACCTTACATCTGATGGCAGAATTGCCTCTGCACCATAGACCATGAAGAATGGGGTGAACTGCGTAGAAGTGTTGGGAGTTGTGCGTAGGCTCCATAGCACAGATGGTAGTTCTTCGACCCAAGCACCCGCAGCTCTTTTGAGTGGCACCAGGAGGCGCTTCTTGATCCCACTCGTCACAAGTCCATTGGCCTTTTCGACTTGGCCATTGGATTGTGGATGCGCCACGGATGCGTAGTTGAGCGTAATGTCCTGCTCTTTGCAGAAGGTTTTGAACTCCTCAGCCGTGAAGTTTGTGCCGTTATCAGTGATGATACTGTTTGGGACACCGAAGCGGTAGATGATGCTCTTTATGAAGTTGACTGCCGTAGTAGCAGTCGAATTTGTGATGGGGACCGCCTCGATCCACTTTGTGAACTTGTCGACTGCCACCAGTAGGTGAGTATGCCCGCCATGCGATGATTTTTTGAGTGGCCCAACCATATCGAGCCCCCATTGGGCGAAAGGCCAGGCCAGCGGTATAGTCTTCAACGCCGATGCGGGTGCGTGCGGCTTGTTGCGAATTTCTGGCAGCCGACGCACCTTTTGACTATGTCCTCCGCGTCTTTGAGTGCTGTAGGCCAGTAAAACCCTGCGCGAAAGGCTTTGGCTACGAGTGATCGACTGCTGGCGTGATGCCCACAGGTACCTGCATGAATATCTCGAAGTATGGCTTGGCCATCTTCGAATGCGATGCATCTTTGGAACATACCTGATATGCTGCGCTTGTATAACTCGCCGTTGATAACGGTGTATGCTTTTGATCTTCGAGTCACGCGTCGGGACTCGGTTATGTCATCTGGTAGCTCGCGCGGAGTATGTAAGCCAGAAAAGGTTGAGTCCAAGTTGGCTCAATGAGGAGTACCTCGACTGGGGGGTCCTCTGTGCTGGCGCTTTGCTTTTGGTGGCGTAGTCGACGGAGGAGGCTCTCGTTTCTCCTTGATAGATCTGTGTTCGATGCGCTCGAGGAAGACACCAGGTGGAATTTGTGCGCCAGTTGAGCCAAGATTGGCTAGCATGTCTGCTTCTTCGTTACTTTCCCTTCCTATGTGCCTCAACTCGCAGCCTCGAAGCTGCCCTCCAGTGTGTTGTACAGGTCGCGATAAGCGATCATGTTGTCCGCGATTGCGTCGCAGGCCTTCATTGTTTGCTGCACCACGAGATTGGAGTCGCCGTAGATCATCAATCGAGTGCACCCAAGTGCTTTTGCCATCCGCATGCCATGGATCAGAGCCTCGTATTCAGCCTCGTTATTGGAGGGTAGTTTGAATCCCATCTGCAAAACATAACGTAGCTTGTCCCCTTTTGGTGATATGAGGATGACGCCTGCGCCTGCGCCTTCGTGTTTCTTGGACCCATCGAAGTACATGGTCCAGGAATTGGACACGTCTGGTGCTCCAGGTAATTGGGCTCTATCCACTCGGTTGTGAAGTCGGGTAGGACTTGTGCTTTGATAGCCTTCGGGTGCTCGTACTTGATGTCTCTTGGAGCCAGCTCGATGAGCCATTTTGCGACTCGACCCGTTGCATTGGGGTTTGTGAGGATATCACCGATTGCTGAGTTACTTACCACGGTGATCGGGTGCTCGGTGAAGTAGTGTGTCAACTTCCTTGAGGACATGAATACAGCGTATGCCAGCTTTTGATAGTGCGGGTACCGCTGTTTTGATATGGAGAGAACCTCGCTCAGGTAGTAGACTGGACGTTGTATGCTTTGGATGTGCCCCTCCTCCATGCGTTCGACTACCAGTACGGTGCTCACCACCCTGTTTGTAGCCGAGACATACAGGTAGAGTGGTTCCCGTTCCTTAGGTGCGACGAGGATCGGAGGGCTTGTGAGGATCCGCTTGAGATCTGTGAAGGCTGCTTCAGCTTCTGGCGTCCACTCGAACTTGTCCGCCTTCTTCATCAGTCGATAGAATGGTAGAGCCTTTTCACCCAGTTTGCTGATGAATCGACTGAGCGCTGCTACTCGTCCTGCTAGTTTCTGCACATCGTGAAGCTTTGAAGGCCTTTGCATTGTGAGGATGGCCTGTATTTTCTCCGGGTCTGCTTCGATTCCACGGGCAGAGACTAGGTACCCTAGAGCTGCCCGGCTGGAACGCCGAACGTGCACTTCTTAGGATTGAGCTTGATATGGAAGCGTTTGAGGTTTGCGAACGTCTCCCTCAAATCGTCGAGTAGTGTGTGTTCTTCCCTTGTGGTAATGACAATGTCATCCACGTAGACCTGGACGTTGCGTCCGATTTGCTTTTTGAGGCAGTCCTGCATCATGCGCTGGTATGTTGCACCCGCGTTTTTGAGCCCAAAGGGCATAGTTGTGTAGCAGTAGACCCCGAGTGGGGTTATGAACGCCGTTTTTTCTTCGTCTTCTTGCTTCATCCTTATCTGGTGATAACCTGAGTAAGCATCCAGAAAGGAGAGTCGTGCGCATCCGGCGGTGGAGTCGACGATCTGGTCGATTCGGGTAGCGGGAAGTGATCCTTTGGACAGCACTTGTTCAGCGCTGTGAAGTCCACGCACATCCGAAGGATGTCTGTATGCTTCTTCTCTACGAGTACGGGGTTGGCCACCCATTGTGATTTCTTGATTTCCCTAATGAATCCTGCTGCGAGTAACCGGTCGACTTCAGATTCGACTGCGGTTCGCTTTGGGCCGGAGATTCGACGCATCGTTTGCTTGACTGGCTTTGCATCTGGAAACAATTGGAGAGAGTGCTCGGCGAATTCCCTGGGAATACCTGGCATGTCGGCTGGACACCACGCAAATATTTCCCAGTTCTCACGGAGGAATTCGACGAGCGCGCCTTCCTATGCGATAGGCAGGCTCGAAGATATGTTGACTGTCTTGGACGGATCGGTCGGGTGCACCTGATGCGACCTTGTGTCATTTGTAGCATTGAAGGATCTGTCGACTGCCAACTTCTTATGCTCCGGAAGGAGTGTGCGGTCGTTGGAAATCGCCAAGTCGGCGAGTGATTCTTCCACCCCGAACATCTCGGAGATTTTGCTGAACTCGCGGTCGCAAGCATCGGACCTTTGAAAGTTTCCACGGACAGTGATGACTCCCTTTGGTCCTGGCATCTTCAGCGTGAGGTACGCGTAGTGTGGCACCGCCATGAATCGAGCAAACGTCGGGCGACCAAGAATAGCATGGTATTGTGATTTCCAGTCGACGACCTCGAACTCAATCGACTCTGTCCTGAAGTGGCTTTTGTCCCCGAACGTAACGTCGAGTTGTATGGTGCCTTCTGGGCTAATTGCTTTGCCAGGAACGATACCGTGGAAGGTATTTGAAGATTTTGGGAGGTTTTCGACTGACCTGTTCATTTTGCGGAGCGTGTCCGCGAAGATGATGTTTATGCCGCTGCCTCCATCCATGAAGACCTTGGTCATGGCGTAGCCTCCTATTTGCGCGTCGAGTACCAGAGCCGCGTGCCCTGGTCGAACTACAGCTGGGGGATGATCCTCTCGACTGAAGCTTATGATGGTTTCCGATCCCTTCAGAAATTCGGGCGGCAGGAGGTGCCATGACAGCCATGTTCACCTGTCGAGTGATTAGCTTTTGCTGCCTGTTAGGGGCGACCCTTTTGTATCATGTACATCTGCCCGTGGGGCTGTGGATATTGATCATCTTCCGCCCGTAGTACGGGTTGTATGGCACCTGCGAGGTTTGCGCCTGGAGCAGGCTGTGGTGGTGGTTGCGGTGGCGGCTGTGGCGCCATGAGAGCGGGCACAGCGTTCGGCTGTGGTGCGGGTGCAGGCGTGGGCTGAGCAGGTGCTGGGCCACCTTTGAGTCGTATCATGTAGTCAGTCGCCATTTGGTCGAATTCCCTGCAGTTCCTTAGGGTGTGATTGGAGCGTAGTTTTCCGTCGTCCCCCTTGAAGAGGTGGAATCTGCACCAGTCGTCCATCTTTTCCTCGAATGACCGCTCGGGTTTTGCGTCGCTGCGTTTGCGCCATTCTTGCCTTTTGTAGCTGTCGCTCCGCTGCTCGCGATCTCGACTGTCCCGTCGATCATCCGAGCGTCGATTGCTTCTATCTTGGTCCTCCCGGTTGTGTGTATCCAGCCGCCATGAACTCGGGTCTGTTATCGTCGTAAGGACGTTTGGAACGTTTGCGCCTGCGATCTTCTCTGTATGAATCTCTGCGGCCTCGACTGCCGCTTTCGTAGTTGTCGCGTGGTGGGGAAGCACGGGATCTGCGTACAGAATCCTCTCCATCTGCCCACTCAGTCGCAACTTTGATGAGGTCAGCCAGGGAGGTTGGCTTTTCACGACCAGTGCCTCTTTGAAGTCCTTCCTGGCGAGACCTTGTATGAAGGCATCCATGGCCCTGTCTTCTGACACTTTGCCAACCGAATTGCGTATTTCGGTCCACCGCCGTATGTATGATCTCAACGACTCGTCTGATCGTTGAGTGCATGCCTTAATTCTTCGAATGTCTTCGGGCGCTCACATAGAGGCTCGAAGTTTTTGATGAAGTCTCTGCGGAAATCGTCCCACGAGTCGTATGATGATGGAGGGAGCCTTGAGCCAGTCGCGGGCAGTTCCTTCGAGCATGAGTCGTATGTACTGCATCGCCGTGGTGTTCGTGCCACGCTGGCATGCCACGGCGAGTCTGTAATCTTCTAACCACCCGGAAGGTTCTTGGCGACCGTTGTACTTGGGTTGTTCGCCTGTCAACTTGAACCTTTGGGCATCCGCGTCTCACGGATGCGTCGAGTGAAGCACAATGCTCCGCATGGCTCTGGTTCGCGATCAGAGTATGAATCGCTGCTATAGGATCTTCGAGATCTGCTTCTGCTGGACCTGTGCCGGCGCGTGCTTCTCCTTCCTTCATCCGAGTGGTGGCTGCGACCACTGCGATGATGTGCTGCGTGTCGTGAGTCGACTATGTCGCGATCGCGATTCCTTGCTGGAGTTTTGTCTTCTGGCTGTATAGCCTGTGCCGCTAGAGCTAGCGATTTGAGTTGTTGGCGATGCAGGGCTGCGTTAGGGTCATTCGCCGGAGGTTGCATTGCCTTGAGGTAAGCACCTACGGAGAATAATGCACCCGCAGCAGTTTTGGGCACTGGGATTCCGTTAGCGTCCTCTGTCATGAACGACAGGTTACGGGTGATTGCTACCCTTTCATGTTCTGGAAGGCTTGCCAACCGCGACCTAGGTCGTGGGGTTGGTTGCTGTGTGGACCCGAGGGATTGCTCCCTTCTTCGGGCACTCGAGAGGCTGGCTTGCCTTTTGCGCTTCGAGCGTCGCTCGGTAGTTTTGCAGTCGAATTGACTCCTGCCAGTTGAAGTACTGGAAGGTCAACATCTCCTCTGGGGTGGAATTTGGTGGCATCATTGTGCACTCCTTTATGACTTTATCTGCTTTTGCTGCCATCTCCTCCGTGATTGTCAAGGTTGTGACCCCATCCGGCATGGTTACCGTGCATGGGAATTGTGCAGGCCTGCGAGCGGCTGCGTCTGCGGATGATTCTGCGGAGAAGGCCACGTAGACCTGATGGGGCGTGACCCGTGGACAGGTGTATGTGCTGTCGATTCCAGTCATGGACTCGACGTCGCCGTCGAGGCTCATGTCAGAGCCAGTGTGTTCATCGAGTAGATCTTCGAGGCGAATCTCGTTGTCGATGTGCTCATCGCCTATGCTCATCTCGGTGTTGGCGAAGCCATTATGGATTTCTGAGTCGAGGTTGGTGTTGGTGAAGATCTCCGAGTCGACGTTGCTGTCGTTATGAATCGCGGGCTCGTAGAAGTCATCGAGGGAGATCCCGCAGTCGAAACTCTCGTCGAGTGGTAGGTTGAAGTCGACGTTGCTTGTGCGTATGCTGATTCTGCTCCTCGCCTTGGAGTTCCGTCATCATGAACCTGTCGAGCTCGCCGGTCGACATGGTTGTTGCGGGCGAGCAGGCTTCAGGAATCGACGACGGGGCGAGCGCAGTCGACGGAGCCTCGAGTGCCCAGCGCCAGTTGTTGCGGATCTGTCGAGTCCTGCGTGCCAAGATTGTTTACGAAAAAATTGAATGCTCCAACAGTCAAACTCAAACCTGATTCAAGGCCGGAAAACGCCTCCTGAAGCTCTGGCGAGTGCGGATTGAAATTCATTGGAAGAGCAGATGCGCTTTTTGCAGGTGAAGCGGGCAGGCTGCCGCTTTTCGAGTGGATCGGCGAGTCGCCGTGTGTCGCCTGGATCGGCGAGTTGCTGTTTGCTGACATGGCCGGCGAGTTGCCGTTTGCAGATGAGATCGGCGAGTTGCCGTTTGCTGGTGTGATCGGCGATTTGCCGTTTGCTGTTGGGACCGGCGAAACTTCGAGTCCAGCGCTATTCTTTCCCACAGACGGCGCCACTTGACGAGGGGTAGACTCATCAAGACCCATGGTTAAGGTCCCTAGGTTATGAATATGGGGGAGAGAACGTGGTAGAGCTGGAAGTATCGTCGGCTGACAAGCAGGGCAAAGATTTTACCCAGGTTCAGGGCCCTCGTGTGGAGGTAACACCCCTACGTCCTGCCTGTCTGTTATTGCTTTGTGAATATGATGGTTACAAGGATCCCGGCGAGATGTCGATCTCGCTAGGGTTTGTGGCTCTGGTGTTCGTTGTCTGGTTCGATGGCCCTCCCAGTCCTTAAATAATAGGCTGGGTCTCGGGTGTTCGTAACCGACTCGATTTACAAGTAAGGAAACTCTAAACCGACTATTGCTTCGCCAAACTTGGAGGATACTCCATCTTCGTGGGCCTCCCTTCATGGGCTTCATGTAGGCTCTGATAGTTGGGCCTAGTCGATACGTGCACCAGGTACCCTCATGGTAGGGTACCCGATAGGCATACCCATGTCAACATAAAAGCGAGCCCGCCGTCGAACTCCAAGATCCGCCACGATTCGGAGGAGGCAGACAGAGAGAAAAGCAAGCAAAGAAGATCAGGGCCCCGACCTTAATGAAGAAGCCGCCCGAACTCTGGATCGTCGCCGCCTTCGATTCCCACCATGGGAACACCGCCGCGAGAAGCAGAAGAACAACGAAGAGGAAGGGCTGGTCGGGGAGCCCCATCTCTGTACTTCCCCTGCGCGCCTTATTAGGAGGGATGCGGGAATCTTTCCATCTCCCTTGCAAACTCGCCTGCCACCAGCGAGAAGCAGCGAGGTGGCCGAAAGCCACGGCGTGGCGGATCTGGCCGCCGGGATCCGCCATCCTACCCTCAAGCATAAACGCCATTACGGCAACACCAAGCACTAGGGCTAAAGCTAGACTACAACTAGTATGTACATGCCAAGCCACGCATCCACGCCCACGCCGAGCGGCAGCGCCGCCGGAGGGAAGCGAGGAGCGAGCCGGCGAGACGGAGGAGAAGACAAAGACGACTCTCAAACAGAGAGTGTGGAGAGGACCGGCCGGACCAGAAGTGAGAACGCGGACCATCATTCCGTCCTCTGTTTCTCTCCAGAGTGCACTGCACTTGACCCCGGACCGCGCGCGCGCATTCCCAGCACGATCGCCGCGTGCGTCGACCGCTAGCACTGTATAACTCACGGCGCCAGGGACCATCCGAGGCTCCATACCCAGGCCCAGGTACCCCGATCGAACAGCAGCCCACGTACGCACGCACATTCACACGCCCTCTCCCGGCTTCGCCTGATCTCTGCTCGATCGATCGTGTGTGAAAGCCTTCCAGAGTTTCAACACCCGGCCAGCAGTGCAGCGCACACAAACATAAAGCCATCGTCCCAGAGACAAGGTTCCATTAAGCGTGTGTATATAATGGCCCCAGGTACCCATTTCGTTTTCGCCAAGATCGATCGTGACATATGCGCACCTTGACATTCAGGGCGCCATTCTCGATCGTCTTCATTCCTCACCTGTTCTATATCTTCCCCCACGCCCACCAAACCCCGAGATCAAGGAAGCTATATATACGCTGTATCTACCCCTGCAAAGCGAGAGCTGTAGTGTTTATATTCAGCCAGAAGAATATCGGGATGGGGCTGCGGACCTGCAGCGCCATGGAAGGCGAGCTCGCCGTCGCCTCTCCGTTTTTTGAGTGGCTCAAGCCGCCGGCATCGTCGTCTTCCTTGTCCCCGTCGTCCTCGACTTTCTCGTCCTCGTCCTCGAGGCATCAAGAAGCAGTACCTGAGGAGGATGGCAGCAGCATGACATGTTTGCCCCTTCTCCGCATGCTCGAGGAGGGGAAGAGGGACGCTGGCCGCGATCATGAGCGCCATGCGGTCAAGGAAGAGATCGTGAGCAGTACTGCGGCTGGGGGGCTGGGGCCCGGCGTGGATCTGAACATCGGCTTGCCGGTTGGTGGATCTTGCAGCGATGCCTCCGTGGAAGAGGAGGAGAAGATGGAGGAGGAAGACGACGACGTTGAAGACGAGGACGAGGACCAAGAGGGGGAGGGGGAGATGGATGACTGGAAGCCTGCTGCTCATGGCGGTTGCAAGGTGGAGGGAGAGGAACATGGCGAGGCGGTGGTTTCGGCGGAAGGATCAAACAACATCAGCATGGGCGAATTTGGCGTGGCCGGAGCAGAGAGCGGTGCGGCGATGAGCTGCCAGTACTGGATCCCGACGCCGGCGCAGATCCTCGTCGGACCGGTGCAGTTTGTCTGCCATGTCTGTAACAAGAACTTCAACAGATACAACAACATGCAGGTAAACGATTTTGCATGGTCTATGATCAGTGATTCGGTATACAACTTGCTTAGTAACTGTTGCTTCTCCTTTCGTTTATGCCACGATCTGATTATGTTTTGTGCTGATCTTGGACACGCAAAACATGGAGCTGATCTAGTTGTTGCTTAATTAGTCGGTAACTTCATGACACAATTCTGGAAAAATGTTTTCGTTGCCTGTCCCAAATCTTCACCAGATCATGACACAATTCGTTTCAAACATCTGCTAACCGAAGGATCCTCGTCTTATCGTCCTGCAAAGTCCACACCATCACGAAATCCTAGGTTTTCCCGAAACTAGCCAACTAGGTCAAAGACCTCTCGGTAGATCACTATGAACCTAGGATACCACAGCCACAGTACCAGACCGCCGAGGTGCTGCACAAACACAGCAGCTAAGATCTACTACTGATCGCTCCGTCGAGGTTGAGCTTGATCTATCCCACACCGGCCACTTTCCCAAAGGCATCGCAGGTGTCTGGCGGATTGGGACCCGGAACTCCCGAACTCGTGTAGGAGCTCCAAAGCTACTAACATGTTATGTGTGTCAATTTGTTCCGAAAAGAAGGCATATGTATGGGCCACATGATCGTGATCACCTGTGCTTTACGCCGTCCGGGGTACATAGTATCTTTCCATAAAGAACAACTCGATCGGAAACCCAAGCTTGTGTATATACGGCCGTGTGGTGTGGAGCCGACAAAGCTTGACATTCAGGATCTCTTTGAGTGCATTTCATGCAAACAATCATCACAACAAGGAAGATTAACACACTAGTGATCATCAAAACGCAAGTACTTTTACTAATCCATTATGTGCATGCATGACATGGTGGGTTGATGATGCAGATGCACATGTGGGGCCACGGGCGGGAGTACCGGAAGGGGCCGGAGTCGCTCAAGGGCACGCAGACGCTGGCGCTGCTGAAGCTGCCATGCTACTGCTGCGCCGCCGGGTGCCGGAACAACGTGGCCCACCCGCGGGCGCGGCCGCTCAAGGACTTCCGCACCCTGCAGACGCACTACAAGCGCAAGCACGGCGCCAGGCCCTTCCGCTGCCGCCGCTGCGCCAAGCCCTTCGCCGTCAAGGGCGACTGGCGCACGCACGAGAAGAACTGCGGCAAGCGCTGGTTCTGCGCCTGCGGCTCCGACTTCAAGCACAAGCGCTCACTCAACGACCACGTACGATCATTCGGCGGCCAACACTTCCCGTCGTCGTCGAGGGCGCCACCGCCGTGGACCGCGTCATTAGCTTCCAACGCTGAGGTCGCGCGATGCGGGCTAGCTGATGATCGATATACTGATCATATATGCAGGCTGCTATCTTCATGCGTGCATGCATGCATGGATGCATCCTTGCATGAGGATTCAAGAAGATTCTAGAGGAGCAAAGTAATTAATAGCGCAATAAGGAGACCCTCGATCGGTTGCTAAGAGCTGTGAAGTAGCTGAATTTTCTTCCGCCGGAGTGGGAGCTGCAGGCAGTACTATTAGCAGGCTGACAATGTAGCTCTGTAATGGAGAAAATTTATCAGCTTCACAGGCTAACTAAACCGGTAACTATGGGACCTTGTACTATATATCTAGCATTTCATATATATCAGACAGATAAATTACTGAAGGGATTTATTGACCGTTGCAATACTTATACTTTGATTGGCCACTTTAAGCCATAAAACTTACTAGCAATTACTCCCTCCCTCTCAAAATATAAGACGTCCCTAAATTTCGCTGGTCAATAACCTACAACTTTGACTATGATTTATACTTCTAATATGTCCACAAAATTAGTATAATGATATATGAAATGAAAGAATTTTGCAAGACGAATCCAACTATACCATTTAAACATTCTCAATCCATATAATTTAGTATATATTAATGGTCAAAATCAGACATCAAAGATCAGCATAAAAATAGCGCGTCTTATATTTTGGAACGGAGGGAGTAAGTTATAAATATTTATCATATTTTTATCTCAAATTTACAAATAGAACTATTGTGAATAGGAGCTCCTTTTCGTTTAGATATAAATATTTTGTAATTTTATTGGACAGATTCAAGCTTTGACCATATATCTATTTTGCTTGTCAATACCTACAAAATCATCACTTTTAAACGCTAATTTCGAATATTAATCCAACAATATAAATTTTGTTGTCACATAATACACACACATTATTAGACAATTAAACTGTTGGTCAAATCTTGAACTTAGCCACTCATAATATGCCTTCCATTCTTGACAAATAGAGTATTTTTCAATAGAATGATGTTACTATTACAATTTCACACTTATAAGTATAATTGCAATAAAGTTGATACAATAAACTCATTAAATTCAACACCGACGGTTCAATTAATTTCTGCATTTTAACCAAATACAGATTCCACATTCCACCATGCCCTTTTTTATATATTTGGTGATGGAAAACTAATTGGCCTCTAGTTTAGCGACTTTAAGGTTATTTGTTGTGGGTTGCACTTTCTTTAATGGCACACACTTAGGGCATCTCCATTGGAGTATAGAATGCATCTTTATATATTTTTGACTCTTTAATGTCATCTCTAGAATTTAATGCTTGCAGAAGAGAATATTTTTGCGATGATTAAATTAATTAGTGAGCATATTATGAAGTGGTGAAATCTACTACAATGAAGAAGAAAGAATATCCCTTAACCAGAGAAAAAAACTCTCAAGTTTAAGAAAAGCGCCTTTTATCAGAAAAACTCTCTTCTTTCACACTTCCAAGAATTATTAGATTTTATGTGTGTTTAGTTTTACGCCTTGTTGGTGTGACCTTCTAAATAACTTTTAAGTGCTAATTACTACTCTGCTAGCAAATTGATATATGCAACATATGGAGCTATACAGTTCAAAATAAATTGTAGAAGCTTCTTGACTACCAGTAGTTAGTAGTTAATACAATGGTCAAACTCCATTTTGACAGTGAGCTAATTTTCAAATTTAACTAGAATTCATGCAACTATGTGAACATCGTCGAGGATGTAGCCCAAAATGCAGTTTTAAAATGAAATGCACAAGTGTAGAGACTTGTTTTTTAAGATAAAAGCATCAAAATCGTTGCTACCCGTAGTCAGGTCGGGTGCATTAATTTTTTTGGTCTGGTTCAAATGAAAATGAATATAATTTATACTTAACTTTTATACTTCTCAATGTCTTATTTTTAGCATGTTATAGCATTGAAAGTATAATTTTGTTTGTTCGAATAGTTTAACCACACAACAAGCAACATTACTCAATATTAGTTGGTGTTTCTGTTTATAGTGAATATTTGAAAGATACTAAATTGTATTTTGTAGGAAAGTTTGTTTGTAGCTATATTTTATACAATGTATAATTTGTAAAATCGCTAAGTATTTATGGTACAGATTCATAAACAATACAGTCTAACAAATGTCTCAATTGCAGTTTCTAGTGTATGAGTAAAAAACTTTATGGAAGCTTGTAGAGTATAAACTAAACTAATGAGACTACATTTTCAATGTCCAAATTATCTAGCAACTTAAAATTTAACAAAGTGGGCATGCATTTGTACTAGGTATTGAAACAATGTTGTTTATTGTAATCAACAATGAAAAATAGTGTGGAATCGAGGATGTTTGCATATGTAGATTTTATTATTTGATATGCTCTTATGTAATGTGTTTGTTATCATACGGTGTACTGAAGCCCCCCTCCCACGCCTACATTTATAAATAAAATAAATGTTGGGTCAAATTAAACATGTAATCATTTTATTATTATTACTTATTATTATTATTATGTTAAGATACTCCTTTCGTCTCAAAATGTAAGCTGCGCATGATTTTTCTATTTAATTTAGGGTTCGACCAATAATAACACCAAAGTATATGGAAAAAGTTAATCATACTTTATTTTTAACAATAGAATACTGATAATAGTATAATAATAATTATATACTTTATAAGTTTGGAGTTTTCTATTCTCGATTCTCATGACCGAGAACCTGCCTGTGGTAGGATGGTTATGAGGATGGTTGTACCCCCAGCTCACCAGAATTCAAATCCCAGATTTGGCTTAGTGTTTCTCATTTAGGCGGAATATTTTTCAGTGGGAGGCGACGTTCCTGTCAACAGCGAGACGCCTGTGGTGACTTCGTCAATTTCAAGACGCGACCACCGGTTCAGTCTTTCAGAGGTTCTCATAGGGGTAGGGTGTGCGTACGTGCGTTAATTGGGATGAGTGTGTGCACATGTATGTGAGGGTCTACGTTGTATGTTTCGCAAAAAAAGAAGACCCTGAACGGTCGGTCTACTTGCCCGTCCGATAAGCCAGCTTAGTACGTACTTTTTTTTTGCGAGGAAGGACAAGCTTACATCACCCAAGATTCACACAGAAAAGCCCAGAAAACAAGAAAATTACAAGGAAGTCCTTCTGAGCTTTGGCACCGTCGTCGTCGAGCAGAACGCTGCGCCGGCGAAACCTGCCGCAACACCTCCGAAACCTTGGACTGGGAGGCTCCCCATCGTGACCAGGAAGTCGACGCTCCTCGGTACCAGAGCACCTCCAACCTGCGCAACGGACGGCGACACCATTGATGGCGTGAATCACACGCTCGTTGGGAGACCCCAAGAGGAAGGTATGATGCAGTTCAGCAGCAAGTTTTCCCTCAGAAAGAAACCAAGGTTATCGAACCAGTAGGAGCAGCAACTCTTCAGAAGGTTGTTGGTGGCCGCACGGCGCAATACGATCACCAACGTGGAACCTGCACACAACACAATCAAAGTACTTTGCCCCAACGAAACAGTGAGGTTGTCAATCTCACCGGCTTGCTGAAAACAAAGGATTAAACGTCGTGTGGAAAATGAGTATTAAATTGCAGAGAATGAAAAAGGAACAGTTTGCAGTTTGTGGTTGTTTAATCAGTGTAAAAGAATGGACCGGGGTCCACAGTTCACTAGTGGTGTCTCTCCATAAAAGATAACTAACATGTTGGGTGAACAAATTACAGCTGGGCAATTGACAAATAGTGAGCGCATGACAATGCATACACTAGTACAGAACGACACATCGGAAACGGGCCAAAAACCCCTTCGGCAACGGAGAAAGAGTCCGTGTCCCCGCCTCTGTCACTGATGTGAAGCCTCACAATGGCAACGGAGGAGATAAACCGTTTCTGATGTATTTAACATTAGACACGGAGTTTTGCTAATAACCGTTTCTAATAAGGGTTACAGGAAAACAAAAAAAAACATGGTGACGGGCTGTGCCGTCGATGGAGCCCCGCTCCATGCGACTAGACGGCCGCCCGGTCGTCACCGTATTCCTGTACGCCCTGCTTTACAAAAGTTCATCAGTGCGCGTGGCTGGAGCTCTGCTCCTATGTCTTCACGGCCGCCAGATGAACATCTACTGTCTTTCCTGCTGCGCAAAATGTACTGCTCCTGGTGACGGCACCGTGTATGGAGCCCCGCTCCTAGGTTTTCACGGCAGCAACATCGTCACCAAGCATCCACCAAGCCCTTGAAACAACGAATATTTTTTGTTAAAAACAGCAAACAAATCTAATAAACAGAGCCAATAAGCAGTAAACAAATCAAACCGAGCTAAATACATAGCTGAAGAGCTAACTAACAGAGCAAACCAAGCTAAATAAGTAGCTAACATGGCAAATACATAGCTGAACAGAGCTAACTAACAGAGCAAACTGAGCTAAATAAGTAGCTAACATAGCAAATACATAGCTAAACAAAGCAAACCGAGCTAAATAAGTAGCTAACATAGCAAATACATAGCTGAGCAGAGCTAACTAACAGACCAAACTGAGCTAAATAAGTAGCTAACATAGCAAATACATAGCTAAACAAAGCAAACCGAGCTAAATAAGTAGCTAACATAGCAAATACATAGCTGAACAGAGCTAACTAACAGAGCAAACCGAGCTAAATAAGTAGCTAACATAGCAAATACATAGCTAAACAAAGCAAACCGAGCTAAATAAGTAGCTAACATAGCAAATACATAGCTGAACAGAGCTAACTAACAGAACAAACTGAGCTAAATAAGTAGCTAACATAGCAAATACATAGCTAAACAAAACAAACCGAGCTAAATAAGTAGGTAACATAGCAAATACATAGCTGAACAGAGCTAACTAACAGAGCAAACTGAGCTAAATAAGTAGCTAACATAGCAAATACATAGCTAAACAAAGCAAACCGAGCTAAATAAGTAGTTAACATAGCAAATACATAGCTGAACAGAGCTAACTAACAGAGTAAACTGAGCTAAATAAGTAGCTAACATAGCAAATACATAGCTAAACAAAGCAAACCGAGCTAAATAAGTAGCTAACATAGCAAATACATAGCTAAACAAAGCAAACCGAGCTAAATAAGTAGCTAACATAGCAAATACATAGCTGAACAGAGCAAACCGAGCTAAATAAGTAGCTAACAGAGCGGTCATTTACCTTAGGCGAGGCGGGGTCGCTTTCCGTAGCGGATTGCGTCCCAGGCGTCGGCGCCGTAGCCACTGCCAGAGGAGACGTCAGAGGAGACCTCATCCTGCTCGAACACCGGAGCGTCCTCCTCCTCCTCCTCCTCCTCATCCTCCTCCTGCGCCGCCGCCACCGCTGCCGCCGCCGCATCTGGCCCAGGGCCCTGGCCAGGGAGAAGAGAGCGGTCTATGGCCGCCCGGAGCCGCGTCTAGAACAACGCCTCCTCGGCGGCTTCTATCGCGTGCTCGGCGGCGGAGATGCGGATAGCTCTCTGCATCGCAGACGCCCGAATGACACCCTCGGCGCGCTCGCGCTCAAAGGAGGCGCGAGAGAGGAGGAGACTGACCTCCAGATCCTCGTCCTCATCGTCCGTGCATCCGGATGGGATTTGACGGCTCAGAATGAACTCGCGACCGCAGTCGCCGGGGATCTCGCCCCAGTTGTAGGGGAGATCCGGGCTGCGCCTCGGAGGGTGGGAGGAGGAAGATGCTCCATCCTGACTTCCGTCGGCACCGGAGGGGTTCGCCATCGATGGGTGAAGTAGGAGGAGAGCGTGTGCGGCTAGGGTTAGGAACTGGGGAGAGTGAGACTGAGAGTGAGAGTGAGATACAATACTGGAGTGGGAGATATTAATACCGGCACCGCTTAATGTGCCTTCACATGGGAAACGGAGATAGACCGATCTCCGTTTCTGATGTGGAAATATCAGCAACGGAGATATTCTTTCCTCCGTTGCCTATATATGAGCAACAGAGATCTTTTCAGCCTCCGTTACCATTGTGTCGGGCCCATCGACCGACTACCGCGCGCGCCACTCGCGGAAGCGCACGGAGCTCATTTTTCCGTCGCCTAACTCTTTCCGTTGCCATAGAGGGTATCCGATATGTTGTTCTGTACTAGTGATATATATGACATGTTGACTACTATGATATTTAATTGGGCATTACGACAAATACATAGACCGTTATCCAACAGCATCTATGACTAATAATCCACCGCCGGGTTGTCATCCGAGTCCCCCGTTGGTATTAAGTTGCAAGCAACGGATAATTGCATTAAGTAAAGTGCGTAATGTAAACAAACACATATGCCCGTGGACATAGCATCGTTAGGTTATCCCTAGTGGCAACAGCACATCCACAACCTTAGAACTTTCTGTCACTGTCCCAGGTTAAACGGAGCATGAACCCACTATCTAGCATAAATACTCTCTCTTGGAGTTACAAGCATCTACTTGGCCAAAGCATCTACGAGTAACGGAAAGCATGCAAGATCTTAAATAACATATAAGATAGATTGATAATCAACTTGACATATATTCAATATTCATCGGATCCCAGCAAACACAACATGTAGCATTACAATAATATGATCTTGATCATGTAGGGCAGCTCACAAGATCTAAACATGATGGCACAAAGTGGAGAGACAACCATCTAGCTACTGCTATGGACCCGTAGTCCAAGGATGAACTACTCACGCATCACTCCGGAGGCAGGCATGGCGATGTAGAAGCCTCCGGTGACGATTCCCCTCTCCGGCAGGGTGCCGGGAAGAGGTTCTGAACCCTCCCGAGCTAGGGTTGACGCGGCGGCGTCTCTGGAACTTTTCGTGGATATTTGCTCAGGTACTTAGGGTTTTCGCGTCGGGGGGAATAAGTAGGCGAAAGGGCGGCGGCTGCGGACCCCCGAGGGGCCCACACCACCCTAGGGCGCGGCAGAGGGGGGCCCGCGCCCTAGGTGCGTGTGGCCTCCTGGTGGCCCTCCTCTGCTGCTCCTTCGCTCCGTCAGGTGTTCTGGAAAAATAGGGACCCCCGTGTAGTTTCGTCCAATTCCGAGAATATTTCCAGACTAGCTTTTCTGGAATACAAAAACAGCAGAAAACAGGAACTGGCACTTCGGCATCTTGTTAATAGGTTAGTCCCAAAAAATGTATAAAAGTGATATAAAGTAGATGCAAAACATGTAGCAATTGGTATAAAACAAGCATGGAACATCAAAAATTATAGATACGTTTGAGACGTATCAGCATCCCCAAGCTTAGTTCCTACTCGTCCTCGAGTAGGTAAACGATAAAAACAAAATAATTTTTGAGGTGACATGCTACATCATAATCTTGATCATATAATATTGCAAGGCACATGTAAATGAATGAAGTGATCCAAGTCAATGGTCTATAATTTGCTACCAAATAGATAATGAGTAAACAATGAATCACACAAGCTAAACGTTTTCATGAATAGTACTTTCGAGACAAGCATCAAACAGTTTTGCATAAGTGTTAACTCATAAAGCAATAGTTTCTAATAAAAGGTATTTAATCAACACAAAGGAAGAATTTAGTTTCAGCATTTGCTTCAACTTTCAACATATTTATCTCATGGATATTGTCAACACAAAGTAGTATAACAAGTCCAATACATTGCATATAACGCATGTTGTAACAAAGTTGACACTAGTGTTTGCTTGTGGAAGACAGAAAGAATAGGAAAACTGACTCAACATAAAAGTAAAAGAAAGGCCCTTCGCAGAGGGAAGCAGGGATTAAATCATGTGCTAGAGCTTTTAGGTTTTTGAAAGCATATAGAGATTGCATAAAATATTTGATACTCCTCCCAACCTTGCTAACACAAGCCATGGCTAACCGAATCCTCGGGTGCCTTCCATCAATCACATACCATGGAGGAGTATCTATTTTTGAGAGGTGTTTGTTAATTGTCAACGAATGGTAGCGGGTGAGAACAGTATTCTACCTGTCGAACGGACTTTTAAGAGCGGCTCCCATGAAGGACGTTATTTCTACCAGCAAGGCAGATCATCCCTCTTTCTCTTTGGTTTACACACATTCAGGTATTTCACTGTTTGTCATTGCTTACTGATGAATCAGGGCAAAAGTGTGAAGAGAATTAATTGGTTAAAGTTGTAATTAATTGGGACTGGGCACCCCGTTGCCAGCTCTTTTTGCAAGTTATTGGATAAGCGGATGTATATGCCACTAGTCCAGGTGTAAAAGTCCATTCAACAAATAGAATAAAGAATAACCACACTAATTCCTCATGAGCTAGTAAACATTGACACAAAAAGGGAATAATAACATTTTGAATAATTTAAAGGTAGCACATGAAAAATTTACTTGGAGTGGCAAGGAAATACCACATATAGGTAGTTATGGTGGACACAAATGGCATGGATTTTGGCTCAAGGATTTGGATGCACGAGAAGCATTCCCTCTCAGTACAGAGTTTAGGCTAGCAAGGTTATGTAAGCAAACAAGAATATCAACCCGTACACCAAGTTTTATATGACAAACATATTGCAAACGTTATAAGACTTCATACCGTCTTCCTTGTTAACCAAACCCTGTTATTAGAAAATATCTAGACCTTAGAGATACCACCGATGCAAACCAAATTTTCAACAAGCTTTACGGTAGTTCTTCACTAATAGGCTTAACTCATGTGATGCACAATTTAATCATGATCTACTTGTTAACTCAAAACAATTGACAAGCATCAAGTTATCCATTTTAGTGATCTACAAGATTAAGCAAGTTTTTCCTTATACCAATTACCACATGCAACATTTTCTGAACCAACCAAACACCAATCAATTTATTTCATCAACTCTCCAAACAAATATAAGTGAAGCAAGAGAGTACTTTCTACAAAAGAAAGCTAATAGCTCTGACAAGAGATACATGAAAACAAGAGCTAAAAGCTGAACAGCGCTAGATATGAATACTCAACAAATATAAGTGAAGAATAGGAGTATTCTCATGAAAAAGCGGAGCGTGTCTCTCTCCCAATCAAGAATGCTAGGGTCCAGTCAAGCTTTATTGAAAATAAAAGTGCAATACTGAAAATAAAAGCACACAGACGCTCCAAGAAAAGCACATATGATGTGAAAGAATTAAAATATAGTTTCACTAGAGATGACCTGATAATTTTGACGATGAAGAAGGGGATGCCTTGGGCATCCCCAAGCTTAGACGCTTGAGTCTTCTTGAAATATGCTGGGGAGATCCATGGGAGCCTCCCCAAGCTTAAGCTCTTCACTCTTCTTGATCCTATTATATCATCCTTCTCTCTTGACCCTTGAAAACTTCCGTCACACCAAACTCAAAGTAGATCTCATTAGAGGGTTAGTGCATAATCAAAAATTCACATGTTCTATAAGACGCAATATGATTTGTTACTTTAAACATTAGCTACAGCCACTGATGTTATGTGAAGCTCTTCCACCCAAAAAAGAATTTCACTCAACACTAGTAAAAGAGAGAATGCAAAATAAAAAGGCATAATCTGTCTAAAACAGAACAGTCCGCAAAGACGAATTTTTTCGAGGCACTTACGACGCTCAGATCGAAAACTCTGAACTAATGAAAGTTTCAGACATTCATAAAGATTACGCACAAAAATTTCAGATTTAATTAACAATCTGGTGATTTTAGGAATTTCGTACAGTGAACAGCAAAAATCTGTTTCTGCGCAGCAATCAAAATTAAGCATCGTCTTAACATTAGAGGCTACTCTTGGCACAACAATGCGAGAAAATAAAGATACAAAGGAGTTGCTACAGAAGTAAACATCCTCCTTGACTCAATAAAAGAAAAATTGCAGAAAAAAATAATGGGTTGCCTCCCATAAGCGCTTTTCTTTAACGCCTTTTAGCTAGGCACAAAGCATGCATCAAGTATTACCAAGTGAAGAAGCATCAAAGAGAGGTCGGAAGTTTTCTCAACAATGCATTTATCTTATCTATGTAGGTTTCGGAATTCCCTTTCTCAATACCTCTAGGCTCATCATATTCATCAAATGGGTTTTCAGGAACAATCCAATCAAAATTCTTTTCTAGTGCCTCCTGCATTCCTATAAGCTTAAAAGGTATTGGTATTTTAACTTCCCCCTCACAATTAGTTTCTTAGTGTACTTAAGCCTCTCTTTTTCAAGTTTTTCAAGTGTATTAACAACGTCAATACAATACCAAGCATCTTGTATTTAATAAAAACTTTTCTAGCTTCCCTAGCAACATCACCAAATTCTTAAGTAGGGTTTCTAAAACAAAATCTTTCTTTTCACCATCTTCCGTATCATGAGTTTTAGAAACATGTGCTGCATTATGGGACTAAGATTGACAAACCGAGCTTCCAACATGTGAACTAGAGAAGCTGTAGCAATTTCATAATTTGGAGCAAGTTCTACCAAGGATCTATCTTCAAAATCTTCAACCATACTAACATGATTAAGAATTCCTCAATGTTATCTCTTCCAATGATAGACCCACTACCCACAGATATTTCTTTTAAAGTATACTTAGGGAGAAGCATGATGAAATAATAAAAACCAAACAGAAAATAAACTAGATGCAAGTAACTAATTTTTTTGTGTTTTTGATAATTGAAAGCAAACAAGATAAAATAAAATAAACTAAGCAAGACAAAAACAAAGTAAAGAGATTGGAAGCGTGAAACTCCCCTTGCAGAAGACTGCTGTCTCCCCGGCAACGGCGCCAGAAAAAGAGTTGTTGACGGAGAGCAAACAGTGGCAGTCTGCTGAAGCGCTTCTAACTCCCGGCAACGGCGCCAGAAAAAGAGCTTGATGGCGTGAATCACACGCTCGTTGGGAGACCCCAAGAGGAAGGTATGATGCAGTTCAGCAGCAAGTTTTCCCTCAGAAAGAAACCAAGGTTATCGAACCAGTAGGAGCAGCAACTCTTCAGAAGGTTGTTGGTGGCCGCACGGCGCAATACGATCACCAACGTGGAATCTGCACACAACACAATCAAACTACTTTGCCCCAACGAAACAGTGAGGTTGTCAATCTCACGGCTTGCTGAAAACAAAGGATTAAACGTATGGTGTGGAAAATGAGTATTAAATTGCAGAGAATGAAAAAGGAACAGTTTGCAGTTTGTGGTTGTTTAATCAGTGTAAAAGAATGGACCGGGGTCCACAGTTCACTAGTGGTGTCTCTCCATAAAAGATAACTAACATGTTGGGTGAACAAATTACAGCTGGGCAATTGACAAATAGTGAGCGCATGACAATGCATATATATGACATGTTGACTACTATGATATTTAATTGGGCATTACGACAAATACATAGACCGTTATCCAACAGCATCTATGACTAATAATCCACCGCCGGGTTGTCATCCGAGTCCCCCGTTGGTATTAAGTTGCAAGCAACGGATAATTGCATTAAGTAAAGTGCGTAATGTAAACAAACACATATGCCCGTGGACATAGCATCGTTAGGTTATCCCTAGTGGCAACAGCACATCCACAACCTTAGAACTTTCTGTCACTGTCCCAGGTTAAACGGAGGCATGAACCCACTATCTAGCATAAATACTCTCTCTTGGAGTTACAAGCATCTACTTGGCCAAAGCATCTACGAGTAACGGAAAGCATGCAAGATCTTAAATAACATATAAGATAGATTGATAATCAACTTGACATAGTATTCAATATTCATCGGATCCCAGCAAACACAACATGTAGCATTACAATAATATGATCTTGATCATGTAGGGCAGCTCACAAGATCTAAACATGATGGCACAAAGTGGAGAGACAACCATCTAGCTACTGCTATGGACCCGTAGTCCAAGGATGAACTACTCACGCATCACTCCGGAGGCAGGCATGGCGATGTAGAAGCCTCCGGTGACGATTCCCCTCTCCGGCAGGGTGCCGGGAAGAGGTTCTGAACCCTCCCGAGCTAGGGTTGACGGCGGCGGCGTCTCTGGAACTTTTCGTGGATATTTGCTCAGGTACTTAGGGTTTTCGCGTCGGGGGGAATAAGTAGGCGAAAGGGCGGCGGCTGCGGACCCCCGAGGGGCCCACACCACCCTAGGGCGCGGCAGAAGGGGGCCCGCGCCCTAGGTGCGTGTGGCCTCCTGGTGGCCCTCCTCTGCTGCTCCTTCGCTCCGTCAGGTCTGTTCTGGAAAAATAGGGACCCCCGTGTAGTTTCGTCCAATTCCGAGAATATTTCCAGACTAGCTTTTCTGGAATACAAAAACAGCAGAAAACAGGAACTGGCACTTCGGCATCTTGTTAATAGGTTAGTCCCAAAAAATGTATAAAAGTGATATAAAGTAGATGCAAAACATGTAGCAATTGGTATAAAACAAGCATGGACTATCAAAAAATATAGATACGTTTGAGACGTATCAACCATCTTGGTCAACTGCAAGCCCACCTTCAAGATCTACAAACGCCGGATCCGCCACCTCTCGGACACCGGCAAGGGGAAGTCCTGCACGAGCACTCCAGGGAGCCGCGAGTAAGGACAGGACGGCCGATCCGCGGCGAAGCTCCACCGGAGCCGCACCATCGGAGGAGAAGGCCACCGCCACCAAAAGCCACTCCGGCACCACCGCTGCCGTGGGTTTGTCACGTCAGATGTCATGGATGACTTCGTAGGTGTGGGATTGCGCGACTTGAGCGTCTCCGAGCTTAAGATCGCAGGGTACGAGGAAGACAATGTTTTTTACCCAGGTTCGGCCCCTCAATGTGAGGTAAAGACCTATTTCCTGCCTACCCTAGCTTGGTATTGATATGATATATGTGGTATTACAATGGTGGCGATCCGATCTGGGAACTCGCCGTAAGAGCTAGGGTTTTTTTCTAGCTTGTTGTCTAAGTCCTGCGAGTCCTCTTTATATAACCAGAGGCTCGTCAGGTTACAATGGTATTACTTGGAGACTACTCTTCGTGCCTTCCAAGTTAAGTTATCTCCAATCTTCTGGATCCTTCTCACAGCATGCTGCGACTCTTCGTGTAAGCCCAATGGTGGTGCGATTGTGAATAAGTCGCACTTTGCCTGAATAAGTCGCGGGATAATTCCCCCGACATTAGCCCCCAAGCTTCCGGGTGATTCGTAGAATCAGGCGGGAGATTCTGTCTTGATGATGATCTTGCGGGCTTGCGTATGTAGTTCTTGCCGACTTGTCGATGTTGCACTTGGCGACTTGCTGATGACGAGTCGTGAGCGTAGCGGCTTATTAAGCTGCTGATGTAGAAGTGCTGAGTCGCATATGTTTGTTGATGTACTATCACAGGCAATCGAGGCCGGCGAAGTCTTTGGTGAAAATCACCTTTTCCTGTTGGATGTAAGACTGAGCTGAAATCATAAGAATAATAACTTATGAGCATCAAGATATATCAGCCAAATATGTATAATGTGCTGAGTCATAGACATCGAAGCAGAAAAGATCATAAGCATAAATAAGCTGGTCAATCATTAGAGTATAATAATTTATCAAGTTATCATGACAAGCCATCTGAGCGCATGTTGAATCATGGCGGCTCAAGGGTCAGCCTGTATTTAAAGATTTCCGAGTCGCTGATTTGACTCGCAAATGGATATATATTCTCATGTGCTGCAAAAATTAAATCTGCATATAAACATGGTATATCAATTTAGTAGAAACCACCAAATGCCCGTGGGTGGATGTGTAGCCCCCGAGGGCCGGGTTGCATGCTTGATCATGCTGCTCGGGACTCAAAAATATCTTAATTTAGACAAAAACTTAATTGTCCTAGCCCCCGGGCATTAAGCAGGTATGCTTTTGTCGGCCTGCTTGATGTCATATCCTGCAATAAATTGAGCAAAAATGTTGCTTTCAAGATAATAATGATATTTGGAGTAGAGCGAAATCGCTTATAAACTCCGAACTGTGAAGTATTAGTTGAGCCGCTAGGAAAAGATAATCTCAGTCAAGACTCTAGATATAAATTAAGGAATAGTCCTTAAAAATTCCACTTGATGTGGTTGTAGATAAGAAAATAATGGCGGCTTCAACAGCCGATATCAGGAATGATCATCCCAATCATAAAAAATCTGGTCATGCTAGTTCAAACCCATATGGCTGAGTTATAAACTCCTGAAATTCAAAAGGCAAAGCCCCGAGGAAGCAATGATATTAACTTGATGATAATATGTTAGCCTTGGCGGCGGGTAATAATTATGATAAAATGTTAGTACTCCGCATGATAGCATACAGTATCCTGCATGATAGCAAATTGTGACCTGCATGATTGCATACTATAATCTGCATGATAGCATAATGTACTTTGCCTGATAGCGAATTGTATTTTGCATGATAGAAAGTTGTATTTTGCATGATAGCGAATTGTATTTTGCATGATAGCAAGTTGTATTTTGCATGATAGCAAATAGTTGCATGATAGCAACTGGTAAGTTGTATGATAGCATATGGTACGATGCATGATAGCATATGGTACTTGACTCAGTATTTCCCAAATCTAATGTGTGTTCAGGGTCGAGAACGGTCATGATAGGTATTCAGACTCGATTGACGCCACACGCGGGTACTTTAGTCCTTCTGAATTATCTCTATTCCCATTAAGTAGGTCTTCGCACGGCTCAGTATTTCCCAGGTAAAAACGCGTGTTCAGGGTCGAGAGCGGCCATGATAGGCAATCAAGCTCGATTGACGCCGCGCCCCAGTACTTTGGCCGCATAGTGCAAAGATACTTCTGACTTAAGTCGAGTATAATCAGGATAATTTGCCACAAAGAGCGATTCCATGAGAATAAGCCGAGCTTATAAAGCTACAAAGCCCCCATGAAACCCAGAGATTAGTTAAATAAAGGCTCAGCGACTCAAATTGAGGCGAAATGACAAGCCCCGGATACCGGAGGTGCCCGCTTTATTTTACTAATCCTGATGTGCGACCGCACGTATGCGGCATTCGACTTTTGATATAAGCAGCTGCAATAGCTGTGACGATAGCTCTGAATAGCTTCGATGATAGCCAACTCTGATTAGCTGCAAATGTGATACCACGGGTCACTAATTTGACCCAAGGATTGATACAACGAGTCACCTGTTTAACTCAAATATCGATAAGATGATGATTCGTTAGTGACTCGCAAACTGATGTAATGATGAGCTGTATGCGACTCATAAATGATATAAAGGTCAATCACTAGGTGACTCATAAAATGATATGACAATAAGTCGGCGATGATTCATAAAGTGATATAATGGTAAATCATGAGATGATATAATGAGTCCCCAAATATCAATGCTTGAATATGTAATGGTGACATTGGTGTATTAAGAAACCGTTTGTCAGATGCAACTAAAAGCTAATTTCGCAATAAATCATGCAAGATATAAAAAGAGCTTCACTTTGATAGATATAATGAGCTAAAAAGAACTCGATTTTAATAAATCCAATACGGGTTGTAAGACCCTACTTTAAAAAGTGGATGTAATTAAGCATTCAATATGATCTGAATTTAAAGCCTGCGGCATGATATAATTTTAATCGCAGAGATATTGATAAGCCCCGAGATAAACTCGAAGGAGAAATTTAATCTTAACTGATAAAAATAAAAGGTTGTGAAAGTTGAGCATGGTAGTAACTTATCTTGTTTTTATTCTCCGTTGATGACGCGGTATGATCCGTGACCGTAGACGTCGGTTCATCGAAGATGAAGTACCGTCATGGTATTTGAAATCAACCACGGCGAATCGGCGAAGCCGTGATAATCACGATATATGCGAAGCCAACTGTGGTATGAAGTTGTAATCATCGTGCGGCGGAGCCGAAGCTGGCCGCAGCGCAGCGGAGCTATCCATCTGTGGAAGTGAAACCGACCACGGAGAATCGTCGATGGTTACGGCGGCGGAGTAGAAGCCGCCATTGTGGAGTTGATTAAGCGGGTAGGCCAACGAATTTTTCGACGATGTTCTCGCTCAGATTTGTAACTATTGACCGTGGCGGGTGAAGTCAAGGCTGTCCGAAGCTGCGTTGATGACAACTGTGGCGGAGAGAAGGTTGCCAGCAATGAGTCGCTGATTTTTTGAATATCCCGCGCGCTGATGACTAGAACTGAGCGCATCTTCCAAACCCCCTTCTTTAACTGAGCGCATCTTCCAAACCCCCTTCTTTTTTTTCATGTGGTGCTGGTCCATTCAATGGCCTAGCAGCTCACGTACCACCCATAGCTCCTTTTTATGTGCGTGATTGCAGTGCCATGTAGCTAGCGACTCCAAATTTCTTCACTTGTTATTTTCCTCGATCCGTGTGCGAGTTAAATGTTCCATGGTCTTGACAAACGATTTGCTCTTGTCCACTGTGTGCGACTCAAAAGAGTACTAGCTGCTATGCAATCTTTACGGATTTAAGCTGACCTTTGCATGCATCGATCAGTAACAGCTCCGGGCTGTTGGCTTCTTTTTTTTATTGGAGAGCTTTGATTTCTCTGTAGCGATCCACCGATTCTGGCTTCGCTCAGTAGACGTGGCTTTATTAATTCTCCTGCGTTAGCATTTGGTCCTTGTCTCTTTCCTTTTTTCCATAAGTCGCTTGATATTTTCTAAGCCGCTCACAGCTAGGTCATCAAACAAAACTTGTCCGGCCGGCTGACTCAAACGACGAGTTGTCTTTCATCTTGTTTTTCTTTCTAGTTCCATGTAACTTTTCTTGCATGGACCTGTTCCAACACGATGTTGTGGCCTTTTTTCCATCGCAGGAAACATCAATGCGGGGTAGCCACCGGGTCCTAATCTGATTCCAACTATACGTGCATGTCCTTGTACTGCTTCAAGTCGGCGATGAATAATTCCACCTCTTGTCCGATTTCTGATAGTATTGGATGTGAGCCGCACACGGAAAGATGCCGAACAACCTGGATTTTGGTAGCCGCACACGAGGACGATGTTGATGTCAAGCCCCGGGTGCTAGTACGGCGAGTCGCGATGGAGATATCGCCAGCGGTGGATTCACGAACTTGCCTCGATATAAAACTAGTTGCAGTGAACGGGCCGCTGACGGAGATCTAACCGTTGGAATTGTCTCAAATTTGTTGGAGGTCTTCGCGATTGTATTCCGCAATGTTTCACCGGAGGGATCTTCGAATTGAAGTCTGAGTCGGCCACGGGAATTGTTTTCCCAAGATCGCGCGGAGTTTCGTCAGGCTCCGACGGGAGTTAGCGTATGAGTCGCCCAGGGAGATCCAGCCGTTGGAATCCAACGAAATTTTACCGGCTGCTGGGTAACCCGATTACGCATCTTTCCACCGAAGGGATCGTCGAGATGAGTTCTGAGTCGCCGTCGGTGGTGTCTGCAACACGGACGTTTACTGCTGCCTTGCAGTCTAGATGTAGATCTTGATAACGCCGAGTTGCTTGAATCGGCGCGGCGATAAAGCCGCCGAGATTGTTGAAGTCACCGAGCTTGAATCGACGACGAGAACCTCCGCCCCTGGCACAGATCCAGCGCGGAACATGACGCTCTTGACCGCTGGCCCCACGGTGGGCGCCAACTGTCGTGGGTTTGTCACGTCAGATGTCATGAATGACTTCGTAGGTGTGGGATTGCGCGAGTTGAGCGTCTCCGAGCTTAAGATCGCAGGGTACGAGGAAGACAATGTTTTTTACCCAGGTTCGGCCACTCAATGTGAGGTAAAGACCTACTTCCTGCCTACCCTAGTTTGGTATTGATATGATATATGTGGTGTTACAATGGTGGCGATCCGATCTGGGAACTCGCCGTAAAAGATATGGTTTTTTTTTCTAGCTTGTTGTCTAAGTCCTGCGAGTCCTCTTTATATAACCAGAGGCTCGTCAGGTTACAATGGTATTAATTGGAGACTACTCTTCGTGCCTTCCAAGTTAAGTTATCTCCAATCTTCTGGATCCTTCTCACAGCATGCTGCGACTCTTCGTGTAAGCCCAATGGTGGTGCGATTGTGAATAAGTCGCTCTTTGCCTGAATAAGTCGCGGGATAATTCCCCCGACAACCGCTACCTCCTCATCGCCGCCGGCTGGCACCCCACGCACACCTAGGCTATATACACACCGGGATCCATGGATTCCCCGTCCTCCCGCCGCCGAAGCGGCCGCCGGAGGGCGAGGGATCCGACGAATCGCCGGCGGCGAGCTGGCGTGTGCGGTTTCGCCCAAGAAATCGCCTTTCTGCACTGTAGATGGGGAAAGGGATGAGGTCCAAGCTCTTTTTGCGTATTAGACTTAGTACGTACTTAGTAGTACAATTGTCAAGGTAGTTAGCTAGGAATACATGCATGATCTATAGGTGGAGCATCGAGCATGCCCTTCAAAATGGTCCTCTCTCCTTAAGTGCATGCACTCGTTCCATGGCAGTAGCGACTAAGAATTTCAACATTCTCCCTGGAGACAGACTCAGACAAAGTCAAACTGCGACAACGACGAGGATGACGACGCACGCGCAGCTACCGCCTAGCGAGACTGATCAGTCACCAGACACGAACAAAAACACAAAGTTTAGCTAGCCTCGACAAGGGTCGCGACCTAGATCGATGAAGTGTACGCACGCAAGCACCACCTGGAGATAATTATGGCACAAAATGGCTTTATCAGGTCTGGTATATGCTTTCCTTGGCCACAATTCCAAAGCACTCTCGACGTATGAACCTTTTCGACCAAGTCCAACTTTGTGGCGCCCCTGGACCGCAACCCAGGTCACACTACTGGCTACTGCCTTATATAAACTCGTCGTCTCCAGCCTTCACTTGGTGTGAGTGCTTTGGTATGCAAGAAAAAAGTGATATTGATCGCGCAAGTAAAGGTTTCAGGTGTAAAAACATGTTAGTGCGCTGGCTTGACCAGGAGAAAATGTGGGCAGGTAAACTAACTAGTCCGTGCGCGTGTTTTTACTCGATCGATTGGACCGTCGTATCCCTGTCATATATATTTATAAGCGAAAAAAAAGCATTTGAACGAAGTTGATGGAACACTAAGTATTTTCATCTTAATACTAGTGGCACGAAAAAGAAGAACTACATTTCAGTTTTACAATACAATGGGGATGAAGTGCTCGGAGATGATAATCTGATTAATTAAGCATGTGACCGATTTATACAATAATTTGTTTCGGTATTGCTGGGATGGAAGGAAAAGTGATATTGATCGCGCAAGTAAAGGTTTCAGGTGTAAAAATATGTTAGTGCACTAGCTTGACCAGGAGAAAATGTGCGCAGTAAATGAGTAAACTAAATATCCCGTGTGCGTGTTATTACTCTATCCACCTGAGTTGTATCCCCTGTCATATATATTTTTAAGAAGAAAATAGCGTTGTCCTTTCATTTATTAAAATATGTAAGAAAGCAACATAAAGAGGTCGAAAAACAAAAACAGTGACAACAAAAGGCTTTTCTCTTACATTGAGGAACTCAAGTGCTTCGCACCCGCGCGGCTCCAAAAGGCCGCTTCTTTCTCTAAAGCATCATTGATCACTGGAGAGTTTATGTACGACGAAAAAAAACATGCATTCTGCTCCTTCCAAATCTCACATAAAACTATCATGCCTAAGATGCAAGTGCCTTACTTAATTGTTTGTACTCTCTCTCCATTCCTATAAACACTACGCCTCATTTACTCGGTGTCCGGGACGCTCAACAAAGCCAGTTTTGCACTTGGCAAAGTCTTTGTCTGAGTGTTACACATGGCAAAAAACACTCGCATAGGACTTGTAGGCAAAGGGTTTTTTACCAAGTATTTTTCGTCGGGTACTTAGCAAAAAAAAATGCACGATAGAGACGGTTGTGCCACGTGCAATGGTGGTTTACGGAGTGTCAGACAGAAGACACTCGGCAAATCTATGTGCCATGGAATGTCAAGTTCACAGGTTCGTGCCACATGTTCCCTTTGTCGAGTGTAGCACTCAACAATGTCCTAGTTCCCGAGTGTAACACTCAGCAAAGAGGTGACAAACTTTTTTTATTTTTGCAATAATTACTACGTTACAAAATATTCAAATATACATATGTATTCACACCAGTTCATAATACGCACACATCACATACTAGTAAAATGATCCAGAACGGCAATATGATTACAAATCACATATATAGCACTAAATCACAACAAAGAAGCATAAGATAATCGTCGAAGCTTAACAAATGACCAAAGCACACACTAATATCCATAATTTGTATAGTTACCATATTCATGATGGGCGGATCTCCCCTTAGGGCGAGAGGTAGGGTGACTGCCTTGATTTTTTAGTGAAAATGTTTAGATACACGTGTTTATTATACACGTGTTTTTCTAGACAATTTGAGTACCCGTACGTCAAAACAAACTCTGTGTAACAAAGTTATGCCTAGTTTAGTGAATACCATACGATGACAAGACGGGGTCAGGAGGGGTGGAGGGCACCTCGCCGGAGGAAACCTGCGGCTCGAGCTGGATCATCGCATGTCGTGTGTACGAGTAGCTACTACTTAAGCTAACACGTGGATGGGTTGTTTAGGAATGTCAACAAAGGCGGCCGCGCCCGCGCTAACGATCGATCGAGAGGAAGGCGAACAGAATGCTGGATTGCTGATGCCCTGGCCAGTGCGCGCGCATATACTGTACGTGCAAACGTGGGGAACAAAATGCTGTGTGAAGCCCGCCACGAGGGCCATGGACACAGAGCAAGGAGATATGACACGATGGCGGCGCGCCGGCGCCCGGCGACGACACGGCGGTGCGAACGATCACCGGCCGCGCGCGTCTGCGTATAGGGCCAGCCGGCCGATGGTTTGTGTACATCCGCACCGTGGCGAAAACGGATTTTCTCCAACCCATTGTGCGCACAACCCGTATCTCGGGCCGTCCGTTTCCGTGATTGAACGGTCGAGATTTAATGTTGGATGCGTTGAATGTTCAACTCATTTAACGGCAAATCTAGACCGTTCAATCGCAAAAATAGATCGCCGAGACACGGGTTGTGCGCACAATGGGTTGGAGAAGGCTGTCCGTTTCCGTGATTGAACGGTCGATTTTATAACCGCCACCGTGGCCCCTGGATAGCTCGGATAAAGCTAACGTCAGCACGACGTTGTGTCCAGCAGCACCGGCAGCCAGCAGGTCCATTGTTCACATGGTGCAGGAGGATTAAATTTGACATGCTCGAATCTGTAACTTTCTCGTTTCTCGGCCATGCACGCGTCACCCTGCTTCTCCAACCTTCACTTCCTGTCTCCATCAGACATAAGAGTACTCTAACTTGAGACTGATTCCCTGGCCGGCGAAGCATGCGGTCGTTTGAATTTGCGCCGTTATGAAAGAAAAAAACAGAGATAAAATAAAATAACTAAACGCGGATCACCAAGGAGACCGAGAGGTACGTTTGAATCTGTACTCTAACTTAAGACTGTTCTTCCCTACGATCATCAGCCTTCAAATGAAGCGCAAACGACCCTCTGCAGCCTTGCTTTTCACGACAAGGCATAGCCGCATAGGTGAGGTAGAGGTGTTATATTAGCACGACAGGAATAGATTTAGAACGTGCAGGTTAGTGCATTCGTAAATTAAGCCCTCATAAATCATAACTCTACCCTATTCAGCCTTGCTACTTCAACCTTTCTTGAATTAGCAATCCAACAAAAGATATTGCAGTCAAGAGACCCACCGACCGGGAAGCGAACAAGCGTGCATTCTCCCCTTGCAATACTAATACTAAAAACCAATACTAATGCTAAAGCGTGCGTTATCCTGACCAAAGTGTGATTCGCGACACAGACATATGTGATTTGCGGTAGCTGCAAGGAAGAGGTTGAACAAAGTAAACAATGCATTAACACTAGATTATGTGCAACGGTCACGTCATGCAGATCACCGAATTATTAGTGAACTGGACGTTTTGGTTTTATAAAAATTTAGCCCACTCATGGACATAGTAAAGAGGCCGTTGTATTATCCAAAATCTTCAGACAACGGTCTAAATCCTTGTCGTCTTGACCGCTAATTTGTCTTTCAGCCTGTTACCGCTTAATAAGAAGAGAACAAAATGATCCTGTATTGTTTTCTGCTCATACAGTTGAGATTTCCGCCGCATTCCAATTTCAGCAGCGGATCCAACAACATCGCAATCACATTTCGAGAGAAGCATGTATTTGTGAGTCATCGTGCTGACGGAAGCATGAATTAGTCCAGCAAGTACTTACATTTGTCATCTGAAATTTGGAAAGACTGTTGATCAGCTAAAGTCTAGACTGCAGAGTTTTCCGTGGCTTGTTGCGTCCGTGTCACATTTCAAAGAATGTGCAAGTCTGAAATGACAGTTGTCGGCCGGCAGTGTGAGAACTAGAGAAGAAGAAAGGAAAAGGTGCCTCCTTCCCGTTCCCCGTCTACAGTAGAGAGGGGCGGAAAGAAAGGCGACTCCAAGCTCTCCTCCTCTCGCCGGCAGATCCGCGCTCCCCTCCGCCTCCGGTCGCCGTTCCGGCACCGTGAGGTGGGGGGAGCTCGGGCTCTTGCTCGGGTGTAGATAGGTAGTAGTTTGGTAGGTGTGAGTGCCCTTGCGTCGTTGTCGAGGACGGAGGCGATGGCGGCGGTGTGTTGGGCGTGGTGCTCCCCCTTCTTCCCCCGTTCCGGCCTCGTCGCTGGGGAGGTCGTGGAGCTGTTTGGTCGGACCTCCTTCTCCTTCTTTGCTCTTCTGGACGGCCGTGGTGGCGGGGGAGGAGCAGCGGGAGGTGGGAGTTCTGTTTTTGGTGCTCGTGTTGCAGGTGGTTTTCTTCGGTGCTCCTACTCCGGCCGGCCGTGGTGGCGAGGGGAGTGGTGCCTGGAGGTGGTGTGCTGGTCGCGGTGGTTGGCCTGGACGGTGTAACATCCCAAATCTGTAACCCTGTTTTATTAGTCAAAAATGTGGGCCAACAAAAACTTTTGTTATTTTTGTGTGTGCTTGCTTGTGTTGGATTGTTTGCTAAAACAAAAATATAAAGAAAAGAAAAGAAACTTAATAAAAAGTTCCCACATAAAATCATGTGACCAAAAGTCACACAAAAAAAAAAAAATTCATCTTATCAAGAAAATAAAATTTTATCTTCAAAACAAATTCAGAGGGGTGACATGTGATCACTCCCACTTACCCTTATATTCTTTTCCCTCTCTCTATTTTAAATTCTATTCTAAACCCTATTTTTTTCAAATTTCCCAAATGTTTCTTTAACTTTGGGAAATCCTCAAAATCACCAAGCAACACTCCCAAATAAAATCATCCAGTGGTATCCCCAACCTTGGAAAAATATTTGGAAGCAAGTATAAAAAGAAAATTCAAAATTTCAAATTTGGTTTTGGTTCGGGAGTTTGATCGAACACATGGTGGTCACCACCGTGTTCATCTCTGAACCGAAATTCAACTTCCAAATTCGAGCTCGATTTTGAGCAATCGAGCTGTCCAGTAGCATCCACTCCCTCACCTCCCCTCACTCACTCAAAGCAATGCGTTGGACACAAGCCAGTTGACCCGGAGGAGGCCAGCCGCCTGCGCCACGCCATTGCCGTCCTTGCCGAGCTCCAATCAGTCGATGGGATGGATCCCTGCATCCATTGCTTGCTCCACACCTCTCCCTCACTCTCCTCGATCATCTGAGCAAGAGAGAGACGTGCTCATTGACCCAGAGCTGGTGTGTGGGCGACGCCACGCCACTGCCGGCCATGGCACGCTGCCGCACGGGTCACCTCCGTGGAGGGGGACGACGCGACCGTGAGGCGACGCCGCGCTGCGTCCACCGCACCACACTCCACCCCCTGCTCCTGCTCGACGAGACAACGCCGCCGCAGACACTCGCTAGCGTGCTCACCGTCCATGCCGTACACGCCGCTCGCCGTGGCGGGCCGCGCACGGCATCGCAGCACGCCGCGCTACCCCTGTCTCCCCCTGCCCAGCTGACCACCCCTGCAGCACCCCCTAGCTCCAAGCTACCTCTTAGACGCCTCCAGCCGGACCCCGCACCCCTCCTACCCCCTCTGCACCTCCGCGCCATCGATGGCCGTGAGGGCAGCTCCCTATAAAAGCCGCCTCGCACCACCCCTTCTTCCCACACCTCGCCACCACCTCTCCCTCACACCCCTCACTCCAGTGCATCGCCAGGAGGGCGAGCATTGCATCCCAGCCGCCGTGCACAAGCACGGCAGTGCGCTGCCACGTCGAGGAAGAGGCCGACCACGGCCAGGTCGCGCCCCTCTTCCCCTGCTCTCTCTCTGGCCCTGCTCGCACCACCATTACCCCCTCACTCACCCGCTGCATTTTGCCGGTGTTTCTTGCACAGCAGAGCCGCGGAGGACTCGCCGGAGTTGAACCACGGCCGCGGAGAAGGTGCTGACCACGCCGCTGTCGTTTGGAGCCGTCCCAGCACCCGCAACGCACCCCAGTGCTTCCCCACTCCCTCCGCCGTCTTCCTGCGTCATCTCCGCCACCTCCCGTGCCCCCAGGTGAGCTGTCCGTGCTCGTCACCGTCGCCGGCGCGACGGCACCGCCCGTTTCTGGTCGTCGCCGTTCGCGACCGATGTGGGCCGTTGGATCTGGATCCAACGGTAGCTTACCGGTTCGTTTCGTTTAGACGCCGACAGGCGGGACCCACCGTCAGCGTTTTAAACATTATCCACACGCGGGAATTTTCCACTGAGTCACTGACCACCCGACCCCACATGTCATAGTTTTAAACATTATCCAGAGGAGATGTTTTTCCTAATTCTTTTTCTCTGGATAAATCAGTACTGGACCTAGTTTAGAAATTCATTATCTCGAGTTCTAGGAATCCAAATAAATCAAACTCAACTGTTCTGGAAAGCTTATGAAATTCTTTAACTCACAAAAGTGGTCTCATCTCATTTAAATAAATAATAAAAAGGTATTAATAAAAATGCCCCAGAAGGTTCAAAACACCAAACCATTTGTTTCTGGAGTTATATTAGTCCAAATAACCTGAAACCAATTTTGGTAGCTTTGTATTAGGATCCATTAGCTCCCCAATTTTTGGTAGAATTTTTGGAACAGTTTAGAATCCTTAGCATTTGGTTGAACTTTAGTAAACCCTTCTGCACTAAATCAATTAGTGTGAATTAATGGTAGGTCCTTTTAAGCTCAAACCAATTTTGTTAGGTCACATTCACCAAGGTTAGCTACCCCTAAAAGGGTTTAATTTTTGAGCAACCTAATTTTGTGGCTAAAACTTGTTTGAAAACCTTCTGAACTAAAACAAATGTGTAGGGAGTTTGGTAACTCCAAAGGACCCAATCCAATTGGGTGATCTTCTACACATCAGTAGCTACCCATAGAATTTAGTTTGAATTTTTGTGACAAACATAGATTAAATGGTGAATTAATTGGTGTCCAACTAGATTCTGCCTTAGTTTGAAAATAATTAATTAAAGATTAATTTAATTAAATTAAAACCACCTTGTGTTGCTTGATGTGTGCAGTAGCTACTTGTAGCATTTGTGATTGTAATGATGTGATGATGCTTGAGCTAGTGTAGTGATTGTTTGTCCTGCTTGTTTAACGTTTAGACGATACCGTTGACGGATTCATCGAGGAAGGAGGTTTCGCTGAACCCGAAGATCAGGACCAGTACCACTTTGTTGAGCAAGGCAAGCTACTTCACTGAGCTTGCACCTATATACATCTATTTTGATTTACCTGTTTTACTATAACTAGCATAAATGATTTATGTGGTGTTTGCCACGAAAGCTATGACTTTGAAAACCCTTTTCCAAAATACAAGTAGATTCTTGAGACACCCGATATAGAGGTGTCAATGGTCTACAACGATTTCGAAATGAATTTGTTTTACTCCAAAGCCTTCTATGAAAATCTTTTGGTGGGATTACGAACCACCCAAGTTTGACTAAAAGTATTTTGCTATGAGAATTGGAAATGATTGTGAAAACCTTTTCAAAAGTTTATGAAAAACTATTTTGCCACTCTATGTAGAAATATCAGTTTGTTTAAATAAAACTATAGGATGGGAAAAACATTGTTTATTCAAAACTCCTTTGAAAATCCTTGGATGAATTATGGTATGCCGAGATGTCGGTGATGAAATTGAGAAGTGGTGAATGGTGATGTTTCTGAAAAATGCACATTGTGTCCTGGTACTTACCGAACAACCAATAACCTGTGCGACCACATTTACCCACATATGGCAAGGGCGTAGTCATATAATTTGCTCGTGTTAGTACTGGATGCCTCAATAACGAGGAGAACCTCGTTCCATGAGGGGATGGTCTGAGGACCTACCCCCTGACCTGGGTCCTCTTCATTGAAGTCTACCGGAAGCCGGTATGAGCGTGTCGGAGGAAGAGGATTGAAGGGCTCCCTTGGGTCCGCCGGGCAGAACTACGAGTCCCCACACTTAGTTTCTGAGGATTTGAGTGTCGGTGGAAAGTGTCGTAGCGGCAGGGTCCTATACTAGCATGAGCAAAGGACAGGCTATGGCCGGGAACTCAACTTCGCATACCTCTGGTATGGCGGGACGTGGCTGACACGATGAGTGACCGGATGGGTGTGGGAAAAGCGTGCTACCTCTGCAGAGGGTAAAACTATTCGAATAGCCGAGTCCTCGGATATGGACAGTTGGGAAGAACTGCTAAGGCCATGTGCAAGTTTTACAAAGTTTTGAGTTTGAAAGGAAAATGAAGTGAAGATTGTTTTAGGCAACTATACCGAGGGGGTGGTATGATGTTGCTGGAAAATAAGTGACCAGGATGGGGCTGTGGACAAGACGGTGATTTTCGAGGAAAAAGTTTTAAAAGAGAATTCTTACCTTTTTAAATAAAGGGTATATTTTCGAGAAAAAGGTTTAAAAAGACTTCTTACCTTTTTCAACCAAAAATAGTGAGAAAACTACTTTCCAAAAAGGGTTGTTTCCAACCCCGGTATTGAGAAATTACTTTCCAAAATGTTTTGTCTTCAACAAGATTAAAAGATCTACTCTTCCCTTTTCAATAACGGTATAGAGATGTTTTGTTCTAAAAATAAAGGTATTATTGAAAGATTATCAAAACTAGTGCATGCTCAAGTTGGGGTAGTTTGCGAGTACAATCAAATGTACTCATATTGGTTTCGTCCCTGGCTATTGTCTTAGCCAGATTTTGGAAGAAGAAGCAGTTCGAAGAAGAGGAGTTCACTGGCGTCTTTGCGAACTAGGGCGCTTCCCAGTCAGCTGCCTGTAGGGTTAAGGCGAATGACTTGGGCTCCACGTTGTTTGGTGATTTTCCGCTGCAAGTACCTGTTGAAGCTTATGACTTCAATCACGTAAGTATTCCTATTCGGTATTTATGGATGTTCTGTGATACCAATTCGAGTTATGTGCAGCAACAGACTGATCACGGGATTGTTGCAGGAAACATAACGAGTATCTCGGGTACTTAATCCGGGGTCCTCACAGACTTGGTATCAGAGCCATCCTGACTGTAACAGACCTTAGTTAGCATGGACGTTAGTTAGGAAGAGAATATTTTGTTAAAAATATGTTAACACCAAAAATATATCCTTATCTAGGGAAGTCCAAAAATGACTCCCGCTCTTTTCGTCTTCTCAAATTATTTCTGAGTCTTACCTTTCTATTTTAAATTTTACCAAGGTTTTCTCTACTCCTTCTTACCTGTTCAAAATACTTGACGATGAACCCAAAAGAGACCTAATTAGCTAGCACCTACAAAGAAGAAGCAACCATCTCAAATACTCAACATTCAACATCAAGTTCATTGATCTACAAATGCCAATCTCATCGATATCAACAAGGCAAGAGACTTCTGAAGACTTTCATTCAACGTCAACCATTCTACTCCAGTGGCAACCCCAATCCCAAGTATACCAGCTGAAGCCCGAGGTGATGAAATGGAGACTTCGTCAACTAATTATAACCAAGGCCCCTAGGGAACTTTAGTATACTACCCACTATCACGAGTATTAGGCGTACACCGATACCACATATACCTTGTGTGTTTATTGTTTGTTTGTGACGTTCCCCTACAGTGAGTCAACGGATTTGACCCATCCCTGCCTAACCGGCATGGCCAGGCGTCAGTTCACAGTAGAGTACAGTAAGACTTGTCCCCACTACCTGAGAGACGCTCACCAGGTTCTTCCAATAGAAAGGAGCCGACACAACCTAGCCTATATAAGGTCCCGTTCCATCTGCCATCTATATCCACCCTCACTCACCGTCCATAGCAACCCAACTCCCCTGAGGCAGGAATCCCGTGTTCTTATCCTTTCTCCCGAGCCAAAGCCACCCAATGGCAAACCCCAGGGTCATTCTGGAAACCACTGCCGAAGATCATGGCGGGTTTCCACTGATGCTTTGGAAGGCCGTCTGCCATATTCTTGCTAACCCTGCTCGCCCCCGATATGTGGTGTTAGAGAACTCCCTCCCGCCTGCTGGGCGTGAATTCCAAGTCGACGTGCACATCAACTCGTGTCCGTTGGGCACAAGTCAGGCCTACTTGATCCATGGTAGGAGCATGCCTACTCTAGATCAAGCCCTCCAGGTAGCAGCCTGGGAAGGCCTTGTCCGTCTCCGGTATGCAGAACCGGCGATGGCGCAGAGTCGAGCTTTCCAACTTCTTCCCGTCACTCCTCCGCTTGGAGTGGAGCCTGCTCAAATTCCCATCGGTAGGGAAGTCGACCCTGCCGTAATCACCCTGGTTACTTACGGAGCCTCAATGACAAGATTTTTCCACTCCCTGATGGCGGAACTCATAATTACAAGGCGCCACCTTGGTCGAGCCCACCTGGAACTAAGTCGAGCAAGGAACCTACCCACCTCCCACCGTGGGCAAGCTCAGGAAGCAAGACAGTCGATCCTAGATGATTTGCTGGACCATAGTGTTGATGCATCTGTGACGCAAGCCCTAGCCCGAGTTCAGCAGCCACCCCAGGAGCAAGGTGTAGTCTCCGAAGGCGTGTCTGTAGTTCCCTACCCCGTGGAAGATGGAGATGTGGACACCACTCTTTGTCTCGGCCGCGCTTCACCGACTCCTAGAACCTCTTAGGCAGAAGAACCCAGGTTTAGTCAGCCTGACCAGCGTTTGTATGTTTGTGCGTGTGGAGCAACAAAGTTGTTAGTCTGTTGTTTGGTGTTGTTTGTTTTCTCGTGTTTCTTGTAATGCAAGTTGTTGTCTGTTTCCCGGCTGATGTAAATCAGCCGGAATAAAAACTTGGTGTTCTTATCATCTTGTTAACCACTTGGTTGACACCTGATGGAATGTCATGCTTTTTCTTCAGTTAAAAGTTTTAAAAAGAAACAACAGATCACTTAAACCAGGAACCGTATGTGACCCCAGACGCATACCCCTGGGAATTAATGCAAACTTTAAATAGTACTATTTTGTATATGCAAATTATTTTGTGTGTGGTTTCCTACATGCTTCTCCCACAAGGTTCCTCACCCAATATGAACCTTGTGCATTTTGCATGTTAAAGAAAGGGGCCCGAGCCCTCCACGAGATGTAACCCTCGCAAGCCGTAGAATGCTTGCTGGGAGTCAATGCTCGCTGGAACACAGAAGGACTTCTTGTAGGGTGTTTTTAGTTGTCGTGTTCAGCCTATATGGTTGAAATGTGTGCTGCCACTGCAAATGATTGAGACCATATAATGCAGTGTTATTTTCCCTTAAAAATATATGTATTTCTCACCAAAGCAAGGTTACTCTAGTACCTCTGCATCCTATCTGTGCTGCAAGACCAGAGTCATGACAACCCAGAAGATTTCGACAATGCAAATCTTGTCCCAGGTCATCAGCAAAGACAAGATCAATACAACTACGGAGTGCAGTACAGAAGCGAGAATTTCAGAAAAACAAACAGAGGATACAGACTCTACTCCTACGAAGAACACTGCCAGTACTCAGCAACGGCACCCCAGAGATTCCTACTCCCTCTCGAGCTCCATGACGCCACCAGAGGATGAGCCTGGCTCACTCAGAGCCGAGTCGCGCGCCGCGCGACGGCGACAGACGGCTCGAGCAGCCTGCGCACCTCCAGCGGGAAGGTCTGCCACCTCATCCGCCGGCACTGCAGCTGGTACCTCCACCACAGCCCGCTCCACCGCCGCCGCAAGCTCCTCCACCGCAGCTGGCCCCTCCGCCGCATCTGGCTCCTCCGGCGCCGCTTGCGCCACCGTCGCAGCACCAGCCCCAGCGCCAGAACACAAATTGCACAAGGCCACGGCTAAGAGGACCACTGCTACAAACAGCAGGCTGTACACCATCGAAATCAAGAACACGAAGAGCACGAAGATGAAGAAGCCCTCGAGGATACCCGCATCCTCCATCGCATCAACGTAGGCTCTGAAGAAATCACTAGTGAAGCCCATGGTGGCGATGCGATAGGAAAAATGTTTTCGAAGGTTACTAATTTATAACCAGAGCTCGGATGCCGCTCCTCGACACCGCTTTGCGAGGGAAAGAAGAGGAATCCCGAGCAGTACTCGCCTTAATGGCGTGAAACCATCTAGGCGTCGTGTCCCAAAGCCGTGTCTGCCGCTGCATCGACGGACCGCACGCGCAGCAGTACCGCAGAGGAGTGCTTCGCGCACTAAGAGCTGGACAAGTACGAAGCCAAGGTGAGCAAGGAGGAAGAAGAGGAGGAAGGGAAGGAGAGGCTGCCAGGTGGACCTCGGTCCCACACGTCAGTGAGTAAGCGGTTGAACCCCGTGTTCTTCTACCCATTAATTCTAAAGCATGTCCCTCGCTTTCCCAGTTTCCTCTGCAAAAGAAAACCCCTCTGGGTAACCCAACCTCCAGTGTATCTTCGAGCCAGTTATTGGTGGCACAGATATTTTGGTATAAAAGAACCCCTGCTTTTCCCCAAAAACCCGTGCCCTCGTACTCTCCTGTACCCCTGGGCAAATCTCGAGGACGAGATTTATTCTTAAGGGGGGAAGGATCTGTAACATCCCAAATCTGTAACCCTGTTTTATTAGTCAAAAATGTGGGCCAACAAAAACTTTTGTTATTTTTGTGTGTGCTTGCTTGTGTTGGATTGTTTGCTAAAACAAAAATATAAAGAAAAGAAAAGAAACTTAATAAAAAGTTCCCACATAAAATCATGTGACCAAAAGTCACACAAAAAAAAAATTCATCTTATCAAGAAAATAAAATTTTATCTTCAAAACAAATTCAGAGGGGTGACATGTGATCACTCCCACTTACCCTTATATTCTTTTCCCTCTCTCTATTTTAAATTCTATTCTAAACCCTATTTTTTTCAAATTTCCCAAATGTTTCTTTAACTTTGGGAAATCCTCAAAATCACCAAGCAACACTCCCAAATAAAATCATCCAGTGGTATCCCCAACCTTGGAAAAATATTTGGAAGCAAGTATAAAAAGAAAATTCAAATTTCAAATTTGGTTTTGGTTCGGGAGTTTGATCGAACACATGGTGGTCACCACCGTGTTCATCTCTGAACCGAAATTCAACTTCCAAATTCGAGCTCGATTTTGAGCAATCGAGCTGTCCAGTAGCATCCATCCACTCCCTCACTCACTCAAAGCAATGCGTTGGACGCAAGCCAGTTGACCCGGAGGAGGCCAGCCGCCTGCGCCACGCCATTGCCGTCCTTGCCGAGCTCCAATCAGTCGATGGGATGGATCCCTGCATCCATTGCTTGCTCCACACCTCTCCCTCACTCTCCTCGATCATCTGAGCAAGAGAGAGACGTGCTCATTGACCCAGAGCTGGTGTGTGGGCGACGCCACGCCACTGCCGGCCATGGCACGCTGCCGCACGGGTCACCTCCGTGGAGGGGGACGACGCGACCGTGAGGCGACGCCGCGCTGCGTCCACCGCACCACACTCCACCCCCTGCTCCTGCTCGACGAGACAACGCCGCCGCAGACACTCGCTAGCGTGCTCACCGTCCATGCCGTACACGCCGCTCGCCGTGGCGGGCCGCGCACGGCATCGCAGCACGCCGCGCTACCCCTGTCTCCCCCTGCCCAGCTGACCACCCCTGCAGCACCCCCTAGCTCCAAGCTACCTCTTAGACGCCTCCAGCCGGACCCCGCACCCCTCCTACCCCCTCTGCACCTCCGCGCCATCGATGGCCGTGAGGGCAGCTCCCTATAAAAGCCGCCTCGCACCACCCCTTCTTCCCACACCTCGCCACCACCTCTCCCTCACACCCCTCACTCCAGTGCATCGCCAGGAGGGCGAGCATTGCATCCCAGCCGCCGTGCACAAGCACGGCAGTGCGCTGCCACGTCGAGGAAGAGGCCGACCACGGCCAGGTCGCGCCCCTCTTCCCCTGCTCTCTCTCTGGCCCCTGCTCGCACCACCATTACCCCCTCACTCACCCGCTGCATTTTGCCGGTGTTTCTTGCACAGCAGAGCCGCGGAGGACTCGCCGGAGTTGAACCACGGCCGCGGAGAAGGTGCTGACCACGCCGCTGTCGTTTGGAGCCGTCCCAGCACCCGCAACGCACCCCAGTGCTTCCCCACTCCCTCCGCCGTCTTCCTGCGTCATCTCCGCCACCTCCCGTGCCCCCAGGTGAGCTGTCCGTGCTCGTCACCGTCGCCGGCGCGACGGCACCGCCCGTTTCTGGTCGTCGCCGTTCGCGACCGCTGTGGGCCGTTGGATCTGGATCCAACGGTAGCTTACCGGTTCGTTTCGTTTAGACGCCGACAGGCGGGACCCACCGTCAGCGTTTTAAACATTATCCACACGCGGGAATTTTCCACTGAGTCACTGACCACCCGACCCCACATGTCATAGTTTTAAACATTATCCAGAGGAGATGTTTTTCCTAATTCTTTTTCTCTGGATAAATCAGTACTGGACCTAGTTTAGAAATTCATTATCTCGAGTTCTAGGAATCCAAATAAATCAAACTCAACTGTTCTGGAAAGCTTATGAAATTCTTTAACTCACAAAAGTGGTCTCATCTCATTTAAATAAATAATAAAAGGTATTAATAAAAATGCCCCAGAAGGTTCAAAACACCAAACCATTTGTTTCTGGAGTTATATTAGTCCAAATAACCTGAAACCAATTTTGGTAGCTTTGTATTAGGATCCATTAGCTCCCCAATTTTTGGTAGAATTTTTGGAACAGTTTAGAATCCTTAGCATTTGGTTGAACTTTAGTAAACCCTTCTGCACTAAATCAATTAGTGTGAATTAATGGTAGGTCCATTAAGCTCAAACCAATTTTGTTAGGTCACATTCACCAAGGTTAGCTACCCCTAAAAGGGTTTAATTTTTAGAGCAACCTAATTTTTGGCTAAAACTTGTTTGAAAACCTTCTGGTAAAACAAATGTGTAGGGAGTTTGGTAACTCCAAAGGACTCAATCCAATTGGGTGATCTTCTACACATCAGTAGCTACCATAGAACTTAGTTTGAATTTTTGTGACAAACATAGATTAAATGGTGAATTAATTGGTGTCCAACTAGATTCTGCCTTAGTTTGAAAATAATTAATTAAAGATTAATTCAATTAAATTAAACCACCTTGTGTTGCTTGATGTGTGCAGTAGCTATTGTAGCATTTGTGATTGTAATGATGTGATGATGCTTGAGCTAGTGTAGTGATTGTTTGTCCTGCTTGTTTAACGTTTAGACGATACCGTTGACGGATTCATCGAGGAAGGAGGTTTCGCTGAACCCGAAGATCAGGACCAGTACCACTTTGTTGAGCAAGGCAAGCTACTTCACTGAGCTTGCACCTATATACATCTATTTTGATTTACCTGTTTTACTATAACTAGCATAAATGATTTATGTGGTGTTTGCCACGAAAGCTATGACTTTGAAAACCCTTTTCCAAAATACAAGTAGATTCTTGAGACACCCGATATAGAGGTGTCAATGGTCTACAACGATTTCGAAATGAATTTGTTTTACTCCAAAGCCTTCTATGAAAATCTTTTGGTGGGATTACGAACCACCCAAGTTTGACTAAAAGTATTTTGCTTTGAGAATTGGAAATGATTGTGAAAACCTTTTCAAAAGTTTATGAAAAACTATTTTGCCACTCTATGTAGAAATATCAGTTTGTTTAAATAAAACTATAGGATGGGAAAAACATTGTTTATTCAAAACTCCTTTGAAAATCCTTGGATGAATTATGGTATGCCGAGATGTCGGTGATGAAATTGAGAAGTGGTGAATGGTGATGTTTCTGAAAAATGCACATTGTGTCCTGGTACTTACCGAACAACCAATAACCTGTGCGACCACATTTACCCACATATGGCAAGGGCGTAGTCATATAATTTGCTCGTGTTAGTACTGGATGCCTCAATAACGAGGAGAACCTCGTTCCATGAGGGGATGGTCTGAGGACCTACCCCCTGACCTGGGTCCTCTTCATTGTAGACTACCGGAAGCCGGTATGAACGTGTCGGAGGAAGAGGATTGAAGGGCTCCCTTGGGTCCGCCGGGCAGAACTACGAGTCCCCACACTTAGTTTCTGAGGATTTGAGTGTCGGTGGAAAGTGTCGTAGCGGCAGGGTCCTATACTAGCATGAGCAAAGGACAGGCTATGGCCGGGAACTCAACTTCGCATACCTCTGGTATGGCGGGACGTGGCTGACACGATGAGTGACCGGATGGGTGTGGGAAAAGCGTGCTACCTCTGCAGAGGGTAAAACTATTCGAATAGCCGAGTCCTCGGATATGGACAGTTGGGAAGAACTGCTAAGACCATGTGCAAGTTTTACAAAGTTTTGAGTTTGAAAGGAAAATGAAGTGAAGATTGTTTTAGGCAACTATACCGAGGAGGTGGTATGATGTTGCTGGAAAATAAGTGACCAGGATGGGGCTGTGGACAAGACGGTGATTTTCGAGGAAAAAGTTTTAAAAGAGAATTCTTACCTTTTTAAATAAAGGGTATATTTTCGAGAAAAAGGTTTAAAAAGACTTCTTACCTTTTTCAACCAAAAATAGTGAGAAAACTACTTTCCAAAAAGGGTTGTTTCCAACCCCGGTATTGAGAAATTACTTTCCAAAATGTTTTGTCTTCAACAAGATTAAAAGATCTACTCTTCCCTTTTCAATAACGGTATAGAGATGTTTTGTTCTAAAAATAAAGGTATTATTGAAAGATTATCAAAACTAGTGCATGCTCAAGTTGGGGTAGTTTGCGAGTACAATCCAATGTACTCATATTGGTTTCGTCCCTGGCTATTGTCTTAGCCAGATTTTGGAAGAAGAAGCAGTTCGAAGAAGAGGAGTTCACTGGCGTCTTTGCGAACTAGGGCGCTTCCCAGTCAGCTGCTTGTAGGGTTAAGGCGAATGACTTGGGCTCCACGTTGTTTGGTGATTTTCCGCTGCAAGTACCTGTTGAAGCTTATGACTTCAATCACGTAAGTATTCCTATTCGGTATTTATGGATGTTCTGTGATACCAATTCGAGTTATGTGCAGCAACAGACTGATCACGGGATTGTTGCAGGAAACATAACGAGTATCTCGGGTACTTAATCCGGGGTCCTCACAGACGGCCCGGTGCCGGCTGGAGGTTTGGTGGTTGCTGGAAGTTGGTGTTCTGGCCGTACGCGTTCATCGCTTCTCAGTTCCGCCGCGCGGCGACGGACGGCTTCTGCGGTCTCCTGCAAGCTGTGGTGGCGCCTTCTTCTCGCCGGCGAGTGGTACGGCGGCGCCGTCGTCGTCTAGGTGTTTGGGGTGTGGTTTGGGATCCGATTGTAATTCCTTTCTGAGGCTTGGGGTGCTCTTTGCACTTTTCTGGGTCCCTCTGTAGTTTTCTTTATCTTTTGGACCTTTTTGTAAAAGTGTGCTGGGCTTCTTAATATATGCGTCGGATCCTCCTCAAAAAAAAAAAAAAAACTAGAGAAGAAGGTGCGGCAAGACGAGACATGCAGTGGATGACTCGGAGCCTCAGCTGGTGCATTCCCGCAGTCAAATTATTCCCATGGAATTAGTCGAAGTATTTTTTTTCTTTTGCAGGTTGAATTAGTCGAAGTAGAATGTGTGGCAAAACGAGACATACAGTAGACTTTTTTAGAGAAAATACAGTAGACATTTTTTGAGATGGAAATACAGTAGACTTCAGTGGGAAAGTCAGTGGTATTTTTTTTTTGAGGAATGGTAAATTGATGCTACCTCGGTAAGAAATGAAGGACATGTCTATGGATAGGAATTCAAAACTGTCTCAAGTCAAATCAGGCCAAGTCAAGTCCAGTTTATATAATCGTCAAAAAAACAAATCCAGTTTATATATCGCATGGGCATCGTTTGCTGGGCCGTTAGTGGGGCTATTTGAGCGGTTGTGTAAAAGTGCTGCGACACTTCTACTCAGGCCTGACCACGTTTCAACGGATTGTATCTTTCTCAGGCTCTGTTTATGGCTTCAGGCCTATCTTCAGATTCAAAGAACCAGCGAAATCAGGATGCACGTGAAAAAAAAATTACTTTCAGACGAAGAGAAACGGTGGAACTAAACCACCGCCGGCAAGGATTGATGGAAGCATCAACGAATCGTAAACATGAGTAGAGGCTGTCAAATCGCTTTATTAACACAAGACTACCTTTAAATAAGTGGCTGAGGCAGCAAAAGTTCCTTGACAGGCAACTAGGGCACTAGGCAAGTGACCCGCAGCCTTTTGGCTATGATTGGGTAACTTATTATGCTAGACTGCAAGTAGCATTACTCCTACATCACTGCTTATGGATGATAATCAAAGTGCCCCTATAAACAATGAGAACGTGTCGACACAAACATAGCCATCCACAAATCTAGACTGTTTAAGTTATCAAACAAGATCAAGTGTTGTCCTCGTCGCTACAAATTAGAAAAGAGTAGACAAAGGAGGGAGCAGCCTGATTAAACACAAGACAATGGTTTAGGAAGAAGAAAAAAATACTAACAAGTAATAGAGAACGACAGAAACTTTGCTTTAAAAACATAAAAGACATAAATTTCTGTCGTATAAGAACTTCATTTGGAGAGATAAATTGCAAATCATGGTGTCTGCGAAAATTATATAAGCATATGAAGGTCAAGTTCTTTTGGGGCTTCTCCAGGAAGCCGCCCTTCCCCAGCTTCGTGGAGAAGCGGCTCCCAAATTTAGCTAGGTTAAACTAGTTTGGTAGCCTAACCAATTTGGATATCGACTTCTCGAGGAAGCTAGGGGGAGAGCAGCTTCTCGGGGAAGCCGCCCTGGAAGTTGAAAGAAGTGGGCTGAAGAACTCAATAACTATAGAGTGTGTATTTTTCGGTGCAGTCCACTGATCAAATGAAAACCTTGGCTGAAAACAAATCCAGTCATGCATGTGGGCATGAGCTCCTCTCTCCTTCAGATTCTGTGGTTACCAACAATACTTTGTAAGATGCAGAAACAGACTTAGTTAGTAAAAGAGTCCTGGTATCAGCATCACCCTCTAGTAGTGAGGACAGTGATAAGATTTTCTCTTTACAAAAAGAAGGTCATCAGAAGGCAAATGGAAATGCCAAAAGCTACCCGAACCTGTCAATTAGGAGTAGTTTACTGGTTTAAGATAATATCCACTACACTCAATAGCATGTAGAGGTGTCCTTTGGCCCAATAAAGAAAACACCGTACAAAAGGCACCGTACTCTCCAAATATGCAGTGCACGCATAACATGGTGGACCGAATCATGAAATGCATCTTGCACACACAACGATCCACTGATTAAACAACAGACGCTGTACTGAAACTTCGTCATGACGAGTAATTACTGACCAAGGAGCTGGAAGAGTGCTCAGCCATTGAACATGCTGGGTTCATTTCAAATTAACACAGAATATTGCTAGTAGCGTATGGCCAGCTGTGAGGCTAATGGTGGAAAAGACACTCTGAAAGTTTTAAAAAAAGTGTTTGAAACTGTAGGTAGACTTGCTGTTAATGGCAGACCAAGAGATTGGTGCCTCACGTTGGAGTCGGTGTTTTGGGTAGTAGGTGCAGATGCACCTACTATGTAAAATATTTTTAATGTTTTTTCAAAATATTAAAAAATTATAGAAAAAAATTCGGATACACATTAGAACATTTCGTGTTAGCACAAAAAATGTCGTGGAGAAAAAACATTTTTTGTGGCCTGCGCAAAAAAGATAAAACAATGTCTCGTATAAAATCATTTTGGAGCGTCCAGATTTGTCTTTTTTGCACATGTCACAAAAAATGTTTTTTCTTCATGTAACTTTTTGTGCTAACATAAAATATCTTGAAGTATGTCCGAAATTTTTATTTTGAATTTTTTGACATTTTCAATTTTGTTTTTTGGACAGTGGGTGCATCTGCCCGTTATGGATTTCTGGCCTCAGATTAGTCTTTCTCAGTGACATACTGTATCAAGCAACCTAGTATTAGCACAATAATAACAGAAGCTCAAGTTCAATGAGTTTATCATCCACAAACAAATTACAGAAAATAAGCAGGTGCTCCAGTTCAATGTGTTTATCCCCAAACAAATTACAGAAAATAAGCAGCCGTAAGAAACAATGAGTTGCAACTGGCAAACATAAACTGTAGGGCAATACAACGAGGTAATCTGCATTAGTGGCAGCAACAATTGTGAAATTTGTGCGCACGCAAAGCATCCAGCAATTGTGAATTTGTAATGCAAAGTATCCAGTCGTCCATTTGAATCATACTGCAAACTATGGTGGTTGAGGAAAACAAACGCACTAGCACAAGTAAGTATGCATGTTAGTTAGTTAATTTGTTAGCAGATGTATGAGACATTACTTCATGATTGATGATATAAAACGAACATACATGTAAAGAAGCAAATGACATCAAGCAGTAAAACACCATCAAACTAAACTGAAGGGCAATACAACAAGGTAATCTGCAGTAGTTGCAGCAACAATGTGAATTTGTGCTAACGCAAAGCATCCAGCAATTGTGAATTTGTAATGCAAAGTATCAAGTCTTCGATTGGAATCATGCTCCAAACTATGGGGGTTGAGGAAAGCGCATGAGCAAAGGTAAGTATGCTCCATTTTCAATAAGTTTATCCGCAAGAAAATTACAGAAAATAAACAGGAGCTCCAGTTCAATGTGTTTATCCCCAAACAAATTACAGAAAATAAGCAGCCATAAGAAACAATGAGTTGCAACTCGCAAACATAAAGTGTATGGCAATACAACTGGCAAACAATGAGTTGCATTAGTTGCAGCAACAATTGTGAAATTTGTGCTAACGCAAAGCATCCAGCAATTGTGAATTTGTAATGGAAAGTATCCAGTGTTCCATTTGAATCATACTGCAAACTATGGTGGTTGAGGAAAACAAACGCACTAGTTGTAATGCAAAGTATCCAGTGTTCCATTTGAATCATACTGCAAACTATGGTGGTTGAGGAAAACAAACGCACTAGCACAAGTAAGTATGCATGTGAGTTAGTTAATTTGTTAGCAGATGTTTGAGACATTACTTCATGATTGATGATATAAGACGAACATTACATGTCAAGAAGCAAATGACATGAACCAGTAAAATATCATCAGTCTAGAATTACACTTCCAGTCCAAGCTAACTGTCGCTGTGGAGCAGCCAAAAACCTAATGAACCTCTCCTATTCCAATGGAGGATCCTAAATCTTAATGTACAGTTGCAACTCCAGTTCTATCTGAATTCTCCTATCATCTAATCACAAAAAACAACCCACCTCGCAGAGCACATTTTACACTGGGCAACAAATAAGCAGTTCCAAAAAAGAAAAACCATCTCAGTATGGCATAGCGTCGAGCACACTGCCCGCATCCTAGGAAGCTAATGGTAGAAGACGACGGGCGGGACCTTGAAGCTGGTATCCTTGAGGAAGGGGACTACCTGCGGGCTCTCGGCGAGGTCACGGTAGAAGGCATACTCCGCCTCGTAGTCGTGGAGGTCAAGCTCGTGCTTCTGGTTGCTGTGGTAGTGGTGCTTCGCATCGGCCGTTTTCCCGAACCCGAAGACGCTCACCCTGTCGCACGCCCCCACCGCGACCATGATGGCCTGCATCCCGGAGGAGTAGTGGAAGAGGGCGGCGTCGTGCGCGGCGTTCCATTCGTCGACGGGGCGGCCCGTCTCGGCGACGAATCGGCGGAGCGAGTAGTACTTGACGATGCGCGCGCAGAGGACGTCGAGGCGGGGGTCGGTGACGGAGATCGGGGCGGCGTGGGTGGCTGCGGAGGCGTTGCAGGCGGCGACGTCGAGGAAGTGGGAGGCCTGGCAGATGTAGAGGAGGATGGGGACGGCGTGGCCGTAGGGGTGGCAGAAGCAGCCGGGCGGCGCGCGCAGAGGTGGAGGATGTTGCTGTTGATGAAGGAGAGGTTGGTCCTGGCGCCGACGTGGGGAGCGTAGCCGGCGATGCGGGCGTTGTTGAGGCGGAAGACGGCGGCGTGGGAGTCGATGAGGGGGCCGTGGGCGGAGCGGAGGAGGACGCCGCTGTTGCCGACGACGGCGCAGGAGGGGATGCGGGTGGGGTGGGGGAGGGGGGGAGGGGAGGGAGCGGAGGACGGCCGGGTCGTAGCGGCGGAGGCGGTGCCAGGCGCGGAGCGCGCGGCGGAGGGATGGGTCGAGGTGGAGCTCGGAGCGCGGGAGCGGGTGGAGGAGGGGGTCGTGGTGGGAGTCGTGGCCGTGGCGGTGGACGGGGAACTGGTCGTGGTGGCGGAGGTGGTGCGGGTGGTGGAGCCTGTCGCGGCGCCAGGCGCGGGCGCGGGAGGAGGAGGGGAGGCGGCCCTCGAGCAGGTCGTCGACGTCGCGGCGCAGCGAGGGCTCGGAGCCGTCGACGGCGGCGAGGCGGAGGAGCGTGGCGTTGAGGCGCGCGGGATCGAGCGGCGGCGGCGTGGGGGAGAGAACGGGCGCGGGGCCCACCGCGCGGCGGAGGGCGGAGGGGAAGGAGGCCGCGCCGCAGAGCACGACGAGGAGGAGCGCCGCGAAGGGTCCCCGCAGCGGCCGCTTCATGGCCGCCGCCGCCGCGGGCTAGGTGGGCTGGGGCCGCCGCATCGGGGGTGGCGCATCCGAGGTCCAGGTGGCCGGGGGAGTGGGGACGGCGACTTGAAATGCGATGGATTGGAGTGGTGGGATTATATAGGTCGGAACGAGATTAGTTTGCGGTTGGTTGGACTTTGGGTTCGGGAACGGTGCGGGATCCAATGTGTTGGGTTCGGCCGTCACTCGGGGGAAGCAATGATTCTGATTGGAAAAAGTCCAAAATAAACCTGAACTCATAGATGAAAGCTAAATCAAACCCTAAACTTTCAATCTCTGAAATTGACACCCTGAACTTGCAATCCCGGTCTATTTTAAACCTTATATCTGTTTGGTACACCAGGAATGGCACAATCCCGGCCGGGATGACGTGCTACTCCCACTGACGATTATGGCCCACATGTCATATCCATCCCCTTCCTCAGCCCCCTGGCCACTTCGTGTCTCTCACCATGTCCCACCTCTCGGACTGGGATCCGACTTCAGTACATGAGTACATGAAGTCAGTGTGCGACTTTAGCCACTTCATCTCCATCCAATTTCAATCCAACGCCTCAGATTTGAGATAAAAATTCAAACTTTTTAGAAAAAATCGAAAAAATTCCAGAAAGTAGTATACGTTCTGTTATATATTCTGAGAAAGTTTCGTCACATTTGGATTACTGGTTTATGAAATAATAGCTTTTTAAGTTTAAAACATGAAAATCTATTTACTGATAAACCATTTATCCAAATGACTCCAAACTTTCTCAGAATATACAATGAGACATATACTACTTGCAGGAATTTTTTCAATTTTTTCTAAAAAGTTTAAATTTTTAGCCCAAATCTGAGCCGTTAGATTAAAATCGGATGGAGATAAAGGGCCTAAAGTCGCAAAGTGACTTCATGTAGCAAAGTCACTGGATCCCAGTCCCCACCTCTCACCGGTGGCGGCCAGCCATGACGACGCCCGTCCGTGCGAGTTCGCGCCCTAGCGCCCACCTACTGTGCCGCCGCCTGCCGAGGTGTTTGAGGCCTGCGCACCGACCGAAACGGCGAGCCGGTTGATTCTACCGCTAATCCCACACCAAATCTGGCTCAAATCGATGCACTCTAGCACCAAATCCCAACATGTGCTCTTAGGGCGTGTTTGGTAGACCGGGCGAACGCGCAGATTCTCAGCTCAACCTGCCTCAGCGACGTATCCGTTGTTTGTTAGCCCGGGTCGGGCCGTCTCGGCAGTGCCGTCCCCATGCGGAAAAGGGCTCTGGGCAGTGCCGGGTTGGGAAGCTCGAATCGAGCTTCTCACCTCGCCCAGGCTCGCCTCATCCCGCAGAACACTGTTCGCGTACACGGAGAGCGGGCGGCATCCCAGCCCGGTGCGATTTACTGTTCAGTTGCCCCCCCGCGTGCGCTCTCCGCGGAGGTCGCAACTCCTCCGCCGCGTCGTCCGGACCTCCGCCCCCTCCTCGGACGAGCTCCCGCGCACCTCCTCGGACGAGCTCCCGCGCGCCTCCGCGCGTCCTCCGCGCCGCCGCCGTCCCGCTGGCACGGAGACGGGCGGCACGGCCACGACGACGACCGGCGCGGCCGGCACGGAACGGAGAGCAGCACGGCCGCTTCCAGCCTCCCACGGCCGCCTCGTCCGCCGCCTCCTCGGACGAGCTCCCGCGCGCCTCCGCGCGTCCTCCGCGCCGCCGCCGTCCCGCTGGCACAGAGACGGGCGGCACGGCCACGACGACGACCGGCGCGGCCGGCACGGAACGGAGAGCAGCACGGCCGCTACCAGCCTCCCACGGCCGCCTCGTCAGAGAACGACAGCCTCCTCGTCGCGCCACCGTCGAAGACCACCGCCGCCACCGGAGGAGCAGCGCCGCCGCCGCCGGAGATGACCACCGGAGCCGCCACCGAAATGGAGGACTTGATTGCTTTTTCTTTTTTTTTTTCAGGGACCTTTCTTTAAGAGTTTGGATCTATTTGCAATTTTCAGTTTCTGCAGCGTGGCCCAGTTCATACGGGCTACCAAACAGCCTCTTATTCGAACCCGGCCCAGATTGTACAGGCTACCAAACACAGGCAATTCTCTCAGCCCAACCAAGCCCAAGTCAGCTAGTATGAGGTGAGATAGCTCTTCCCACTTCATACACCCTACCAAACACACCCTTAGGCTCGTCCGTCGCCAGACCCGATCCGCTGTTGCCTGTGCGCTGCTCGGTGTGGAGCCGCACGTGACCTGTCACCGGAGAGCCACGCAGCGAGTTGCCCGCATAGGCTGCATCCGCCACGGCGCACTGCGCGTCGAGTTGCTGCTGCTTCTTCAATCTGTGACTCCGGCGGTCGTCTCACCATGGGCAAATGCTGCCTGGACTACGCCTGGGGATGCGGAGCCCATCTCTAGCGCTATAGCACGTGCAAGCGGGCTGGAATTACTAGCTAGTTCATTCGATTGTTGAACACCCAAGTGAATTGGAGAATGGGATCCGCTCTGGATTTGATTTTGAGATATATCAGGAATTTATTTTGAGACATATTAGGGAAGAGGATGAATATGACATGTGGGTCCGTATCATCGATGAGACTAGCATGTTATCCCGGCTGGGATTTAGCGTTTGTGATGCGTCAAACAGAGGTAGGGTTTAAAATAGACCGGGATTGATAAGTTCAGGTGCCAACTTCCGGGATTACTAGTTCAGGGTTTGATTTATCTTTCATCTACAAGTTCAAGGTTTGTTTTGGACTTTTTTTCATTCTGATTCTGTGTGTGAGGCAACGTGCACGGCATGGCTGCCGGAGATGATGGGTGGGTGGATCTGTTTTGTGACTTTATCTCGTTGAGACATGGGCCCTTGCCAACGGTCTGTACTCTCGTCCAGCTCCAGCAAGCCGTTTTGATGATCTTGGGAAGCGCAACGAAATCTTCCCTCCAACGTCATGGACAAGTATGCTTTTCAGCCATGCAATGCAAAACCTGTGGCAAGTATATCAATTACATTTTGTTATTCTTAGAATATATACAAAGTATTTCATATCGATATTTTTCAATGCATCACATTTTCAGATTTTTGTAAACGTCATTTTTCAGTTTTTTTAAATAAAGGGTTTTTTCTAGAGCTTGTTGTCTCATGCTTTTCAGGCATGCAATACAACTCGCGGTCATTGACACAACTCCGGGACAACAAGAGTCACTCGGTCATTTTCTGAACGTAAAATGATAAACCCACCACCGACGACATGCTTGGTGCCCCCCCCCCCACCCCTCTAAGCTCCGCCACCCATCTTCTTCGCAGCCGGGGACACGTACCCCACCCTAAACCTTAAGTTTCTTCTTCGCCAAAGCCTGTTTGTCCTTGGGCAACCACATCAACCCTGCCTCCTGCTTGGTCTAGGCTTGCCAACGTCGCGGCCCAACACATGCGAGGTGTAGCCATCCCTCTGTGGTGGGCTCTCGATGGCGAGGAAGGTGAAGAAGAGAGAAAGATATGAGGGGGAGTGGTGGGGCGCGGGGGCCCGTGCGTCAGATGGCTGTCTAGATGGAAAACAATGTGCATAGTATCAATTGCTCATATATGTTCATTAGCCTGGTGAAGTGTCCATCGTAAGGATATCCAAGTTTGAATCTCGGCCATGTTATGGAGAACTTGGGAGTAGAAATCGTGATTTGCTAACCAAGAATGGAAAACTGCTACACCACACTAAATGCTTTTTACTAGTATAAGAATTCTGATTATTCCTATTATTCCTAATGCGTAATACTAATATCAAATATAACGAAATATTTTGAACGAAAGGACGAAAATTCACCGACCCTCGCAATACGCCAGACCAAACCCCGACCCAATGATACAATGAATATAGATTTCGATGGAATTTTAACGGCTGTGTAGATCTATTTTTATAAAGAGATTGTCTCCATTATAGAGTTTGGCACATGGCCCCATATTTCGCTGGCTCGGCCCTATGCCTCCGCCCCTGACATTTCTAGCAACGAAGACTTACGTCCCAAACAAAGGAACTTGCGAGGTACCTTTGGTCATTTCAAAATGATGTGGGTATATATTTGGTAAGAATCTCAACTCACCAGAACTCAACTGATTCGCAGGCGTCCAAATCTAGAAGGTTGCGTTCACGGAACTAGGGCCAGCTTTGGCAGGACCGATCGACCTTCCCCAGTCGTCCTCGTCGTGTTATCTCCACTATGGATCATCCGTCGTAGCTGATACGTCGTTCAGATCATTCTGGTCTACGTCACTCTCAATCCTCTCGTCCTTCCTCCGGGCTTCGGCACTTCCAAACCGTTCCATTGGCAGTTTGGCACGGTGAGACCATGTGGACTCGTTGTATCCGCAGCCGAATTAACTAGTGTGGGATAACAAGCGATGGATCGATCTTTGCCTCAGCGATGGATCTTTTTATCCTTGACATGCCCACACTCATAGTCGGTATCCACGGCTGCGAGCACTCAGATCTTTCAATTAGTATCACTTTGAGCCACCCAGCTTCTTGTTGATTTTGAAACCAGAACTTTCCGTGCAGCGCAAATTTACTGAAATTTTACAGGAAAAGGTTTGATTTCTCAACATAACAAAAGAATTGGGAGAACCCGACAAATCTGGAAGTTGAACTGAGACAGCTAAACGCACGAAAACTACAAGGAGAAGGCTACTGCTGCCGCAGCATCACGCAAACAAGGGATGCTGATGGTAGATGCGTAGACTGGACCCAATTGGGCTTACCAGAATGCTCCAAATGGACACTTTCTCCGGCCAGAGAAACTGCACTGCAAGTGGTGGAAAGAAACGACCGACGGCGACGTGGTGGCAGAAGCGACGAGTCTTGCCTGCCCCGAACGGGAGCAGCACAGCCGGGAGAGTTGTACCCGGGGAAGTGCCGCCCTGGTGCAACTCCACGACAATGACTTCGCTGACAACTCAAGATTCAAGAAGTCTCTTCGTATCAAACAATCACCAACGTTTTCTGCAACCGATGGGAGGCTGGGCATCCCTACATTATGCAAAACATGTTTCTCCAAGAGCAGATAACTGTGGCTTGGGAGAACTAGAAGGGTAAATTGTCACTGACCACATCTCCCATCACATTATGTTTGCCACACCGACTACGTATGCGTTCCACGCATCTCCCTGGTTGAAATGCTGGAGCTCCTCGTACTTGACGTCACGGTCGGCAGTGTACTCCTTGGCATTTCCGCTTGATTGGGTGTCTGGCATCTCCCTGATCCAGACATGGATGGATTTAAATCCAGCTTCCTCCAGGCAGTCCTTGATTTCTGGTATCGACCAACTGCAAAAGAACGACACCAGTTACAGTTCTGAAGATACTATTCCTACGTCATAACATGGCGAGGGAGCTTTTTATGGTATCGCAGAAGTGTACCACTGACCATAACTGACTTCCCCAAGTTACAAACATATATAGCAGGAAGATGCGACTATAACAGAAATAACAAAAAACTCCCTTGGATCAATAGTATCAAAGCTCCACAAGCTAATCTGATGGCATTGCCTTTGGTTTCCCCGCACTGCAGTCCACATACAGCTTATCCCAATTCCCCATTGAACCAGGAAATTGTTTGGTGAGTATTGGCACGATAACAATCGCATATGGCTAGTCATAGTACCACTACCATATGAGTATGATGGCAAAATGTTGAAACCTACCGCAGGAGGCACATGACCAAAGCCCATGCGGCTCCAGCAGGATCAGGAGGCGCAGCACCAGGCAAAGCTTAGAGATAAGTGCTACTTAAGTTATAGGATCTAGTTTGTTTCCTATAGATTTGGTTTGTTTCCCTTCAGATATGATTCTCTTACAGTTTAAGTTCCAATTGCTAAGGTCTTGTCTATACAGTGGCGCCAGGCATGGGATTTATTCAGTAGAAGGCTGCCCAACCTACTCTCACTCTCTTTTTTCTACTCCGGTACTCGCAATATTGACCACGTATAGTCATCTCCCCTCTCAGCGGCGTTGGACGCCCTCCCATCAACCAGACCTCACCGAAGAGCGTGGCATTTACCAAAAGTTTCTATGTGAACTACTGTTCTTGGAAGACTACCTTGCAGGTTTTCTGCAGCAGTCCGCTCAGTGAATAAGAAAATAAGTAGCACATATGAACTTAAATGTTGCCCTACCACATAATGTATAATAAACTTACAGGCGCCAATGGTACGAGAAAGCATGCCGCAGCATTTGCTTCTTTCCAACTTGAAAGTGGAGGCTGATCCTTGTTTCACGAGTTATGATATCAAACTCTTCTTGCTCCCAGAAATACTGTATGAATAGTTGAATATAAGAAGAGTTATAAATATTACACCACAAGATTATGAGTTTTTGCTAACAGAGCTATTGCAGACTGCAGTTCATAACATCTTGCAGAGACTATACAAGGGTGGAAGTTATATGATTGATACATGTAAAAGAGGTTTGTCAACAAAACATAATGGAGATATTACAATCTCTGTGTACTAATCATCACACCGAAACTAATTTCACCAAACCCAGGAAGAGCGTTACTTAGGAAAAATCTTAGAATAACACATACATATTCCTTGCAACACAGAGTTCAAGCTATTTTAACTTTAGCTAATTACATGATGATGCACCAGTAGGCTAAATAAAGTATATAGCTAAAATGCTCAGGTTGGATAATAAAACTCAACTTTTCATGTCATGTACTACAACCGCCACACATTCTAATTATATATATATATGATACAGTTAGATTTCTTAGCATGTTATAAATTGTTCCTACAAACACTGCAACATTTACTGGAAAAATGCAACCTCGCCCTAGAATAAACTAATCTGATGACACTATGAGTAGTATGTCTGTAACTAGTATTTTGGAAGATAGGCCTCAATGCACTGTAAGTATATGCTATGACTCCACTCACAGTGAAGCTGGGGAATCTCCTCTGGAGACGAAGCTTGCATTCAGATGATGTGCCACCATATACATCCATCACAAATATACCACCTCTTTTAGAAAGTGCATTGAGAGCATGCCTGAAATACAAAACCAAGTCCTTTCGACTGTGAAGGCAACAGCAACTGTAGTTGAAAGCACAAATTATGTCTCTTCCAGGCAAAACTGCATCTGACATGGTCGAATTAGCTAAATTTTTTGCAATTGCAGAATCTGGTTGCTCGCAGCTGTTCATTTCTGTAGATCCATTATCATTGGTAACATTTAGACCTTGCATAAGATCACTGATCTTTTGCTTGACAAGACGAGATTCATTCGGCTGCAGAACATTTCCATCAAAAAGCAACAATCTCGAATCCCCATCAGCTCCAATCTTGCTCATATTGTTTTCAAGACACCACTCAAGCGAGTCACGGTCGAAATCTAAGCCGACCGCTGTTCGTCTTGCATCAGTGCGCAGCCACTCAGTACTGCCAGTAGGACAAAAAATAGACCATGAGCAATGTAGGCACTGATGATACTCTTTGATGTTGAACTACACTGAAAATGACAGCAGGAAGATTGCGCAAAGGCTATGCATAGTAGCAGTGCTTTGACCTGAGGAGGGCGGTGCCACAGAAATCCTCCTGCAGGTGGAGAGGGACGCGTCCGCCAACGTACATCAGAAAGAACTTCTGCAGGTAGCTGATGTCCCCTTTCGGTGACTGACCACAAGAGCAAAATACCAAATGTTATTTCGTCGAACAGGTTGTGAGCACGGAGACTTTCACCGATCTAGGACACAATAGAAGCTAGCGATGTTACCTGCACGGAAAGCTGGTACAGGTGGAACTTGGAAGGCGTAGATCCGACCTGCCACTGGCCCTGGTGGTCGCCTGCTTCTGCGTCCCCATCGTGTTCGTCTTCCGCTGCCGCTTCGTTGGAGTCGTCGCCGTCGGAGTCCTCGTCCCGGCGCGGTGGCGCGTCGTAGGCAGATGAAGGCAATTCGTCGTCGTCGCCGAGCTGCGAGGCGCGGCGGCCGCGGCCTTGCCGGTGCGACTCCTTCGTCTTCTTCCCGCTCTTGCCCATCGACGTCGGTCGGAAGAGGGGAACGAGAGAGGTTTAGCGGGGTTTGGAGGAGGTGATATTTTGCATACAGGTCCTTGAGGTTTATGTATTTTCCATTCTTTATATTAAAGGCTTCACTCCTCCTCGTTAGGGCAATTCGCCGAACACCATGGACGCGCCTCCGCCACCGCAGCCGGACGCGGCGGCGCCGCCCCCCTCCACCGCTGCTTCGGCTCCCGCTTCTGACCCGCCGCCCAATCCTACGCCTTCCGTCCCCACTGCCGCACCGCCCACCTCCGACCCCAGTCCTGCTCCTGCTCCCGCTCCCATCGCAGCACCAACCCCCGCACAAACCCTAGAGCCCCCGGCTCCCATCCCCGCCAGCGCGCGGCCGCCGCCGGCTCGCATGCGGCCTCCGTACACCCACCTAGCCTCTCCCATCACGATGACGGCCTCCTCCTCTCCCGCCACAGCCGGGGCCACCTCCGTGGCTTCTGCAATGCCAAGGGGAGGCGTCGCCATCGGGTTGCCTGCTCACCCGCGTGGAGCGCAGACGCCCATGGGCTATACCGGCTTCGTGCCTCCTCCGCCGCTCGCTCACCAGTTCAGCCCTATGCATCGGGGCCCCGACCAGCCGCCTCCATCCGCTCCCCAGGTGCTCCTCTCATTCTTAAACTCGATGTCTTTTGTATTCTGAGCTCATGAAGCTTGAAAGAAATTGAGTTCGCTTCCCGTGAGGCCGAAATTAAGCTCATGTAACATAGTTTCTCTGAACAAAACCATGACTGGTGATTAGCTACTTCTTGGTGTTTTTTTCCAACTGGGCTAGCCCCTTCCTGTTACTTGCATAATAGAAATAACAAGTTCTTACAGCATTCGAGAGCAGGGATAGAAAAGGGACAGGGAAAGCCAGCTAGAAATGCAGGTACCGACAGGAAACCCGCTGTGAATGCTCCATCTCGAGCACCCGTACGGGACGAAAACCTGCCAGCATAATCCCCTCTAACCTATAGACGCAAACACCAAACAGGATACCAGGATAACAGTCTACCCAAACATCCACCTACAAATCTCCGCAAATCACAGCCAAACTCCACAGAAAACCTCTCAAAACATTACAACACATAGGCCAATACCCAGCCAACTTCACCCTTCAGTCGGCAGCAGCCTTCCATTAGTAACCGTGTCTGTAGGAACTTCAGCATCATCTCTCCCACCTGCATATGTCAGTGCCATCTTCTTCAACTGCGATGCACCTGCAGTGATAGCCTCCTTATGCAGCATACAGTCCTGCCCAATACGATAGAAAGGAGCAAACGGTGAAGATGATCGTGATAGGAGTTCTCAACACATACTTGTCAAAGGTTATCTTGTTCCTCATGGTCCAAATGGACCAACATTCAGCAGAAAGAAACAGAGTATATAATTTCCCCCTCCAGGCCAGAATGCATAAAACCACGCAAAGCATTGCCACACAGAATTAGGACAAGTATTAGTTCCAAACACAGCTCCAGTAACCCCCCCAAACAGTTTTAGCAGTTGCACAAGTGAAAAACAAGTGATCATTAGTTTCAATGTTCTCACTTCTACTTCTTGGTGTTGCTAGCTATGCTGCAGAATACTCAAACTTTCGTTTGCGATTTTCGTTCTCACATCGGACCTGCGTCACTCGAGGAAGTACATATGATTTCGCTGCTTAATTCTTGCCACCTACAATGTTAACTCGTATACATCAAGCTCTGAACCTGGCATAAGTGCTCACTTTATTTTGGGGGACACCGCGCACTATACTCTTTCGAGCCTTCGATGAAATTTCCTAGTGTACATAGTGGACATACATGGCAGTGTGTGCCTGTGGCGTTTGGGTGGTGTGTAGTGTATCCACCTCGTCCTTCTCAAGAAATTATTAACTGCAAATGCTTCAGCCTTTCAGTCACTTCACCCACTTCACCCCTTTGAAAGTTTAGATGGAGCTTCTTGAGCTCTATAATTGTTTTCTTTTGTGAGTTCACTTATATATTAGTATTCTGAGCTGTTATAAGTTACTAGGGTGCAAGCAACAGCCCGCAAAAGGCTGCGTTGTGCTTTGCAGCAGCCAAATCAAGCATCAGTGGAGTTTGATGCTATTAGTATTTTTTGCACTGTTACATCCGGTTTTGCGCGCTTAATGGGCACGCCGCTTGCATTGATGATGCATGGTACCAAGAACGAAGTAGATAAATGTAGTAGAGGTAGCCAAAATAATGGTAAAGAAACAATTATAACCAGGGAGAAAAGATTTGACGAAGCCGACCATGAATTCATTAAACATGACCTCCGGTGTACAAGGGATTGTCGCTCTCAACCATCTCAAACCTTTTTGAACCCTCTGTTTCTTGCACTATACCTTGTGCTGATTAGCACCAGATTCTCTAATCTTCTCATGCATTCCCAGCTGATCCTACCTTGCTTTGAATGAGATATTGGGTTTCCTGGGTTTCTATGACCACACCTCATGGTTTTACATAGTTATCCACCTGTCATCCGCAGGGAAGAAGGAATCCTAATCCAGCTGGGATTAGGGGCACTTCTTTTGGGCTCCTGCTTATTCATAAGCAGGCTTATCAGTGCTTATGAGTTGTGGTTGGGGAAAACCGTGGTGCAGAGAAACTCCAGAAACTGCCCCCGGAGAGTTCTTTCTGGCTTCTACAAGTCTGGCGGCCGCCACGGATGGAGACGGCCCTCCTAAGATCGCCGGAGTGCTAGGTCTCGCGGATCGGAAGCGCGGAAGAGTCTTGAGTCGATCGGCGGCGGCGAGGAGCCGGATGGTCGCCGGAATTAGCGCTGGCGACCACCGGAACGGCGGAACTCGGCGGCTCACGATGGTGGAGCATTACAGAGCAGTAGGGGCGAGGAAGAAGGACTGTTCGAACTGTAGGCTCACCCTGCAGCTCGTGGAGGGGTCGGTGAAGGCGCAGGAGGTCCGACGGCGACGGCACGAATGGAGAACGCGGCGGCCGGAGGCGGTGAAGAAGTGGGCGGCGAGCTCGATTTCCTGCATCCCAGTCCGATTCCTTCGGCAAGGACGGCGGTAACGGCGAGGCGGAGACGGTGCAGTGCTCATACGGACTCGAGAGGCAGCAGAACGGCGGGATCGAGAACCCTATCTCGCCATGTCGAGGACGCCATGCGGGGGCTGGGTGCGGGTGTGTACGACGCGTTGTTTTTTCTTTTTTTTACTTCCCAAACGTTTTCTGCGGTGGCAATCCGCTGTAAATAGAAGCAAAAACGGGGGCAACGCTGGGTACCGATTCGGTTCATAAGGCAGAAGCTCGGGAAGCTCACTGGAAACTGGTCGATACCAGTTTCTCGGAATACACTGGACGAGAGCTTCGCGGTGGAAATAAGCGAGACAACAGCTCGAGACTTCTTTTACGCTTCTGCGGTGGGGAACCTAGAAACTGGCCAGAAGCTGAAAAGAAGTCCCCCTTAGTCTAGGGCTCTAGGTTGTAGACCATCTCTTAAGTCTTAATATGGAATGCAAGCGACCTTTGTCAAACTGTTACTAAATTGAGTGTAAATTGTACCTTCCGTTTGCCCTGTGAGTTCTGGAAGATTCCTAATGATGATTATGACCTTCAGCTTAGGCAGCCTACCCCTGGGATCCAGAATATTGGGATGATTGGTTCCCTCAGCACATCTCAGGTGAGACCAGGAGCAGTCTCTGGTCCGCAACAACCAAGGCCAGGTTTTCCGTCGTCAGGGGCACCATCTGGTAGCCAAATGCCAGGTTCACAAGTAAGAAGCCTTTTACTTGTTGATGAAGTCTATTTTTTCTGTAGGCAGTCAATATTATGCTCAGACTTTCAGTTATATGTAAAATACGTGATTATGTACATTAGATTTGTTCATATTAATGTTCGCAACAGGCAAGGCCCGGAGCAATCTCTGGCCCGCAACAGCCAAGGCCAGGAGCAATCTCTGGTCCGCAACAGCCAAGGCCAGTAGCAATCTCTGGTCCGCAACAGCCAAGGCCAGGAGCAATCTCTGGCCCACAACAGCCAAGGCCAGGAGCAATCTCTGGTCCGCAACAGCCAAGGCCAGGCTCTGGTCCGCAACAGCCAAGACCAGGTCTTCTGTCGTCAGCTACACCATCTTCATCTGGTAGCCAAATGCCTGGTTCTCAAGTAAGACTTCTCTGTATGCAATTCAATATTGTGCTTCAGATACATGCAAAGTGAATGATTATGTAAATGAGATTTGTTCATTTATTTTTGATATAGACATATTACGATATTTACATACCTTCCAAATGTGATTAATCGTTTATAATCCACAGAAGTATAGGCCTAATCCGGTTTATCGCCACTTTATTAATTTCACATGTTTTATGTTGTACCGTCCAGTTAGGAGGGCATACAACACATATTTGTTGCTATTCTTGTCACGCCGTGTACTTGATTGAATTATTTTCCAACAGAAAACCCCCATGCAGTCTTCAACGAGACCAATGTCCATGGGTTCTCCTTCGATGGCTTTACAGCAAACTCCGTCAAATGTACCGCCACAATTTAGGCCCCAACAAAGGCCACAAGTTCCTCAACCAAGACCCTACAGTGTTTCACAGTCTGCACCTATGGCTTTGCATCAACAGAATGTACTTTCAGGACAGCAGCAGCAGCTACCTCAGCAACAACTTTTGCAGCAGCAGCAACAGGTACCTCGGCAACAACTTTTGCAGCAGCAGCTACCTCAGCAACAAATTTTGCAGCAGCAACAACAGCAGCAAAGTCAGCCACAAAGTTCCTCACAGCAAAATCAGCAAAATACAACACTAAAAAATCAGCAGCAACCTGCTCGGACTCCTGTCTCATTGACTCCGAAGCCTGATACTCCTGCTACGCTACAAGCTACTAATATGCAGCTTCTGGACATGGCTTCCGCCGATGCAGCTGCTGGTGAATCTAGTAATCGGCTACTCTCCAAGAGGAGTATACATGACTTACTTGCACAGGTATGCTGCACTTCCTAAGTCGCAGTGTGAAAGAAGGTGCAAGATTATGCAATTACAGATTTCCATTGATCCTATATTTTCAGTTTTTTTCATGCATCTCATTCTCAACTGATCTGATTAAGGCATGTGTTAGTGTGTTATGCTGGTTTCAAATTATTTCCTTTTGCATATCTATATAAAATGCATATTCTCTTTTCTGCCTAGGATTTTAATGAACCAACATAGTTTTTTTTAGTTTGTTACATCTATGTATAGCTGCATCAAAGAAAAACATGAGTAATGACACTTTGAAAGGTCAGTTATCCTTTGTATAAGATCCAAAAGTATTAATAACAAGAAAAGAAAAGAAAACATATTTGGATCATATGTAACATGTGGAGATTATAATAAGTCCATGGGTAACATGTGGCCAACAAAGGGTGCTATATCTTGACATGGTTGTGGCATTTTGTCAAATGCTATGTGGCATTCAATCAATTCCCCATTCTCAAAATTGCGCTATTGATTTAGCTGCTTCTGTTGGCCTGTTCTAAATCTTTGCTCCAGTGATACTTGAATGGATATAAGAAAGGTTTTAATAGGATAGTTATTACTCTTGCAAATACTTGCACAAGATATTCCTGTTGAATTTTACTTTACTCAGTATGAGCTCTGTACGACCATAAACATCAATGGTGCTGACTTGTTTGTCGATTTATATGTAGTTGCATGTTTCACGTAGTAGAAGTACCAAGTAATTTATAATTTGTTCACACAGATCGACCCTTCAGAAAGGCTGGATCCTGAAGTTGAGGATGTTCTTATTGACATTGCAGAAGATTTTATTGAATCTGTATGTTTCTTTGTCCCTCCCTACTTCTTTCGTTTGGTGATTTTTTTTCTCTAAGGATGCTTGTTGTTGGGAATACGTTTTCCTTCCAGAAAATACACATGATTTCCGTAGCTTTTGTCTTTTTTTTTTCCAACCCAGTGATGTGTATGTTCAGTGATCCAGTTCTTGATTCGTTTGCATTTGTATTTCTTTGAGGCCCTTTTGCCTGTCACGTACCATACTTTAACTCAATCGATGTTTTACTTGTTAGTATTTTTTATCTGCAAATAGCCTGTGAGGAATGTTTTAACCAGAAATTTTCATTTTTCGCAAACCCTGTTTCATAGAATATGCATTGTTTTGAAGTAGATAACATGTTGCCAACCTTTACCATTATATGATATGTGAATTTCCATAATTTTTCACCTGACATATTTTGGATGTTTTCTCATTAGCTATTTTGTTTGTGGATAACTATTTTTGAGCAGGTTGGAACATTTGCCTGTTCTTTAGCAAAGCATAGAAAGTCAACTACTTTGGAAGCAAAAGATGTACTCCTTCATGCAGGTACCTGATTATTTGTTCTCTTCAAGAATATTTATCTGGTGCTCTCCTGCAATAGCAGTTCAGTTACAGTTGTGTAATGGATTAATATCACCATGCAGAGAGAAGCTGGAATATCACCTTGCCAGGCTTCACTGGGGATGAAATTAAACTATACAAGAAGCCGGTAATTCAGAACTTCACATATTTATTTCTTCCTTCTTGGTTGCTTCATTCCATAAGAACTCTAGTTATTTTTTTATAACCCATATTGACATTTTCTTGCCCCTTATCATTCGTGATCTGCAGCATGTTAATGATATTCACAGGGAGAGACTTACTCTGGTACTTCTTTTACCACCCTTGCCTTATCAAGTATCCACACTATTTCACGCATGATTACTTCTTTTTTATCATCATCACCGTATCAAGTAATGATTACTTCTTTAACTATGGATATAGTTCTAAGCCTATGCTGTGAGTTGGAAATATGATATTTAGAAACATATTATTCTGATTGTCTCTACTCATTTCTAACTTTTGAGAGCCAATGATCCCAATCCACATTCAGTCATGTTTCAGTAATGAGCTAGCAATGTTCATCCCACATCACCTAACTCATCTGTGCATGTGCCTGAAAATCCGATCTGCTTAGTATCTCCTCCTTTGATGAATACTTCCGTTGCATGTTGAGTTGACACGTTACTTTTTTTTATCTTAATCTGTCCAGATCAAGAAGTCAATGGCGAGTGAAGGTAACAGAAAGAGCGCTGCTGCCCAAGCTGCAGCCAACCAGACAAACCAGGCTCCAAAGCCACCTGCCACGGGTTCCCCGTGAAAGAAAACCACTAGTCCTTCTCGTGTAGAGTGTGTAGATGTATTCGTAAAACTGGAAATGTTACAATACTAACTAGTGTATTTGCTCCATCACCCTGCTAATTTAGACCATGAACTTCGTTGAGGTGTCAGTGATACTTTTCCATTGCGGATTTTTGTTCAGCTGACTTTGTTCGGAAATAGCTGAGGCAGGAGAAGCCTTTGTTTCCTCGGCTCCTTTGTGAATGCATGAATCTCTGTATATATGCTCATGGATGCTGTTCTCAGATGCAGTGTTATTTACTATTTTATCTCAGTGCAAAGTTTGACTAGCATGGACATGTCGATTCCTTGGCTCCTTGCATTGGCCGCCGAATTTGTTTGTCTCTGATAACCGTTTTGTGTGGGTAACAGTCTGAACTATTTGCTATTTTTCTGCACTATTCTGCGTGGGTAACAACCCTTTGGACCTTGTTTACAGAATCGGCTGTTGAAATTTCAGAGGCTACTAGTTATTACTCCCTCCATTCAGGAATGGAGGACTCCCTCCATTCAGGAATGGAGGGTGTATAGTTTTCTGCACGAATATTAAGATGTGGGTATTTGGCATACAATGTACTCATTTTCTTTTGAAAAAAAATTGGGAGATATGAGTTCCTAATAGACACAAATTGAAAACAATACATCCTATAAATTAGGATTCATTTTTGGATGAGTAAAATTGTCCATACATCTCATTATACCATACATTTTGGATTTTTTCTGAAAAAACTATACACCTTACATCAAGGAACGGAGCGAGTAAGTTTTTTTCTTCTCGGTTACCAGAAAAGAAGAAATTTTTACTACCCGTGTCACGTCCTATCGAGCGACTGTCTTCCCTGGTCATATCTCCTCGCTGTAAACGCCATTTCTGCCGGTGTTTCATCCCTACCTAGTGTTCAGAACTAGAGATCATGGTTGCTGTCTGCTGACCGAGGCTGGTTCGGGCGAGGCTCCTCTCGTGGCAAATTTGACAGATTTAACCCTTTTTTGAACTTATTACATAAAATGAACCCAAATCTCAAACATTTCACGATTTAACCCTTTTTCACGGTGCCCGGCCCCGGGGCGCCGTGCTAGACCGCACGACACCCCGGTCGAGGGCACCGTAGACCGTCGCCACATAACCGTCCTTTGCGACACTGCGTACTCCAAGGCGTGTACGTTCATGTGCAGGAACAGTCTCTCGACAAACGGCGCCATAATTCTCTCGTCGGCTGGCATTTCTTTATCAGGTTCCATTGCCACTTTGCCAGGTGACCTAAACGGCTAAACACGTCTTTCAGTAACCTTATCCCTTCGCTCTCGTTCCCCTTCCTTCTACAGTAAAGGCGACCGGGAGGGCGATCCCTTTTCCGCCGGCGATTCCGCCGCCCTCCTCCTTCCCGCCGGCCTTGGTGCCGTCGGAAGGGGGTGGGGGGTTGAATCACCGGGCGGATCTGTGTGCTGGTAGTCTAGGTTAGGCTAGGTAGCTAGTTTTCCAGCCGGCGGCGTTGGTGGCGGCGGCGGTGAATAAGGTGCTTCAGATCGACGGCCGGTGGCTTGTTCGCGGCGACCGGTGGTGGTTCTGTAAGCCTCTTGTCCAAGCATGGCGGTCGGTCCGGCGGTGACCACCATGTGGTGGATTTTGTGCTTGGTCCTCGCTGGCGCGGCGACGAGGTCTCCGGCGTCGTCACGAGGACATGGAGCTTGTACAGGAGCAACCTTTCTGGGATCTCGGAGTTCTTCGCTGCCTTCTGGTGCGTTGTTCAGCCTTCTCCGGCCGGCCATGGTGGTGTGGGGAGGTATGGCTCTGACAGCGTGCTCTACTTCCTCTTCGCGTTGCTTCTTCTTCTCCGGCCGGCCGTGGTGGCGAGGGGAGAAGGTGGAGTCAAGGCGGAGTTGCGGCGGTGGCTCCGGCAGGCCAAGTTCGAGCTCAGCGCAGGGAGTGGTGGATGTTTGGTGGCTGCGGCAAGGAGAAGCTTTGGCCGTTCTCGTTCAATGTGCTTCGGTTCCGTTGCTTGCAGCGGGCGGCTCCTGCGGCCTTCTTCATGAGTGGGCTCTCTCCTTTCCGGGAGTGGTGGTGGTCTGGGTTCTTCTTCTCCGGCGGCTCTTCGGCGGTGATGATCTTCTCCAGGCGTCGCGGTGGTTCAGCGTTTGGCCTCTCTGTTTCTGCAGGCTTCGCTGTTGCGTTGGGTTCTTTGACCTGTTCGTCTGCGTATTCCGGTTCTTTCATTTGTACTCTTGTTGTAATCTGTGGTGAATACGCATGTGTGGATCCTTTCAAAAAAAAATAAAAAATAGAGGGACACGGGAACAGCAGCACTAGCCCGCCCTCCTCCGAAGATCGGTCTCGCTTCTCTGGGATAGGATAGGAGTCGCCCAAGGATGTGTGTACGTACGTGGTGGTAGATGCACAAACAGATTTGGCAACGCAGCTCACCAAGCCTGCACGTCCCTTGGCTTCTTCAGTTTAGATTCCGGGTCGACTCCTAACCTGATGATTACACATTTACACTACAACCAAAGTACAGTTTTTCAGGAAACCCAGGCTTGTACATATATATGGATGCAAATACGGAAACTGTTTTTTTGGGCAAGCGCTCATATATACGCGCACACACTCACCCCTATGAACGCACGCACGCACACCTTACTCCTATGAGCACATGCGAAAGACCGAGTCGGCGGGTCGAGTCTTGAGATTGATGAAGTCACCACGGGCGCCTCGCTGTCGACGGGAACGTCGCCTCCCACTAAAGAATATTCCGTCTTAAATGAGAAACACTAACGTCAAACCTAGGGTTTGAACTCTGGTGAGCAGGGAGTACAACCACCCTCATAACCATCTTACCACAGGACAACAGCACCGTTTCAAAACTTCTTGTGGAACTCCTTCTTGTCCACATCATGCCGCCGTTTGCAGACAGCCAGCACCAAACAACACGACTACACGAGGTGTGGGTTTCTTTCGCTTTCGATCGACGTGTCCTTGTACCGCAACGCTTTTGTCTTCAGCTGTGTCATGCCTGCACCCTGGTGATTAAACTATGATGGCGTGGCCTGGTTCTTGTTTATGCTAATGGACGGTGGCATCACTACACAGAAAAGAAAACAATCGAGGTCTGTATGCAAAGTGGTTACCTGCCGTGGATAAAACCGTAGGAAAAGACCACCGTTTGCGACTTTAATGGAGTACAATCAGATTGAAACATAGTAAAAAAATACTAGCTAGAGAGATGTGCGAGGTGACAAAGTTTAAATGACATGTGCACTAGCTAGAGGGGTGAGCGGTCAGCAATCAAATCTAGAAGAAAATAGCAATAATGGAATAAACGATGGTTTCTTAGATAGAGGGAGAAGGAATTGACAATGATCTGATGTAGTAGGAAATTGATGAAGATTTTCCTATAAAGTGGTTCCTCTCCCACTCAAGTACCCAACCTATACGGAAATTCAGTCTGGACCCCCACCCCCTCCCTTATCTCTACAGTACCTGAGAGAGGCGACCAGGGAGGCGTCTTTTTTTCCCCGTTCTTCCGCCGGAGCCGGAGCAGATCCACGCCGTCTCTCGCCGCTGCGGCGGCGGGGGGTGGTGGGGGTCGTGCCCTCGGTCTCCTGGCGTGTAGATAGGTTAGGTTTAGGTCTCCTTGGTGGCGATTTTGAGGGGAAATCGACACTGATAGGAGCTTTTGGCTCGGGTGCTTCCTCCTCTTCCCGGCGAGGTCCTTGGCGTCGTCGGTGGGCGCCCGGTGTTGGGTACTCGCTGATCTACGGATCTGGCGAGGTTTGGTGCCTTGGGCGAGATCGTGGCGGCGGAGGTTGCGATCTTAGCTCGGCTTTTGGTCCCCTGGCTCCGGCTCCGCGGCGGTGTGGTGCGCTTCAGGCTTCACCGTGGAGTTCCTGGGGGTTGTCTGGAGCAGGCGCTGAGGACGTTTTGCCTCGGGGTCCCCTGGCCGGCCGTGGAGGCGAGGAGGGGAGCTGCCGTGCTGACGTGCTTGCATCCAGTTGCTCTGGCGTTCGCTGCTTCGAAGCTTCTCTGGCCGGCCGTGGTGGCGAGGAGAGGAGTTCTCTGGTGGTGCTTCGTCCGGATGGAGGGTTTTGCTGCTCAGCTTTGGCGCTGGGTTGGTGGCTGCGGTGGTGGTTCTTCTGGCACGGCCTTGTCGCCCTGGCGGAAGGAGGTGCTGGAGCTGGTCGTTGGGGTGGCTTGGCCGTGCTCCTTCATCGTTGAGATCTTGCTGCTTGCGGTGAGTGATTTTTGCGGTCTTCTTCAAGGTTTGGAGGTCTCCCCTCTTCCAGGCGGTTTCGAGGTTCGTGCTCTTCTTCTCCGGCGTTCTCCGGCGACGTCGAGCTTTGGTGGTTCAGGAGTTTTTGCTTCTGTAGTGCTTCAGGCTGAGCCGTGTTTGTATGGTTCTGCGTTTGTTTTTCTTCTCTGTATACTTTGATCGCAGTTCTGTACTACCCTCCTTAAAAAAAAAAAAAAGTACCCAACCTATGCTTATAGCAATTAGCTCCACCGAAAACATGTCCGCTAAGATGCTCTAAGTTACCACTATGCTTAGTGCTGCTAATTGAAGCAAACATGTGGAGTAGTTCATGGAGGAAAATAGTTTTTGAGACCAAGAAAAGGAAAGAAATTATAGACGGGCTGGAGATCGACGAGGCTAGATTCAAGATGCGCACAAACAAAACCATAGCTTCGTTAGGCCATGCGAGTGGTGGCATGGTTTTCTGGCCATCGTGTTGACAAATTAGGCATTTCTATTCCGGTCGGGGCCCAGCTAATATCATAGGTAAAAATGCTATTCTTTTTTTTTTTGCGGAGAAAAGGGTGATAAATTAAAACTGAGCTCTTACAAACAGGTCCAGAAAGAAAAGGAAAATACACATTGGTCCTCTATCTTCTTCTTCTGGAACTCGCCGCCATTGACGCACGGAAGCCATCGGTGGCGCGCCGCTGCCGCTGCTCCTCGACACATGTTTGATCGGAGTCAGCCTCCTGGCAAGCGGGAAGTCGCCGAGTGTAACCTCCAAAGGCGTCGCCGGCAACGAAGAGCAAGCACAGATCACCATCTTCTTCATTTTCTCGATTTTCCCACACCGGATCCGCCACCGCCGAAGCCGCCGCGGAACCGCACCCCCATCACTGCACCTCACGAGCCCGCCACCGTCCCTGGGGAGGAAGACGGCGCAGGGACGACCGCTCGGAGGACTGGAACTCCACCGCAGGCGGCCAGCGTCGTCACCTTGCCAAACACCTGCACAGAGTACATCGACACCACCTCCTCAACGACGAAGACGCCGGATTGGAAGGAGAAGGTGGAGAAGAAGAACTTCACGGCCGCCATCAGCTCCAACCCACCGACGGCAGCGAAGCACCAAAACAGCACCATCGAGCCGCCCAATCCGCAGATCGGCGACCACCAGACGGCTGCAGCACGAAGACGCATGTTTATGTTTAGATCTATTCCATATACTTATTGTGGTGTGCGGCCTATGAGGTCGAGTGCAGGGATGAATGATGAATGATCAGGTCGTGCCGCTGAGGGCTGCTTGCCTCCCTTTATATAGGTGGAGGGTAGAGATACACATATAGTACAAGCCTGATGAGTCTCGTTCTACCCCCGGTCAGGTACCGAGTCACATAACCTCGACACCTAGGTTTGTAGAACTTTTTGTATCCATCAATGATTACACACTTTTATTTTCATTGCTAATTACTCTAAATAGTTTTTTTTCAATACCATGTACAAAGCATGCACTTTTTGTTAATTTTTGCTTGATATAATAAACAGGAAAAATAGTGTAATTGGTTCATTTTATACTCTTAAAATTTCTAAAAATCTGCGTACTTAATCATACACTAGAAAGCGTTGTTGAAATATTAATTTCATCGTATATCCTTATCATAAATAACTATAAATTATATAACTTATGCATTTTAGAAAGAAAAAAAGTATTTTTAGAACAGACTTCTGTTACAAAGTTAAGTTTCATATCTTTCAATTATTTTCATTACAAACATAAAATACACCAACTAATATTTACCAATATTTCCATCTATATGGTTAAATTAACTATGCAAATAACAGAAAATTATATTTGTAATACGGTAACATGCCAAAAGTAAGATAAAAAGTATAAAAGTTTATTATAAATATTATTATTTTGATTCTCCATGGACCAAATTTTTATTAACAATGCCTTGAGAAAGTGTGGTTGTTTATACTAGCAAGATGCGTCAACCTGGTCATTCCGGCAAGATGACCTGACAAGTCACAACTAGTAGAAGAAGACATGAGAGAATTATATAATATATAGAACACAATGGAATACCTTGGTGTCATGAATGAAAAATATTAGTGGTGCTTGTAAAATATATGGTGTGATTTTTTTCTATAACAAATATTATCTCAGCTAATTTCAGGTGAGTTGTTGACGTGAAAGCTTGATTGTGAACAGATATAGTTGTGGCGGTCAATACACGTTAACGTGGATCAGCTTGTTATCGAAACATTATTTATTTATACCCGGTCAAAACCGTGTATGGGTCAACTAGCTTGTTTATGCGACTTTTTATGTGTTAATTATTGATTGATTATTTGTATTGATAAACCGAGATAAAGGTTTAGCGGGGGCCAGATCGCTCACCCATGTTTTAGGTTGGAAAATAGCACCGATCCTCCTAAGTTCACGCACGGGAAAGAAAATTGTTAGCCCCGGGTTACTCAAAAAAGAGGGGGCGCAAAGGAAAATCCAGCCAGCGGCTGGGAATCTATGTAATGGACATGAATTTGATTCTATCATCTGGGTTAAACGCTTGCGTTATAAATTGCCTAAGATGCTCTAAGTTACCACTGTGCTTAGTGCTGCTAATTGAAAGATTGCAGTGATACTTGAGAGTGTAACTCCCAGTGCCAAATTAAAATCAATGGGTTATTCGATAATATTATTAGTTACTCAGGTGGTGTTTACAACTAACTTAACACGTTTTGTTTATCCAGATTGGATCCATTTTCAGATGGTGTAGTCAGACCATCACACCATGTCATATTTGTTTGTAAACTAACACAAGTTAGTATTAACTCTTAATCGTCTTTGGTACTAAAAACTAAACCTCGATGTTATTGGTCCAACACTCCTTGTTCTTTTGCAGTCATCCTTGATAAAGGATCGTCTGATTTTTGTAGCACGGTCCATGCAATAAGACAGAGTAAGTTTCAATTCTCATGTACTGACCGCCTGGCAAGTCCCTTTTTGTTAGTATATTATATACATCGCTACAGCTTTGCACAACGGATTGATGTATTTGCATATTCATTAATTGTAGCAGATATATATTAGTCGTTCTGTGCCTCTCTTTTGATGCTATAAAATTACTGGGACTTTCTTAGGAGGGTTCTGCTCCGCGCTGGGTTCGAACCCAGTTGGGTCCATAGGGCGATGAGTTTGGTCTCGGGGGGCCAAACGGCTATCACCATTAATGGTGATATGGGTAATTTCTTCCGCAATGGTCGTGGAGTTCGTCAGGGGGACCCCCTTTCCCCCCCGCTCTTCGATTACGTGGTTGAAGCCCTGGCTGCCATCCTTGATGCAGCCAGGAGGGCCGGCCATATTCAGGGCGTCATTCCACACCTCATCCCCGGGGTGTGTCTCACCTGCAATATGCGGATGACACGATCATCATGTTCCAGCCGGATGACTTGGCTATTGCCAATCTCAAATTCATTCTTCTATGTTTTGAGAATATGTCAGGGTTGAGGATTAACTTCCACAAGAGTGAGGTGCTGGTCATGGGGACGGATAGTGCGGAGCAGCGACGGATTGCCGACATGCTTAATTGCAAATGTGGCGCCTTCCCGTTCACTTATCTGGGTCTCCCCATTAGTGACCATGCACTTTGTGCAGGGGATTGGGGTCCCCTGACCGCGAGAGTTGGTATGCGTGCTGACCCATGGTTTGGGAAGCTCATGTCTTCGGCGGCTCGGCTGACGCTGACCAACGCGTGTCTATCTAGTCTCCCCCTCCATGCGATGGGCGTTTGCCTCCTGGGTGACGGGATGCACAAGACTATGGATAGACATAGATCCCGGTTTTTTTTTTTTAGAGCAACGGGGTTAAGCGCAAATACCACTGGGTCCGGTGGGCGGCAGTCTATCAACCCAAGGTTCTTGGGGGCCTGGGGATCATTGACACCAAACTCATGAACATTTGCCTTATGGCGAAATGGGTTTGGAGACTACTCGCGCGCCACCGCGGCCTATGGGCGGACATAATCAGGAGCAAATATCTACGGTCTAAAGACGTGCTGATTGACGCCCATAGCCCTGATTCCCAATTCTGGAACGCCCTTCAAAAGGTGAAGGAGGTGCTGCGCCTTGGGGCGCGACACTATGTTAGGGATGGCAGATCGACTAGGTTCTGGATTGACTGGTGGCAGGGGTCGGGGCCCCTTTCGACCAGGTTCCCGAACTTATTCGCGATGTCGCTGGACCCTGACATTTCGGTTGCTTCGGCATTTGACGGCGAGGGGTGGCATATCCACCTGCGTCGGGCGTTGGGCCAAACCGACATTCCGGATTGGGATGATCTCCGCTGTCAGACAGCGGGTTTTCGCGTGTCGGTCGGTCCGGATGAGCTAGTGTGGACGTTGGAACCTTCTGGTAAATCCACTGTTAAATCCCTTTACCGGAAGCTTTGCCAGGGGGTCCCGCGGAAACACTACAGTGAGATTTGGGGAATCGTGGTTCCCCTAAAGGTTAGGATCTTCCTTTGGCAATTAGTCAGGAAGCGGCTCCCGTCGGGAGACAACCTTGCCCGCCGCAACGGCCCCTCGAATGGGCTTTGCGAGATGTGTGGTCAGGTGGAGGACACCAACCACATATTCTTTGGCTGCGTCTTAGCCAAGTTCCTCTGGAGTGCAGTAAGGGAACTGCTGCATTGCTCCTGGAACCCCACGTGTTTCGCGGAGCTGTATAGGCTACTTTAGGGATACACGGGTCGGGCACGTAGAGTCTTATGGATTTGTTGTGTGGCCCTGTGCTGGACTCTCTGGAATGTTCGGAACAAATACACCATAGAAGGGATTTTCCCCTCACAGCCGGCTGACTGCCTCTTCAAACTGATTATGTACATGCAGGTGTGGAAGCCAGTGGCTAGACGACAGGACAGAGGCGAGGTGGAGTCGGCGATTCGCGAGATACGCCGGCTTCACGACACCGTCAGGGAGCGTCCTTGACCACCTGTTTCCGTCTCCTTTGCGCCTTTGAGCCAGTGCTGTGTTTGTGTGTGTGTGTGGTGTGGTAGACATTTGTAGCCTGCGTGCTATCTGGATTGTTGTGGTGTCCTGCGTGACCCTTTCTGTTGTCCGAACTTGTATGCACTCGCCGTTGTGGTTTTATTAATTTAAAACTGGGCTCCCCTCGAGCCTATGTTCTTATAGGGTGGCACAACCTTCTCCTTGAGAAAAAGAAATATATCTGACTCTTTTTGGGCCATATATTATGACTGAACTAAGCCCCTACTGAATGCCATTATTACACAAATATCACTTGGAAATTTCAAAATAAAAAAAGATCCCACTGTATGCCATTATTACACATATAGCTCTTGGAAATTTTAGACTAAAATGACAGCAGACAACCCTATGCAATGCGGCGCTCGTTTACTGCCCGTGGAACCTGCACCTAGCACACCATATGCATTGAAACCACTTCAGTGGACAGATTTAGATGTATTCATCGAATTTTATACCAAACTTAACCAGTATGCATATTTGTCTGACATGTCTTTGCACGTATCGGTTATTTGCAATTTTCTCTAAAAAAAGTCCTCCACCTCCTTACTATGAAAAGAAAAGGTATTGGTTAAGGTACTTATGTTGTTCACGGATGCTTGCCAAGGGAACAAATTAATACATATTAATTTCAATCAGTATTCAAAATACTAAGCTGGTATTTATCCAACCCTGAAGCCTTTGAGTTGTCATTTCTCGATGAGTAGTTAACTTCAGAAACACCAAATTGGATTGGCGTAGTTTCTCTTTTCTTTTGTGACGTGTACTCTGAAGTTTCATTTTCTTATTTGCATTATATCGTTTACTCTGATAAACAATATGAATTGATTACTGCTTTTATTTTACAGAAGCTAGAAAAGGATATTTGACACCCTGGGGTCTTGAAAGAATGGCCAATGTAAATGATTTCATATGGACCGATTCCGAGATATCTAAGTCTTGAAAGTATGTTCAACGTAAATGATTTCATATCAATGGAAGGGTTTGCCCCTTTTCTTAAATAAAACATCAACATTTCTTTTTTTAACCGCATTCTGAAGAACTAAGTTTTGTTGGTTTGGGAAAGCAGAAACAGTCTGATTTCTTCCCACTCATGGAAACATTTTCCAAGTAGTTAACACTGGCAACTGGTTTCACTCTAGAGAATTTATACATTTAAAATCAATATATGTACGCACTTCTAAGGTCGTACCAGTTATAACCAAGTCAGAACTAGCAGATTTTCATCCTTTTCCCTGCGATTTTCCGAATGATAATTTATTCTAAATGAGTAGTGACACTAGAATGCGTGTTTGGACCATTAACTACAACATGTCTAGATGATGCAGTTCCCGGTTATTATAACTTGCTGTTAATGCTATTATGACCATCATCATTTAATATTATTGAAAAGAACTAGCACATGCTGGACATTGTCAGTATATCAAATACTGCAAACACTTGTTCCTCATTATCTCTACTAATGTTGTATCAGCCCAACCATTGCTACAATAATACTATCTATTCTATTTACAAAATTATGAGCTAGCGTTTCACACATTTCATCCTGACCATCCAATCAAATCGAACAGCTGATAAAATACTTGCAAACATAATTAGTGACATAATCTCTCTTACAGTTACAGTTGCAGTCTCCGAAATCCTCTTCTATTCTCTGCTTCAAAAATACCTCAGCCTTCACCTTTATTTAGCTCTCCATGTTATGAATAATCTGAAATCACGCCGCCTTCTATTTCGCATGGGCTCATATGTCTCCATGATTTATTTCATGCAATAATGTCTCGAAAAACATACATTGCAGGTTTGTGTGGCTACCAATATCTTCTAAACATTCAGCTCCACTACGGACAGTTCTAATTTACTTCACAGATAAACCTTGAGGACTTCCACACCATTTTGTAACCCGATGGAACATGTTGCAAGAGCTTGAGTAGTGAAGGTGTTTGCAAACAGACAGTGCATTTACACAATTGAACTAAAGACAACATGAGTTTGAAGCTGAAATGGGTGCAGATTGCACAAGGCAGCTTGAGCTTGGGCAATTAACGAAAGCCCCTCGACTGAGTAGCGAGTAGGGATGATAGCCTTATGAAGTAATATTGTTATGTTTAATCTTGCCCAGTGAGTATGTTACACGACAGCAAAACAGGTAGCTGTTTCAGCACAGATATACGTAGGGTTAATTGGTTATTTACTTTGTTGATGACCAACGGGAATAAGGTTGCTGCTCTGACGGGCATGCTTTTGCCGGCCGTAGTTGCCCTAAAAAAGGTTGCAGCTCTAATGGGAAATACCAATTCGCCGTGCTCTCATTTACTACTGTTTTACGACAAGTGCTAACATGGACATTGAATTAAGCTACCATGTTAAAGATTCTAAAGTTCCACTTCCTGCGAAATGCTTTGTTCGTGCCATTCTAACTTTATTCTTATAGTAAAGCCAGCGTCTATGCTGTCCTTCTCCCTGCTGTTTTACTGCTTACACATGCTAGAATTGCTCAACATATAGAATCATGGTTCGGCGGAAAATGTTGGAAGGAGCATGGATTCCTTACATGGAAGCTCTAGGCAATTTGGTGGCGTGACCAGCTGCACAAAGTACATATAGAAACCACCCGTAAAAAAAGTTGAAATCGCCAGCCTGAGCTTGCTGCTGAGTAGTTTTTCCCCATGATCATGATGTTGTTCATTGTCCCTTGTCCATGTGAGTTGTAAAAATGACAATTTCTCCACGAAGAACAAATGGTGACTCTTAACACAAAATTATATGTATCCACGGGCGCGGCAAAGCGCGCCTAGCCCTTCTAGTACGAAGTAGACAGCATGGGGAATATCCCGTAGAAGCAAGGCTCACTGTTTGGTGGTGGGGCTCTGCAACTACAAGAAAGGGACCTTAAAGGTTTTTCGATGATGCTCATCATTCAGAAAATCCATATTCAGGTTATACTGAAATACGCCAAAGCGTGTTCCCTTCTGTAAGAGGTCTAGCGCATATATTTATCGTGAGACAAGATACAAAGGGTGGGATGCGGAGGTGCCAGTGCTGCTCCCGTGGTGGCACAGCGGCCAGAATGGCGGCTATCCCATCGCGTACATGGGCTGCGAAGACGAGGAAGGGGCTGGGCGCGGAGGATCTTGGGCATCTTCCAGATCGGCCAGCGTTCTCGGCGGTGGTCTCGCTGCAACATCGAGGTGACGGCGGCTGCGTGCCACACACCTTGTATCAGGCAGCGTGTTGTGGCAGCAAATGCCCTAATCTTTTGGCGGCGTAGAAATTTTGGAATTCAGACGGCAGCCCTGGCTCTTTGGCGGTGGCAGTCACCGTGGTCGTGTGGATGACATGGTGGCAGAATCTTGGATATGGTGATGGCCTTCAACTCCGTGTGTCGAGTTAAATGGCGTTATGGTAGTTCTCTTCTTGGACTGTAGAATTTCGAGGCCGGCGACAGTATCGAAACACTCCCAATTTCGAGATCGGGTTCAATCTGACTCGGTAGGTGCTACACACGATGTTTTTTTGCGGAGGCGTCAAGTCGTGTCAGGCGGACAGGTGCTACGCATAGTGTGTCATGCCGAGGCGTCAAATCATTCCTGGTAGGTGCTACGAACAATGTCTATTTTGGAGGCATTAAGTCATCCGTATGTCTGCTCGATCGAAAGTGGTGCAACAGTGACAGGAAGTGTGGCGGTATGAGACGTCACCGGCTTCCAATATCTCCTCTAGCGGCATCCGGCTAGCGAGGATGGCAGAGGTGGCTTCAAGATGCGCAGGCCAGTGAAAATACTAGATAACAGATCATGTAATGTCGACGTGTTCCCATGTCGTGTCCTTGTTGAAGGTGGTGGCTCGAAACTTGACTTTGGGGATGAAAATCCCAAGATCAACTTATGGTTAAACTCTTCATCATTGGTGCACGTGCGGTGATCCCTTCTCAAATATTTGGGGTTGCGAAGCATATATCCTCGAGTTTTCTTTTGTTGACTTGTTCGACATTTATGTCAGGTTTTACCTGACTTTTGAATAATGAATAATACTAACCTCCGATCCGAAATAACTTTCAGAGAGAACGTGCTGCCGTAGTAAACTTTTTGTGTACAGCTTGCGAATGTTATTTCGGATCGGAGGGAGTATATGGCTCTTCGCAGTAATCGATGCAGAGGCCAGGTTATCCTCCTTTTCAAAAAAGAAAAACAATCGAGAGGCTAACAACCTACCAAACTAGGCTATCAATGCTTAGCCAATTGGGATATATAACTACCTATCCTAACAATATAATATTTACAACGTCGCCTCTCAATCACAATTTATGTTGCCTTACCGAAGCAATTAAGTAAACCCATATGCAACCTCGTCTCCTATAGGTGTGCATCTGATGTTCAAAAGGTTGCTCACAACTCTTTCCCGAACGAGTGATAAGTCACTCATATATGAATAATGGCGGCTGCACCCACTTCGCCGGTTCCCCAGGCATGCATTGATGCCTTACCGTCATTGTGTCTTCCCCACGAGTGGCATTTACTGCGGCGCCAGCCCACGAGCCGTCGTTATGCCTTTCGCACATGTAGCATAAACGGTGGCACCACCGCCCCCTCGGCCTAACCCGCGGCGATATAAAGAAGTCCCCCGCCTCGCTGTGTCGTCTTGCTCCCATGCCTCCATCTCTCTTTCATAGTCTCCTTCGTCGTTGTACACACACTCCCGCACCCCACCATGTCGCACAACTACGAGGCTAACAGTTCCGGTTCTGACGGGCCGTTCCCGGGAAGGGGGGCGGGTCATAGCCTCAATCTCGATCATGCGTGGGCGTTTCATCGGTACGGCCAGCTCGTCCCGCCAGAATTCCGCCTACCGGAGGGAACGGTCGTAAGCGTGGGCGGCCTCCTCCTTAACCGAACCATCGTCCACATCGACGACGACTTTGTCTGGGCCCTCTTCGATGGCGAGGACTAGTGTTTGGGTTAGTTTAGGTTTAATTTCCATTCAAAATCTTGTAAAATATCAACAAATTGGAATAAAAATCCAAACATTTTACTTAATATTTTTTCAATGTTTTTTGGTTCTGGTTTGGGGCGTCGCTGGGCAGCCCCCCCCCCCCCCCCCCCCCCCCCCCACCACCACCACCACCACCACACATTGGGCCAGACATATGTCTCGCACACCCGATAGCAGAAACTTTTTCGGAGGTGCCAGACACATTTTCGGGCATTCCGGTGGAGATGCTCTAATGCATGAGCCACCAAGTTGGCCTCCCATGACATTCCTCAAATCTCTTCGTGATAAGACGTTGCCCAACCATCCCCATGACCTCATCTGTGGTGCTATAGCCCCACATTTGGACAACATGAATTACTGTCAAACACTCAAAGTTGATCCTTTTGATTGATCTAAATTCATAAACTTGAGTGTTACAAGACTTCACACGAACTTTCCATTACTAGACTATGACTCGACTCTTGAGACGGAGCTGAAACCAGGACAAAGAAGCAACATGGGCCAATCCAACAAGCATACTAGTGACACACTACTCTCCCGATCCATAACACAGTTCAAAAGTAGGGCACTTATTTTGGAGGATCGAAGGTAGTAACTTATTATGATAAAACTTTGGGAAAGGCCCATTATACGTCGGCTGGGCTAATCGCAAGCCCACTTTAGATAACTAACGGACCAAAAGGCCTAAACGTGCACGCTCACTTTTCCCTTCTCTCCGTTGCTGTAGAACTTAATGCCCTTGTACCACATCGCGCACGCCACGTACACGGCAAGGTCGACGAGTGAGAGCGCCGCGAGGAGGAAGTAGAACCTGTCGAGGTGGCCGGAGTTGAGGTTTCCGGGGATCCATCCTGGCCTCCTGTCCCCGGCGGTGAGACTGGTCACCACGCTGACCAGCATGATGCTCACGTAGTTCCCGAGCGAGATGGACGCCATGCACAGCGAGCTGCCGAAGCTCTTGACGCCGTCGGGCGCCTGACCATTGAAGAACTCCAGCTGCCCGACGTACATGAACACCTCGGACGCCCCGATCAGCGCGTACTGCGGCACCTGCCACAGCACGCTCAGAGAGCTCGGCTGGTCCGGCGCGGACGCCGGCACCCGCTTCAGCCGCTCCACCTCCACCACACCTGCCACCACCATCGCCGCCATGCCGATCACGAGCCCGACGCCCATGCGCTGCAGCTCCGTCAGCCCCTGCGGGTTCCCGGAAAGCCTCGCCATGACCGGCACCAGCACGCGCCGGTAGATGGCGATGAACGCCAGCACGCTGAGGATGTCGAACACCGACATGCTCGCCGCCGGGACATGGAATGACCCGATGTTGGTGTTCATGGTGGTGCCTTGCTCCACGAACAGGGAGGCCATCTGCGTGAACACCACTGAGTAGACGATGGTGCACAGCCAGATGGGCTGCATCTTGAGGATGCACTTCACCTCCTCCACCTGCGTCACAGTGCACAGTCTCCACGGGTTTTTCAGGTTCTCCGGATCGCGGTACTCCTCCTCGGTCACCGTCGCCGCCTTGTCGAGATACCTGAGCTGGTCGCTGTGTAGGATCTTCCTGATACCAGCTTCCTTATAAGATTCGTCGCCTTCCAGCTCGTGGAGCAGCTCGCCGCGGGAGGGCGCGTCGGTGCGCCACTTGCGGGACGCGGCGACGAGCACCTGCGCGATGCGGGTCAGCGGGTTTCCGCTGGGTTTGAAGTAGCGGTAGTTGGGGTGCCGAGGAGGAAGAGCCCGAGCGCTACGGCCGCGGCGGCGGCCGAGACCCAGAACCCCATGACCCACTGGCCGGCGTCCTCGTAGTACACCAGCACCGTGTTGGAGAAGAGGGAGCCCACGTTGAGCGCCAGGTAGAAGTAGCTGAAGAAGGCCACCTTGGAGCGCGCCTCCTCCGGGTCCGTCTCGTCGAACTGGTCCGAGCCCAGCGTCGCGATAGACGGCTGATACCCACCATTGCCGAACGCAATCATGTACGTTGACAGGTAGAAGAGTGCGACGCCGGCCGTCGACGGCGGGTCGCAGTTCGTCTCCTCGTCGCCGCACCCGGTGGGCTTCACCAGCAGGAACCACGACGCGAGTGACAGTATCACCAGGCCCTGTTCAGAATTCAGAAGTTCAAACAACACACACATTTAAGCAGACAATGTAAGTTTGTGCGATCAATCGATCGATCAATGTGAATATAGATTGAGCGTACCGTGACGTAGATCATCTGGAAGACGGCGCAGGTGATGTAGCGGCCCCAGTAGGAGTCGCTCATGAAGGCGCCAATGAGGGAGAAGATGTAGACGGTGCCGGTCCATTTGCTGATGCTGTTGGCAGCCTCGGCGTTGTCCTGGTGGAGCACCCTCCGGAGGAACACCACCAGGTTCACACCGACGCCGAAGAAGGCGCACGTCACAAGTCCATAGTTCACTGCATCATTCAGGAGCAGTAATCTGGATCAGAATCTCGATCCAGTTCATTCATAACGGTTCGAAAAAAACAGAGCCCAATTGAGCATAGCGTGATTTTATTTCACCTAGCAGCAGGATGGAAGATCTCCATTTCCCAGTTTTTGCTTTGACTGCTGGGTTTCCACGTCTGTCCATTGAACCATCTTCAGTGATGGGAGATATGGTCTTCGAGTCGACGGTGTTTGGAGCCATCATCATCTTCAGCGAGTTTCCCAGAAACTTATGTTTCTTCTGCTTCATCAAGAGTTCAGAAAATATATTAGAAAGTGATGCAAAAACATGGGCGCAAGTAAGTTCCCAGTAATTAATATGTCCCACACAATACCTTGTGGGTTTTGTTCGGTAGCTCCTGCAGATCCTTCCAAAAGTTGTTCAGTTTTTTTTATGTGCAAGCCTTGGAAGGCAGCAATATTAGTTTCAACCTGCGAGTACAACCTTTGTCAGGGATGAATCAACCATATCCACTGCCACAAAAAGAAGAACCCGTCGACTTTTATTCCCAAAACCTATTGACTTAATATGATTCCTAGTCATGGATCGGCGGCGCTAGGAAGCGAGCAAACTTCCTACCAGCGAGCAAGTATGGATCAGACATGGCCCATCAAATGGGATGTGCTCGCTGTGTGGGGAGCTTGAGGATGATTACCATATCTTCTTCAAGTGTCACCTCGCCAAATATATGTGGGTGTGTAGATAAACCTGTCCGGAAAAGGTCATCAAGAGAATGCTCATATTGATGAAGGGAGTAACATTGTAGATAAACCTGCTGATCGTAGTATTGGGAAAAACGCTGCTACGCCGGGTGTAGTTCTACCTAGCTCGATGACTAAACTCAATCCACTACAACCAAGCATACGGTTTGGGACTTTTTCGGACAGATGGTCTGATATGGTCGAAGAGGAAGAAGAGAACTCTAAAAGTTCGTTGATGGGAGCCAGCAGGGTACTCTTTCCATCTCCGACAAGGCGCAATGAAGATTCAGCTTGTTCTGCAGGAGTGCCTCCTGTTGTACCTACTGTCGAGAGTGTCACCACGACGACCTCTTCCTTCAGCGGGTCGGCCCGCCTCGGATCAGTCTTCAGCTCAGGGTGCCGGGGACGCTGGCACGACACCGCTTCTTTCCCAGTTTTTTGCCGCAGCAGGTGTTGGGGACGCAGCCATAGCTGCTGGTGCCGGTGGCGCTGTCGCGGCAAGCGTGTCGCCCATAAACGCTGACGAGACACTGGTGGAAGACTTGGGTACAGAGGTTTTGTCTCTGGTGAAGCAGTTCTCACCACAGCTCACTGTCACGGCTGAGGCTACGACGCCTGAGCTGAGATCGCCGGGCTCCGTTTATGGTGGAGCTGGCTCAGCCACATCTGTACGTGAGTCTTTGGCAGCGAATATCCCGGTGACACCACGGTCACCGTCCATGCCGTCTGCTAGGGGCTGCGACCAGGTTACTCATGACGCTGCTAGCTACAAACCATCAAGGGACGAGATCATCGCTTTTGGAGGCATACCTGAGGCTTCTTCGATTGAACTCCGCTCGAGTGGACGCATTCGAGCGCAGCCTAACGCAGATGCTACAATCTTGGAGAGGGCTATGGCATTAGCCGACGCTCGGGATGCTTCTCCAGGTATGATGTCGCACTCCAAATTATCATTTTGCAATATTCCTGATAGTATAGTTGTAGCTAGAGCTAGTAAATTAGGAGTGTCTTTAGGAAAGTCACCTTCCGAGATTGCCTTTTCAGTAAGAAACTTAAAAGTTATTGAAAGTGACCGAAACTTGACTAGGCTCACCTCGGCAATGCATCATTATTTTCTTTTGAATTATCCTGGTTACGTGAGGATGGTTTTAAGGAATTAATTGAAAAAGAGTGGAATGCTTATGTTCGCGGGAATAGTCCCATTGAATTTTTTTTTTTTGAAAAGAATGCGGTAGGGGAAGCCCCTACAACGGATTTTTTTTTCAATGATAAGAACCCAAATTTGCGTCCATGAGGACTTGAACCTGTGTGGCTGGATTGTACATCCACTTCCCTAACCAAGTAAGCTAGACTCACTTCTTGTCCCATTGAAATTTGGCAAAACAAAATCAGACACATGCGTCGTTTCTTGAGAGGTTGGGCCCGAAATAGAAGTGGGCGTTATAAGAAAGAAAAGAAAAGACTTTTAGCAATTATCGATAAGTTGGATATTAAAGCTGAAACTTCTCCACTTACCTCGTCAGAACGTGATGAGCTAAGGGATGCAAATGATTTGTTGAATAAACTTAGAAGGGAAGAGGAGGCCAAATGGGCCCAAAGGGATAAAGTTAAACATGTGCAAGAGGGGGGAAATAATACGAAATATTTTCACCTTATTGCAAATGGAAAACACAGAAAAAAGAAAAAAAAATCAATTAGAACAGGAAGAAGGAACAATTGTAGGTAACGAAAATATTAAAACATACATTACTGAATACTATAAGAAGTTATTCGGGGCACCGGCCCAGAATATTTTTTTCGTTAAATGAGGAGTCCAAGGAGGATATCCCTCAATTATCTGCGGAGGAAAATAGAATTCCCGCTGCTGATTTTAAAGAAAAAAAAATTTTGAGGCTATTGACCAAATGGAATATAATAAAGCACCGGGATCAGACGGGTTTCCAGCTGAATTTTATAAATCCTTTTGGCGTATTATTAAAAAAGATCTTATAGCATTGTTTGTTCAGTTGCAACAAGGAGGGTTGCCATTATACAAGCTAAATTTTGGAGTCATTACTCTTTTACCGAAAAAAGAGGATGCTGTCCAGATTCAGCAATATAGACCTATTTTTTGCTTAATGTGAGTTTTAAAATCTTTACGGAAGTCGGAACTAATCGTATTTCTGAGGTGGCTAATAAAGTGATTAGACCTACCCTAACAGTTTTCATGCCGTGAAGACATATCCTCGAGGGGGTAGTGGTTCTTCACGAGACTATCCATGAGCTTCACATGAAGAAAATGGATGGGATTATTTTTAAAATTGATTTTGAGAAAGCCTATGACAAAGTTAAATGGTCCTTTCTACAGCAAACGTTCCGTATGAAAGGCTTCGATAAGAAATGGTGTGACCTTATTGCGAATTTTGTTCAAGGGGGGTCAGTTGGAATACGTGTCAATGACGACATTGGTCACTATTTCCAAACAAGAAAGGGGCTGAGACAGGGAGACCCTCTGTCACCTATTTTATTCAATATAGTGGCTGACATGCTTGCCATTCTTATTTCAAGGGCCAAAGAGGATGGTCAGGTTGGGGGCCTTATCCCTCATCTAGTGTAAACAACGCGAACTAGGACGTGTGCGCATTTTCTATGGTGATGCTAAAGGCTGGGAGCCATGTGTCATCCTCCGTCTGTGGTGTTTGCTACCCGCCGTCCACCTCGATGGATTGTGTGTGCATGTGTGTTTGTCTAGGTTGGTCCACCGTCGGTGGCGGTATGGGGTACATTCATGTGTATGGGGGCGTGTGCGTTCTGCATGCTGTGTGGCTTGGTGGCCCGTTGTCAGTGACTATGTGGTATGCTTTTGGAGCACTTGTCTAGCAGACCTGCGCGTACAGGCCATGTGTCGGTCGACTCGTGCCCATGGTTGCATGTGCCTATATGTCGTGGGTTTGTCACGTCAGATGTCATGGATGACTTCGTAGGTGTGGGATTTACGCGAGTCAATCGTCTCCGGCTTGGGATCGCAGGAACAAGGACGAACACAGATTTACCCTGGTTCGGCCCCTCAATGTGAGGTAAAGACCTACTTCCTGCCTACCCTAGCTTGGTATTGATATGATATATGTGGTGTTACAATGGAGGCGATACGATCTGGGAACTCGCCGTAGGAACTAGGGTTTTAGGGCTTGATAGCTTGACCCCGTCTAAGTCCTGCGAGTCCTCTTTATATACACAGAGGCTCGCTAGGTTACAAGAGTTCTGCACGAAGCCGATCGTCTTCTTGTCTTCCAAGGCAAGTTTTACCACCGACCTTCTGGAGCCTTCCTTTGGCAGGCCGCGATCCTTGATCGGCCCATCTTTACATGGTCCAATAATAGCGTGATCATGAAGATGAAGTCACCGTTTTGGCTTTGAATAAGTCGCGGGTTAATTATTCCCCCGACATTAGCCCCCAAGTGTAGCCTGAACTTCATGGAATATCTTGATATGTTTTCTTGACTTTGAAAGGTTGCTTGGACGTTTAGCTGCACTTTTTTTCTCTTTCTGGCTTGCACTTCCTTGCTCTGCGACTCATGATCACGTTGGACTGGCTTTACTCGCGCTTTTGGGCCTTGAAAATGCATCTGAGTTCGTGAGCTTCTTACTCTGTCAAGATTTGCCTGATAGCTTCAACACTTGGGGATGACCAATCTTCAAATTTTTGATAACAATATGCTGTAGCCCCCAAGGATTGAGCTGATGTGATTGGACAATCATCTCAATTCTTCTCAGAAGGTTTTGAAGACCGTCATCTATAGCTTGATATCATAGATAAGAAACAATTGTTAAGATATAAGCAATTGCAATTGGTGTTGCCGTACTATAACCAGTACATTGACCTCTAGTTAGGCCTTTCTGAATCCATTAAGTGGGCACTCGCGCGACTCAGTATTTCCTAGGAACATGTGTGTTCAGGGTCGAGAGCGGCCATGATAGGCAATCAAGCTCGATTGACGCCACACCCCAGTACTTTGGACGCATAATGCAAGTTGCAATCCGACTTAAGGTAAGTTTGATAGTTGCCAGTAGGTTGGCTGTTTCAGGGTACAAAGCCCCCAAGAAACAAATGATATATAGCTATAAGCAGCTTTGTTTATGATGACACATAAGGTCGCGCCTTGGTGGCAACCGAGTGTTGTACATAGGGTTGGGTCGCACGTAGGCGGCGATCCCAGTTTGAGACATACGGCCGCGCCTAGGTGGCGGCCGATTTCTGATACATAAGGTACGGCCACGCCTAGGTGGCGGCCGATTTCTGATACAGGTGTTGCAGGTCGCGCCTAGGTGGCGACCAATTTTGAAGCAAGAGCCCTTAGTGGCTAGGATGATACTCAGCTATAGGCAGCTGGAAAAGATGAAGCTTAGCTCTGATTAGCTTTTTTATGTGTAGTAAGGTCGCAGTTGCGCGACGTTCAAAGGCGAGGCGCTTCTAGACGATCCTCGAAATCATGGCGATCACTGCTTTCTTCTCTCACATCCAGCAGATAGTAAGATCCATTGTTTAGTTTTTTGCTGATGATGTAGGGTCCTTCCCATGGAGAGGATAGCTTGTGCATTCCCTTGTGGTCTTGCTTGAGTCGCAGCACTAGGTCTCCTTCTTGAAAGGTACGGGTTCTGATGCGTCTGGCATGATAGCATCGCAAGTCTTGCTGATACACCGCGGACCTTGATGCTGCCAAATCTCTGACCTCTTCTAATGTGTCCACAGAATCCTGCCGAGCTGCTTCATTATCTGCTTCGATATAGGCCGCAACTCTTGGTGAATCATGTATGATATCGCTGGGCATAACCGCTTCTGCTCCATAGAGCATAAAATATGGTGTAAATCCTGTGGATCTGTTAGGGGTTGTTCTTAAGCTCCATAGCACGGCTGGCAGTTCCTCCACCCAACATCCTGGAGATGCTTCAACCTTTTCAATAAGGCGCGGCTTAATCCCATGGAGAATTTCCTGGTTAGCTCGCTCAGCTTGTCCATTGCTCTGTGGATGTGATACTGACGTGAGGTCCAGCCTTATCCCATTGTTCGCACAAAATATTTGTGTAGCTCCTTCAGAGGTGTTGCTCCCGTTGTCTGTAATGATACTATGGGGATATCCAAAGCGGAATATGACCTTCTTCAAGAACTTGACTGCTGTTTCAGCTTCACAATCTCCCACGGGTTCTGCTTCTATCCACTTTGTGAATTTATCCACCACGACCAGGAGGTGAGTTTTTCCCTTTAGGGACCGTCTGAAGGGCCCTACCATGTCAAAACCCCATACGGCAAAGGCCATGTGATGGGTATTGTACGAAGTGCTTGAGCTGGCATATGATCTTGCCTGGCGTATCTTTGGCATCCATCACACACTCTGACAATCTGCTCAGCGTCTGCGAGCGCTGTTAGCCAGAAGAAACCATGTCTGAATGCCTTTGCCACCAAAGATCTTGACGAAGCATGATGGCCACAATCGCCTGCGTGAATTTCGTGCAAGATTTTTCGTCCTTCTTCTGGTGATACGCATCTTTGGAATGTCCCCGCAACGCTACGCTTGTATAGCTCATTGTTTATTATTGTGTAGGCCTTGGATCGTCGTGTTATTTTGCGCGCCTCTACCTCATCCTCTGGTAGCACTCCGCGACTTAAATATGCCATGTATGGCTCTGTCCATGCCGGCTGTTCATGCAGGGCTGTGACTAAAGTTGAATCGTCATCTGACTATGCGATGTCAATCTCTGCTAGAGGCTTAACTAATGGGTTATGCAACTCATCCAAGAAAACATTGGGCGGGACTGATTGTCTATTGGATCCAAGCCGAGACAAGGCATCTGCTGCTTTATTTTGTCGTCGATCAACATGTTCAACTTGGAAGCCAGTGAAGTGTCCAACAACTCTGTCCACCTCTCTTCTGTATGCGGCCATGTTTGTATCCTTACTGTCCCATGTTCCAGAAACTTGTTGAGCTACCAAATCTGAGTCTCCAAAGCAACGAATGCGACTGACATTCATCTCCTTTGCTATACGGAGTCCGTGAAGCAATGCCTCATATTCTGCTACATTGTTTGTGCAATTGAAATGTATTTGGAGCACGTATCTTAGCTTGTCTCCCTTGGGGGAAGTGAGTACAACTCCAGCCCCCGAGCCTTGTAGCTGTCTCGACCCATCGAAGTGCATGGTCCAGTATTTTGTTTCTGCCATGGTGGGAGCGACTTTTATTTTTGTCCAATCATTGATGAAATCTGCCAGAGCTTGCGACTTAATTGATATTCGCGGCTCGTGACTTATATGGTGTGGACCCAACTCGATCGCCCACTTGGCTACTCTTCCTGTTGCTTCTCGGTTGCGTATGATGTCTGCTAGCGGTGCCGAGCTGACCACAGTTATTGGGTGTTCCTGGAAGTAGTGCTCCCGCTTGCGACTCGCCATGAACACTCCAAACACTAGGTTCTGCCACTGAGGATAACGCTGCTTTGAAGCCGTGAGCACTTCACTTACGTAGTATACTGGCCTTTGGACTGGGTACTCCTTTCCTGGCTCTTGTCTCTCTATAACCATCACGGCGCTTACGGCACGAGAGTTTGCAGCTATGTATAACAGCATGGGCTCTTTATCCTTTGGAGCTGCCAGAACTGGAGCGTTTGTCAACTGACTCTTCAGGGCTGTTAAAGCTTCGTCGGCTTCTGAGTCCCAAACGAAGGTATCTGACTTTTTCAGCAATCTGTATAAAGGCAGAGCTTTTTCTCCCAGTCTTGATATAAAGCGACTTAACGCCGCGACGCAACCGGTGAGTCGCTGTACATCCTTGATCTTTTCTGGTTTTTGGAGGTCCATTACAGCCTTTATCTTGTCAGGGTTGGCTTCAATGCCTCTTTCTGACACTATGAACCCCAATAGCTTCCCCGCTGGTACTCCAAAGACACACTTCGTCGGGTTGAGCTTCATGTTGTATCTTCTGAGATTTCTGAAAGTTTCTTCCAAGTCACTGATGAGATCCTGGCTTACTTGCGATTTAATGACAATGTCGTCCACATAGGCGTGAACGTTGCCTATCTGCTCATGCAAGCAACTTTGAATGCACCTCTGGTAAGTCGCACCTGCGTTCTTCAATCCAAAGGGCATGCTTACATAGCAAAAGGCCCCAAAGGGTGTGATGAAGGATGTCTTTTCCTGGTCCTCCTTCTTCATCTTAATTTGATGGTAGCCTGAATAGGCGTCTAGAAAGCATAACAACTCGCATCCGGCCGTTGAATCAATCACTTGGTCAATCCTGGGCAAGGCAAATGGGTCCTTCGGACAGGCTTTGTTGAGACTGGTGTAGTCAATGCACATTCGCCATGTGCTGTTCTTTTTCATAACTAGGACTGGGTTTGTCACCCACTCCGGGTGATATACTTCTGTGATGAATCCTGCGGCCAATAGGCGAGCTATTTCTTCCCCTATCGCTTTTCTCCTGTCGTCGTGGAAACGCCGCAGTGGTTGCTTTACTGGCTTGGCCAAGGGGTTCACGTTAAGGCCGTGCGAAGATGTCCTTGTTTTCCTGAAGGAAAGCGATGAGTGCCCGCTCCTGTTCTTTCTCCATGTGGGCTCCGATGCTCGCCTGCTTGGATGAGTCGTCAGGAACAAGGTCTATCTGCTTGGTGTCTTGGCCGCTTTGAATTTCATTGGTGGTTCGGTAGATGGCGTGGTAACTACGCTCATATCATTGGGATCCACCTGCGACTTATAACTCTTTAACTCTTCAGCGGCACAAGCTGATTCTGCGAAGGCTGCATCTCCTTCCTCGCACTTTATTGCTTTTTCTCTATCACTGTGCACTGTGATGACCCCTCTTGGTCCTGATATCTTCAGCTCTAGGTAAACGTAGCATGGCCTGGCCATAAACTTGGCGAAGGCTGTTTGTCCGAACAGGGCGTGATATGGGCTCTGCAATTTTACCACTTCGAAGCATATGAACCCGCTTCTGAAGTTTTCTTCCGTCCCAAAGGTTACTCCCAGGGTTATCTTTCCCACTGGCTGTGCTGACTTTCCTGGGACGATGCCGTGAAATACGGTCGTCGTGTGTTGCAGGCTGGAGTCCATGAGCCCCAAGCGCTTGAACGTATCGTAGTACATGATATTTATGCTGCTTCCCCCGTCCATAAGCACTTTGGTTAGCTTGTATCCTGCTACGTAGGGTGCCACAACTAGCGCCAGCTTCCCTGGTTTTCGCACTTGCGGCGGGTGATCGTTGCGACTCCAAGTGACTGCATGTTCTGACCACTTTAGCCAATTGGGGGTTGCTGGTATCACAGCGTTCACTTGCTGGCTTCTGCGACCTAATTTCTCCTCCCTTTTGGAGGTGTTGATAACTATTGTATGGTACTGCCCCACCTGCCTGGGGTTACTCGCATTGCGCGGCCCGGCGCCTGAACCATGAGTCGCACCAGGGCTTCCTTCATGGTGGTTTCCCCTGTTGTGTTGGCTTTCTTCTTTCCACTTCTTGTAATAATTGCATTGCGCCTTGGTATGGTCCGTTGGTCGCCCGTCACCTCTCGTATGAAGATCGCACGACCTATTGAAAACTTCTTCCATGTTAATTGGACGAGAGCCGCTTCCTCGGCTTCTTCCTCGTTGGCCCCTGAAACCTCCACGTGTGTTGGCGACAAGCTCAGAGTTTCCTTCTTCACTCTTGCGCTTGTTTTGATTCGCGTTGTTGTGGCTAGTTTGTTGCCGTTGAGGCTTGCTGGTATTTTTCTTTCTTCAACAGCGACCTTCTCCTCTTCTCCATCTGACGCATCTCGGGTCTTGTCCGAGCCAGCGTATTTGTTAGCCGCAGCCATTACCTCACCGAGACTCTTGACCTTGCCCTAAATGCGACCTAACTTATGGATCAGTGGTTCGAACTTACAATTTTTCTCCATGACTAGGACAGCTGAGCTTGGAGGTATATTGTCTGAGGAGTGTATAATTTCTGCCACTCTCCTCATCCAGTGGCGACTTGACTCACCTTCCTTCTGAACGCAACGCTCTAGATCTTCTATATTGCAGAGTCGCTTGCAGGTTCCTTGGAAGTTTTTGACGAAAGCGTCTTTCAACTCTTCCCAGGTATTTATGGAGTTGGGGGGTAGATTTTGTAGCCATATGTGAGCCGCGCCCTCCAACAACATGTTGAGGTACCTTGCACATATCTCTTCTTAAGCATTTAAAATACTCATCCCCATCTCGTAGTTGTTTAGCCAGGTGGTAGGGTCCATGCTGGCGTTATAGTTTGCCACCTTGCATGGTCCTTTGAAATCTTCAGGAAAGGGTTCCGATCTGATCTTCTCAGTAAAACATGCCGGACCCTTGAGTCGCGAGGACAAAGCTGTGGATGTGCCCGTGGGGTTGTTAACTTCCACGAGCCGCGTCTGCATCCTTGGCATGATAGAATGTGCTTCTGCGGCTTTTTCCTGCTGCCTCTGCGCGACCCTTGATGTAACTTCTGGCGGCCTGCTTTGGACGCTTCTTTCCGCTGCAACCCCACGGCTGGCCGGTACGGTGGGCTGCTGTCCCTCGGCTTCTGCTATGTTGGCCTGTTGCAGGACAGCAGTGCTCAACATCTGTATCGCGCGCCGTGCTTCAGTGTTGATTGGGTTGTCGCCTGTTGGTACCATCTGTGTCAAGATATTAGCCGCAGCATACATGTTATCGACCGGGTTTTGGTAGTGGCCTTGTGGGGTGTGAAACCTCCTGGTTGTTGCGATGGTAGTTGCTGGGCTTCGTGGACAGTTGATGGTCCCAAAATCCTTGCGACTGGTTGGACTCCAGCAGCTAGAGTGGGTGGAAGTTCTATCGTTGGTTGAGTCGCGCGCGCTTGCGCCTGCGAGTCAACTTGTCCTTGAGTCGCGGCGAGCGCGGCTATCCTTTGCCGTTCCTGTTGGATTCCTTGGTTCACCCGTTCGAGCCTGTAGCGCTCTGCTTCCATCCTCCGAACCTCGTACAGGAGCTCGGCCCTGGCGGCCTCAATTTCCGTTGCACGGACAGCGGCGTTTGCGGCTGACACCGGGATAAGCAGCGGGTTGCCGGGGGGTGCCGATCTTTCGGCTTCTCCTGCCGTTCCTGACGTGCTTGCACCTCCGGCCATGTAGACTCCAACTTGTGCCGCCTCATGTTCTGACACTGTGCGTAGTCCCAGTAACTTTCTTCAAGGGCAGGTATGATGGACTCAAATTCTTGTGAGTCCATGCTCTCCAGGGACTCTTCTTCGTCACCGGCGACTTCTTCTGCTGAGTCGCCTTCTTGGGCTGAGCTAACAGATCCGCCGCCAATGAAACCGACGAAGACGTTGATAGATCCAAACGGGATGATGCGACCGGTCTCCAGGTAATCAGCTTCTGGTCCCCAGCTTGAATCGTCAATGAGAGGCGTGCCATAGACCGTGATAATGTGGCCAATGGCGAGATCTTCAGCTCCTTTCATCGATCCTGCGCGGAACGTGACGCTCTTGACCGCAGGCCCCACGGTGGGCGCCAACTGTCGTGGGTTTGTCACGTCAGATGTCATGGATGACTTCGTAGGTGTGGGATTTACGCGAGTCAATCGTCTTCGAGCTTGGGATCGCAGGAACAAGGACGAACACAGATTAACCCTGGTTCGGCCCCTCAATGTGAGGTAAAGACTTACTTCCTGCCTACCCTAGCTTGGTATTGATATGATATATGTGGTGTTACAATGGAGGCGATCCGATCTGGGAACTCGCCGTAGGAACTAGGGTTTTAGGTCTTGATAGCTTGACCTCGTCTAAGTCCTGCGAGTCCTTTTTATATACACAGAGGCTCGCTAGGTTACAAGAGTTCTGCACGAAGCTGATACGTCCAAACGTATCTATAATTTTTTATGTTCCATGCATGTTTTATGTCAATTGGCACATGTTTTATATACACTTTATATCATATTATGACATTTATTGGATTAACCTACTAATAGTTGACAAAGTGCAAAATCTTCTTGTTTTCCTATTTGTTGTGTAGGAATTATAAAAAATACAAAAGGAAACCATATTGGAGTCGAATTGGGACTTTCCTGAAATCTGTCTGGAAACGTTTTTCGAAGATGGTCACGTTTGGGCCCGAAGACGACGTCAAACGGAACACAAAGTTGCAGAGAATTTTCCGGGAATCGATCTAGACTTAAAATTCGCCCAATTCTGAGTCCGACGGCCGAGATATTCCCGATTTACTGCAACCCTAGATGGGATGACGAGAATCTGAAAGATTGTGACTTTATTGACTTCAACTCTTACCAAATTTGATGGATTCGGCCAAGACACGAATTGGAGCCTCATTAGGGCTGAGAGGGGTTCCTAGGAAGCTTCTAGAGGTGCCCAAGAGCCATTGGATCAAAGGGGCATCCATCCCATGGCATAGATTGCATCTTCACCTCTATATAATGAAGGGAAACCCTATTTTCCAAGCAAGCCACCAAAAGCCACGAATTTTCCTCCTCTTGGCAGCCGCCAAGGAGGGGGAGGAACTCCTCCATTGCTGCACCATCACCAAGGAAGAAGAAGGGGGGCCAAGGGCCGCCGCCGCTCGCCGCCGCCGCGCCGTGGCTGCTGCGGGCCGCCGCCTCCACTCCGGCTGCACCTCTTCATCAACCTCTCCATCAAGTGTGCTCACCATGACCATGTGTGAGTAGTTTTCACCGAGGCTGAGGGCTCTACCGTAGCTATGTGGTTCATCTCTCTCTCCCATGGTGTGATCTTTATGTGATCATGAGCTTTGTAATCTAGTTGGATCCATGGATGTTACTCTTCGTTATCTTATGAATTATGCTACTTGAGTGGTTTTATTAATGTAAACTCCGGAGTCACCTTTGTCCCATGGTGCGAAGTTGACCGTGTGCATACCGTGTGTGACTCTTAGGCTAAAAATTACATGAATACTTATCATGAGTTATTATTTGTGTTGGATGTCTCTATGAAATTGTGGTGTTTGTCTGGTACTATTTTGGGGCGCTCTTAGTGACATTGGATTTCCTAGATGTGGAATGCAACTTTAAGGTGTGCTTTTATAGCCCTACGCAATGGATTGGTGTTCGTTATCCAACCGGAGGATAGTTCGGGGTAGCATAGTGAAGAGGAAATATTTATGTATTCAATTATATTATTGTTGGGAGTGTCCACTAGTGAAAGTATGATCCCTAAGCCTTATTTCCAAGCATCGAAACACCGTTTGCTCTCATTTTGTCTCATGTTTGCTTGTTGCCATCTTTATTTCAGATTGCAATTACCACTTATAATCATCCATATTACTTGCATTTCACTATCTCTTCGCCGAACTAGTGCACCTATACATCTGACAAGTGTATTAGGTGTGTTGGGGACACAAGAGACTTCTTGTATCTTAATTGCAGAGTTGCTTGAGAGGGATATCTTTGACCTCTACCTCCCTGAGTTCGATAAACCTTGGGTGATCCACTTGTCGTCGTATCGGCATCTTGGATAGGAGACGGGGTCCTGCTAGCCGAGGGTGAACGTAGGGCAAGAAGGTGGACGTCGTCAAGGTCGGGATTGTACACGGCGGTTTACCCAGCTTCAGGCACCACGGCGGTGGCGGTGCCCTACGTGCTGCTATAATCACTATAAGGCAATATCGCCGTGAACAGGTTACAATGAGTTGGATGTATGAGAGAATATGATTGTTGCCCTAAAGGCGTCCCGAGGTCCAGCTTATATAGGCGGCTGGACCTAGGGTTACAAGGTGATTACGTATCCAGCAAGTATACGGAGTCCTAAACCTAGCCGGCAAGTATGCCGCCTTCCGTCTTGGTCTTGGTGGCTTCATGGGCTTCAGTCTTGGGCCTCCTCCTTGCCGGCATCCGCCTTCCTTGGTCGTCAGCTATCTGGGCCGCCCGGTAGGCAAAGCCTTCACCACCACTGCGGGCCACCCTGGACTAGCCGGATTGATCCATGCTGGTGATACCCCTAGTAGGTATATCCCCAACATTAGCCCCTGGGAGGGTTCGAGTTCTTCAGGCGCCGTCTTCTTTGTCGGCAACGTCCGCCTTGTCTTGTAAGCGTCTGAAGAGCTTGAAGCATTCCAAAGTTGAAAGTAAGCGGCGGTCCGCCTAAAGTAGTCGGACAATTGCCGCCATCATGGGAAAGACGGCCTGACCATTGTCAGGAATCTTCCTGGCACCAGTCTTGTCAATTGACTGGACCGTCAAATGTTGACGGATGACGCCATGCAGTCCACGACAGTTTGGACTTGGGCATGCGTCATGATGGTTTCTCCACTACGCACAGAAATCGGAGCGAGGCCGCAGACGCCGTTGCCACGACGTGCAAATCGTGGGCACGTGGCGGAAATCTCGCGTCCCCCCAATCTCGGCACGGATCTTGGCGCGTGGGGATAAATACCCCAAAGGGCACATCGATGCACTTCTTCTCATTCGCACCCACCGTGGCCTCCTCACCTTCCCGAGCTCAACTCCTCCCGTACTCAACTCCGGCGAGCAGCGCTCTCCCCAAATGGCGAGCACTCAGCAGGATGCGGCGGCGACGGCGGCACTGGCTGCGGCTTCTGCGACCCCCGCCGGATCTGGATCTGTCCCAGCGGCGGCGGCGGTGCCCGCAGGCGCATCGATGACCTCTCCCGCCACCGTGGCCACGGGCGGGGTTTCTACTTCTTCCCCAGCTCCGGCGGCGCCTGCAACCGCCGCTCCAACCTTTCCCCTCCCATCCCTCGCGGCGACCAGCTCAGAGGCCGCGGCGGAATCTGCCGCCGACGAGGATGACGACGCGAGGAAGAGGAAGAGGCTGGAGACCTGGGTTCCAGGTACTGGCTGCCGTCAGTTATGACGTCAGCATACTGAAGGAACTGGAGGAAGGCGGATACATTCCGCCAAAGACGGAATGCTCCTGGAGGGTTCCAGGCGACGAGGCGGTGCCTGACCCCCAAGACGGCGAGCGTCATGTTGGCGTCGCACAGCCTTCGCGGTATGTCTCTGCCGCTTTCCGCCTTCTTCTTGGCGGTGCTTAGTTTTTATGGGCTGCAGCCACACAACATAGCGCCCAATAGTATTCTAGTGCTAGCCGGCTTCCAGGCTTTGTGCGAAGGGTACTTAGGCATAGCTGCGTCCATAGAGCTGTTTAAGTACTGCTTCCTGTGCCGCCGGCAAACCATACCAGGCGGCCACCTAGCAACCTGCGGTAGTGTTACGTTCAACTGCCGCCAACCCGACTGGTACCCAAAATACCATACATCGAGTCGGTGAAGCACTGGACCAGCACTTTCTTCTACTGCAAGGACATCCCGACACCTGGCAGCACACAAGGGATGCCAGCCTTCGTCAACGGTCCGCCAACCCACAAGGCTGCTGGACGGCAAAGTGCCGCTCAGCAGCTTGCGGCGGAACTTCGATTGCCGTTAGGCGGATCGAGTTCTTGACGAAGACGATGTTGGCTCCACGACTTGACGGAGTTGACACCGTCATCTGCTGGGTGTCGAGGAAGATTATGCCTCTCCGCCATCGCCCACTGAAGATGTGCGAGTACAAGGCGGATGACGCCGGCAACAGCACCCTTGATCAGGATGCCTTAGAATACCGGCTTAGAGAGCTTATCAAGCCTCTGTCGGTGAAGGCGGCTGAAGGCGTCGCCATGTTCACCATGACAACCCAGCCCCAGCGGTAAGTCAAAGCTACTTTGTTATTTCACTAACATCCTTGCCCACTAGGTACTGATTAATATTGTCTTGCTTCCTTTTCAGCTGCAAACCTTGGGGAGGAGAGTTGGCTCCAAACTGGTACGACAGGTGCCAGCAAATCGAAGAAGCGCAAGCTGAGCTCCTCCACCAAGGATTTGGAGAAGAGGAAGAAGGCGGCCACCTCTGTCGATGCAGAGGATGAGACCGTGGGGAATGTCCCTTCAAGCGGTAGCAAACTTTGGCTTTCCCTGACTTATATTTTAATATGTTTGTGCTGACAAACTTGCATGTTTCTGCTTACAGAGGCAAGCCTGCCATGCCCAAACTCCGCTCCAACTTGAAGATTGCTGCCGGCAGGGGCAAGCCACCACGTTCTTCTCCAGCTGCTGCGCCGACAACGCCCACAGTTGGCGTTCCCGTGGTTGTATGCCAGGGAACGTACACAGCTGCCGGTACCGCAGAGGCGGCTACGAGAAGATGGCGGGCAAGAAATCAGTTGCCGGCATACTTTTTCCAAGACGGCTGAAGCTTCGGCTAGTGATGCCGCTCGATTTATTGCCATGAAGCAGGAGATGGATGACCAGATGGCGGCCGAACAAGGCGGATCGTCCTCCCATCCTGGCTCCCAATCTGGCAAAGGGTTGCAAGACCCCCGGCAAACACTGAAGACCATGCGTGACGGTACCCGCAACTGGTACGCGCACATGGACGAACTCCACGACACCCTGCACGGACAACTTGAGGTAAAATAGCCTATGGTCCCAGCCCCCGAGCACTTTGGCGGCTGAAAAATTTAGCCGGCAAAGTGGTCTCGTTGACTAAATAGTGCTAACCATAATGTTGTTTTCGTGCATGCAGGCCGTTCTTGCTTCCAATCTTGAGCTATTTCGTGCTCAAGAGAAGAAGAAGAAGGAATGCAGGAACTGCAGCAGGACGTGGAGTTGAAGAACGCCCAAATTGCGAGCTTGGAAGAAGCTCGCAAGAAGGATGAAGGTGACAAAGCTTTCTTTGCCTTCTTTTCGTCCGACTTCTTTTCCTTTTCCGACAAGTATTTTAGTCGTCTTTTCTTTTTATTTGTAGAATTACTAAACACTGCGCAAGATATTCTCAAGAACTCCACTGACATGCAAGCTTTGATGAACGAAGCTGCAGATCTTGCCGGGCTGGTGACCAAGCTGAAGGCGGATCACGCCAAGGAGCTGGATGAGCGTGCGTTGGCCATGCTGCCGAAGTTAGCAAGTTGACTGGACAACTTGAGGCCATGAGCAACAACCTTGACCAGGTGAACAAGAACGCCAAGGAGCAGCAGGACCAACTGTCAAAGGCGGTCCAGCTAGCCAAGAAACGCTTGAGAACCATCTGGATGAGGTCAACGCCATCCACGACCATGTCTTGGGTATGCCTCCAATCCTTCATTTTGTCACCTTGCTTTCTTGAAACTTGAAGCTGCAGTGTGTAACTTTGTGTTTGTGCAGTGCCGGCTAGCTTGGGAGATGACCTGGCTACAACGCCGCGCCTTGCCGATCTTGAAAATTGGCGAAATCGTCAACCAGATTGTCGGCGCAGGCAAAGCATTTGCCGCCAAGTTCTACCCTGGGGAAGACGGCGATCCCGTCATCTTCGATGCTCTGCCGGACCTGCTGGAGAAGGCGGCAGCTGAACACGACAACGCTACGCTCAGCAGCACGAGGCGGCGCCAAGTTGGCATTGGCAATGACGGCGGCGTGGTACCCGGAGGCTGATATTCATCAAGTCACCGAGTACTTCCCCACCGAAGACGAAAACAACCAAGCCATCGTGATGCAGGACGTGCTGCGGTCTGTTCGCGGCTATGCGACCCGGGTTGCCAACATGGTTGACATCCGCAAGTTCTACAAGGAACACCCGGACCCGCATGTTGCCGTAGCGATCCCTCCTTGGCGGATCCTGAAGCTTCCCGAGGCGAAGAAGGCGAAGCCGGAACCGACAAGCGCAGCCCCAAGGATGGCGGAGCCAGCCCCAAGAATGCCGGCGTCAGCCCCCAGGATCTCTCCACCAGCTCTACAAGGCGGCAATCCCTTAGACTTCCTCCTGCAAAGGCAGCACAAAACACTGCGTTAATCTGTTAACGCATAAAACTTTATTTTGGGTTGTAAATATTTATGGGCCAACTTTTATGCTACACTTGGCGGTAGGCTTACTTAAGTGGCCCGCCTTAATATGTATCTCGCCTGCATGTTTAGCTTTTTCATATGTTGGCGGAACCTCATCTTAGTTACTTTAGCTGAGCCAACCAGGTGCAATACCAACTAATTTAGACTCAGAGACCAAAGCCAGCATGTTGGTGCCAACGACATACTACTAGGCGACCCACACACAAACAGACAGATAAGCATATTAGGCGGTGCAAAGATTGTTTGCGTTTTTAGCCGGCAGACGGCAAATGTCAAAAAGTTTGGACCTTAGCACGGAGCAAAACTTATTTTGTTTGGTAACTTTTATGACAACAGATATATGATTGCGAGAAAAGACAAAAGATGGCATGATCCCAAAACTGAATGAGCAAACCACAGACTTTTATTTCATAATCATATAGTACTTATTACAATGTGGAAATTGCTAAGTGTAAAAAGGACGTAGCTGCTCAATGTTCCAGGGTCGCTTGGTTTCTTCGTACTTGTCGTCAACCTTCCTTTTGCGCTTGCGACCTCGCTTCTTCTTGTATCCGTCTCGTGCATCGACCAAGTAATAAGAACCATTGAGCAACACCTTACTGACCACAAAAGGTCCTTCCCAAGGCGGGGATAACTTATGCAAGCCCTTTCTATCTTGGATTAGGCGGAGAACCAGGTCACCACTCTAAAACTTCGTTGCCTCACCCTTCTGCTGTGATAACGCCTCAAACTTTGCTGATAGATGGCGGATCGCGCAAGGGCAACATCTCGTTCTTCATCAAGTAGGTCAAGGCCATCCTGTCTTGCATCTTCTGCGTCTCCTGGACGTAGGCTTGATTCTGGGAGAATCGTACATCATGTCGGTTGGCAACACTGCTTCTGCGCCATAGACTAAGAAGAAAGGAGTAAACTTGGTTGATCTGTTTGGAGTTGTGCGTAAACTCCAAAGGACAGACTGCAATTCATCCACCCAAGCCCCAGCCGCTCTGTGCAATGGTACTTCGAGACGTGGTTTGATTCCTTGTAGACTAAACCATTTGTACGCTCTACTTGACCGTTTGCTGCGGATGCGCTACGAGGCTAGATCTAGGCGGATACCATGCTTATAACAGTATTCCTCGACTTCGCCTTGCGACAAGTTAGTGCCATTGTCGGTGATAATGCTATGAGGCACCCCGAACCGAGAGATTATTCCCCACAGAAAGTTTGCGGCTGTGGCGCCGTCTAGCTTTTTGATAGGCTTAGCTTCAACCCATTTGGTAAACTTGTCTACAGCCACAAGTAAATGTGTGTAGCCACCAGGCGCCGTTTTAAACGGACCAACCATGTCCAAGCCCCAGACTGCGAAAGGCCATGTGATGGGTATTGTTTTAAGCTCTTGAGCCGGCATGTGTGATTGTCTGGCATAAAGTTGGCAGCCCCTGCATCTTTTAACAATGTCTTCTGCATCTTGCTTGGCTGTCAACCAATAGAAACCTTGTCGGAAGGCTTTTGAAACAAGGGCGCGTGAGAAGCATGATGTCCACATACGCCGGCATGTATCTCATCCAACAGTTCTCTGCCTTCTTCGGGCGAAATGCAGCGTTGGTAAACACCAGTGGTGCTACGCTTGTACAATTCACCTTTGATTATTGTAAATGCCTTGGCTCTTCTTATTATTTGCCTTTTCAAAACCTCATCATCCGGTAACTCCTGATTGATCAGGAAGTCCAAATATGGCGTCGTCCAATCCGGCTTTACCAAGTAGACGGCATAGCTAGCACTATCAACTGGTTCTGCCGACTCTGGGTCAAGGAGGTCTGCTCCTTTAATTGACGGCTTGTGTAGGTGTTCCAGGAAAACATCTTTTGGTACCTTTTTGCGTTCAGACCCATTCTGGCAAGTGTATCTGCCGCCTCATTTTGAGCTCTTGGGATGTGGCGGACCTCGTAGCCTAGAAAACACTTGGCGAATTCGTCAACGGTAGCTCGATATGCCGCCATTGTTTCGCTCTTTGTGTCCCAAGTACCACGTATCTGTTGCGCCACCAAATCTGAATCTCCGTAGCAGAGGACACGCTGGACGCCAAGTTCCTTGGCAATGTGTAAACCATGAAGGAGAGCTTCGTATTCAGCAACATTATTAGTTGCCTTGAAGTGAATTTGTAACACATAACTAAGCTTGTCTCCTTGAGGGTTTCTTAAAACAATGCCAGCCCCCGAGCCCTGAGCATTTTTGATCCATCAAAGTGCATGATCCAGTATGCATCTTCAGGGAGAGGTACTTCGTCCATGGCCTCCGTCCAATCAGCTACAAATCTGCTAAGGCTTGAGACTTAATGGCCGTTCTGGGCTTATACAGATGTCGAAGGCGGCAAGTTCAATGCCCCATTTGGCAACGCGGCCTGTTGCATCTGTATTATTGATGATATCCCCCAGAGGTGCCTTGCTCACCACGTTATTGAATGTTCCTGGAATAGTGCCTTAACTTCCTGGCGGCGTAAAAAACACCGTAGACCATTTCTGGTAATGCGGATAACGCTGTTTTGAGGCGGAAAATACTTCACTGATGAAGTAAACCGGACGTTGTTCCGGCAAGTCTGAAATTTCCGTCTTGCGTTCCACAACCAGTACCACGCTAACAACAAGTTAGTTGCGGCAATATAGAGCAGCATTGGTTCCTGCGAACGAGGAGCTGCCAAAATTGGAGCAGACGTTAACGCGTCCTTGAGTTGCTGCAAGGCGGCGTCTGCTTCGTCTGTCCACTCGAAGTTGTCGGATTTCTTCAGAAGCCGGTAGAGAGGCAGTGCCTTCTCACCAAGACGGCTAATGAAACGACTGACGGCAGCCGCCGAGCCGGCAAGTCGCTGCACGTCCTTCAGGTCCTTGGGCCTGGATATGTTGAGGATCGCTTTGATTTTTTCTGGATTCACTCTATCCCTCGTTCGGAAACGATAAAGCCAAGCAATTTGCCGGCAGGAACCCCGAAGACGCATTTTTTCGGGTTGAGTTTCATCCTATATACCCGGAGGCTATCAAAGGTTTCTCTCAAATCGTCAAGCAAATCTGCCTTCTTTCTTGACATGACGGCAATGTCGTCAACATAGACGTGAACATTGCGGCCAATTTGCTCGTGAAGGCATCTTTGCATACACCGCTGATACGTTGCGCCGGCATTTTTTAGACCGAAGGGCATCGTGATGTAGCAGAAGGTCCCATAGGGTGTAGTGAACGCTGTTTTGATTTGGTCGGATTCTCGCATTTTGATTTGGTGGTACCCGGAGTACGCATCCAAAAAGCACAGCAGCTCGGAGCCGGCTGTGGAGTCTATGACCTGATCTATACGAGGCAAAGCAAAGTGGTCCTTAGGACAGCACTTGTTCAAACCGGTATAATCAATGCACATTCTCATTTCCTTATTAGGTTTTGGAACCATTACAGGATTTGCCAACCAATCAGTGTGTACTACCTCCCTAATGAACTTGGCTTCTTGCAACTTGATGATCTCCTTCCCTATTGCTGTCCGCTTCTTCTCACCGTAGCGTCTTATTCCTTGCTTCACTGGTTTGGCTCCTTCGTAGACGTTAAGAGAGTGCTCGGCAAGTTCCCTCGGGACACCTGGCATGTCAGCTGATGACCATGCAAAGATGTCCTGATTCTCACGGAGGAACCTGACGAGCGCGCTTTCCTATTTGTCGTCCAAGCCAGCCCCTATGGTGACTTGCTTGGAGCTGTCACCTGGGACCAGATCCGCCTTCTTTGTGTCTTCGGACGCCTTGAAAGTGTTCTTTTGCTCAGCGGTCTTTACATGCTCCGGCAACTGTGATGTATCGAGCTCTTTCTTCAACATGGCTAACTCCTCTGCGTGGAGGACTGCCTCAGCGAAGGCGGCATTGCCACGCTCACACTCCTTTGCTTTCTTGAAGTTGCCACTGATGGTAATTGTACCATTGGGTCCCGGCATCTTCAGCTTGCTGTATATGTAACACGGGCGAGCCATGAATTTGGCGAAAGCTGGCCGTCCAAAAATGGCGTGGTAGGCACTTTTGAAGGGGACTACTTCGAACCTGAGATACTCCGAGCGGTAGTTTGTCTCAGGCCCAAAAGTAACCTCCAATCTGATGCTTCCCATTGACTTGCTTGCTTTCCCGGAACAATGCCATGAAACTTGACTTTGCTATAGTCAAGCTGGCTTTCCGACAAGTTCATGCGCTTCAGAGTGTCCGCGTAGATGATGTTGAGGCTGCTGCCGCCATCCATCAACACCTTGGTGAGCCTGAAGTTATCGACAATTGGGTCGACGACAAGGGCGTATTTGCCGGGGTGAGGAACGTGATCTGGATGATCATCTCTATCCCAAGTTATTGGCTCCTCTGACCAGTCTAGATACTGGGGAACGTCTGGTACTGTGGCGTTTAGCTCGCGCATCTCCGCCTTTTCTTCTTTTGCCGAAGGAGTGCCCAGGAAGCACACCAATTGGCCATGTACCTTGGGATATTTCCTTTCTTTGCGCATCAGCTTGGGTTCCTCATCCTCGGACATGGACATGCCCCATCATCGTCTTCCTTCTTTGTCTTCTCAGCCTTTTTGCTCTTTTTTGATTTCCAGCCAACCTCGGGGTCTTCTTGAAGTCCTCCATGAACCGGCATTCCCCTAATGTGTGGTTGACTTTGCCTAAGGACGCGTGGATTGGGCAGGCAAGGCTTTCGCCTGATCATACGTCAGGCGCTGCTTGCTGGAGCCGCCATCTTTACCCTTTCCTTTCCACTTGCGGTTGCGCCTTTGCCTTCGAAGGCGGCGGCGACCTCGTTTGATGGTCCGGCTTTGTCATCCTGGGGAGCCTTGCGTTTGTGACTTGCTCGCCTGTTTGGCGCCATATCATGTGCGCCATCTCCATCGCGTGCATCATCATCCGCCTGTGCGTACATGGCTGCTACTTCGAGCATGACTCCGAGATCCTTGACTTGCATGCGTACGAGCTTATGTCTGAGACTTGAGCCCTTCAGGAGGCCGTGGTGAAGGCATGGATTGCTTGATTGTCGTCTACGTTCTCGCAGCTTGCCTTTGTTTGAATCCACCTTGCCAAGAAGCTTGTAGCTGTTTCATCTGGCTTTTGCACGCAACGAACCAAATCTGTGTATGTATTGGGTCGCTTGTACGTGCCTTGGAAGTGCTGCGTGAACACCTTTTCCATGTCATGCCAGCTATGAATGCTTTTCTCCGGCAAGTTTTCGATCCAGCTTCGGGCTGTCCCCTCCAACATGAGGGGAAGGAAGCGTGCAGCGACGAGGCCATTGCCTCCGGCAATTTCAACTGCCAGCGCGTAGTCCGACAACCATGAGTTTGGCTTGTCCGCTCCATTGTACCTTTGATGAGTTTTTGACACTGATGTCATGTCTCTGGGTACTTGAACGTTGCGGATGGCTGGGCCAAAGCACTCAGGTCCTAGATAGGCATCTTGCTTTCCAGCCTTGATGTCATTGAGACGATGTCTCGCGTCTTGCGGACTGAGCTGTTTGCCAGATCTATCAGCATGGGCTCGTCCTGCGCTGCCCGGCTGTGCCTAGGCTCATTGTTGTGTCCCCGGCTTCCGCCTTCGTGCCTGGGCACTGGTGGTGGGGACTGTGTGCGGTCCCTGCTTCTTCTTGGCGGCGGGGCATCGTCGCGGTTGCCGCCACTCCTTGGCGGCTGCTTGCTGCCCCTGCTTCCGCCTTCATCCCGCCTAGGCGGGGAGGTGAGGCCTTGCGCCTGTTGCCGGTCCTGGATGCCTCATCACGCTGCCTTTGGAGGTGGTGATTTGCGTGGGTCTTTCTCCTTGTCCTTCCCTTTTCCGTGGCTACTGGAGCCGGACGGATCTTCTGGGTTGCCACCGGCCGCAGCTTTGCAAGCGTTGGATTTTGATTCCAACTTTCCTCCCCTTGCGTCCGCCATGTCGGCGCGAGAATCAGCACGGGCCTGCTGCTCTAGAGCTTTGTGAGCAAGGATCGATGCGTAGTAGATCTTCTCGTCCTTGTCATAGTCATCATTGTTGAGGATGTCCAAGGCGGCTGCAGTGTTGAGGACAGGGTTGCGAGGATGACGTCCCCGTTCTTGTCCTTACGCTGCGGCGCTGTAGCCCACTCGAAACCAAGCTTTTGGGCAGGGGATTTGAAGGTGTCATGATCCCTGCCTTTCCTACCTTCTTCTCCGCCACTTGTCCTGCCGGCTTGGGCAATGGGGTGGTGGTGAAAAGATTACGCTTGGGGTCGCACTTGGCAGTTATCTTGGCGTTTTCCTCCTTGGCTTCGTCGAGGAGGCTCTGGACCTCTGCTTGCTTGCTTTTGAGGTACTCAGTTTGCTCCACCAAGGTGTTCCGAAGTTTCTCCAAATCAGCCGGATTGGTTTTGTCGTTTACCGGCGTGTGAAGAACTTCCGCCAGAGCCGCCATGCTTCCTATCTTGCTGGGCTCGCCCTTCTCCAGAATTTTCTTCTTTGGAGCCCCAGGAGGCTCTGGAAACTGTGGATCGGTTGCCGGGGTCCCCAGGTTGGCGGCGTCAGTTGCCGCCTTCTCTGAAGCTGCGCCGGTGACATCCGCCACAAAAACCTGCTGCATGTTGACGGAAGAGCCCGTAGCCGCCTCAGATGGCGGAGGATCAGGTGTAACAAAACACTGCTTGACCCGTTGCTCAAACATGCTGGCAGAATCTTCTTCGGAATCAGAATCTACGTTGACGTGAACGGTAGATCTGGATCCGGCATCCGACATCGCATCATCCTGGAGTGCAGGAAGAATAGATTCGGGATCTTGACTGTTGGGCTGGGAGTCTGATCCCAGTCCCGTCATGCCGACAAAGTGTAGATCTGAATCTGCGGACTCCTCAGAGGAGGCAAACTCAGATCCGTCTTGATTGTAGGGCGGGTGGGATGGCGAATAAATTCGCGGCAACCCATACGCCTCAGAAGTGTAGCCGATGAACACATCGACGCCGCCAAACGGCACAACTCCGCATCCGACAATGTAGTCGTCTGCGGGGATGTAGGACTCGTCGCAGCTGATGTAGTGGTTGTCGCCGTAGCGAACAGCGCGGCCGACGGCGATTGTTTCGCCGATGCCGCCAAGAGTTCCCGCCTGGAACGTGACGCCTGACGCCTTAGGCCCCACGGTGGGCGCCAACTGTCGTCGTATCGGCATCTTGGATAGGAGACGGGGTCCTGCTAGCCGAGGGTGAACGTAGGGCAAGAAGGTGGACGTCGTCAAGGTCGGGATTGTACACGGCGGTTTACCCAGCTTCAGGCACCACGGCGGTGGCGGTGCCCTACGTGCTGCTATAACTCACTATAAGGCAATATCGCCGTGAACAGGTTACAATGAGTTGGTTATGTATGAGTTGCCCTAAAGGCGTCCCGAGGTCCAGCTTATATAGGCGGCTGGACCTAGGGTTACAAGGTGATTACGTATCCAGCAAGTATACGGAGTCCTAAACCTAGCCGGCAAGTATGCCGCCTTCCGTCTTGGTCTTGGTGGCTTCATGGGCTTCAGTCTTGGGCCTCCTCCTTGCCGGCATCCGCCTTCCTTGGTCGTCAGCTATCTGGGCCGCCCGGTAGGCAAAGCCTTCACCACCACTGCGGGCCACCCTGGACTAGCCGGATTGATCCATGCTGGTGATACCCCTAGTAGGTATATCCCCAACACCACTTAAGGGAAACTTGCTGCTGTTCGACAAACCTCTGCACTTGGAGGCCCAACACTGTCTACAAGAATAGAAGCGTGCGTAGACATCAGAAGCCGATCGTCTTCTTGTCTTCCAAGGCAAGTTTTACCACCGACCTTCTGGAGCCTTCCTTTGGCAGGCCACGATCCTTGATCGGCCCATCTTTACATGGCCCAATAATAGCGTGATCATGAAGACGAAGTCGCCGTTTTGGCTTTGAATAAGTCGCGGGTTAATTATTCCCCCGACACTATACGCGTGTTGTCACGTTTGATCATCGTCTATTTAGGTCCCTTCCCTGTAGACCTAGTCGTGTGGTTGGTTCGAGGGTATTTTCTTCCTTTTTCTGTCGACCTTGCTTCTCCTGCTCTGGTGTCTTCCTCTCTTCTTTTTCTTCCTCTTTTTTTGTGTGTGTGTTTATGCTCCTTCCTACATGATGTTGCTGTTCTCTAGATTTCCTTCCTGTATATTTACTGTCCGCCGTGTTTGCGCTCTTGTGTTGTGCGGGTCCAATCGATGGTATGGAAGGCGCGCTGCTGCGCGACGTGTCTCAGACTAACTATCGTTGGAAGGTCCTGGTGCGGATGGCCAGGGTGTGGGAATTCAGGAGTCCAGATACGGGGGCTCTATACGAGCTCGATTTTTGCAATTGCAGAATCTGGTTGCTCGCAGCTGTTCATTTCTGTAGATCCATTATCATTGGTAACATTTAGACCTTGCATAAGATCACTGATCTTTGCTTGACAAGACGAGATTCATTCGGCTGCAGAACATTTCCATCAAAAAGCAACAATCTCGAATCCCCATCAGCTCCAATCTTGCTCATATTGTTTTCAAGACACCACTCAAGCGAGTCACGGTCGAAATCTAAGCCGACCGCTGTTCGTCTTGCATCAGTGCGTAGCCACTCAGTACTGCCAGTAGGAAAAAAAATAGACCATGAGCAATGTAGGAACTGATGATACTCTTTGATGTTGAACTACACTGAAAATGACAGCAGGAAGATTGCGCAAAGGCTATGCATAGTAGCAGTGCTTTGACCTGAGGAGGGCGGTGCCACAGAAATCCTCCTGCAGGTGGAGAGGGACGCGTCCGCCAACGTACATCAGAAAGAACTTCTGCAGGTAGCTGATGTCCCCTTTCGGTGACTGACCACAAGAGCAAAATACCAAATATTATTTCGTCGAACAGGTTGCGAGCACGGAGACTTTCACCGATCTAGTACACAATAGAAGCTAGCGATGTTACCTGCACGGAAAGCTGGTACAGGTGGAACTTGGAAGGCGTAGATCCGACCTGCCACTGGCCCTGTGGTCGCCTGCTTCTGCGTCCCCATCGTGTTCGTCTTCCGCTGCCGCTTCGTTGGAGTCGTCGCCGTCGGAGTCCTCGTCCCGGCGCGGTGGCGCGTCGTAGGCAGATGAAGGCAATTCGTCGTCGTCGCCGAGCTGCGAGGCGCGGCGACCGCGGCCTTGCCGGTGCGACTCCTTCGTCTTCTTCCCGCTCTTGCCCATCGACGTCGGTCGGAACAGGGGAACGAGAGAGGTTTAGCGGGGTTTGGAGGAGGTGATATTTTGCATACAGGTCCTTGAGGTTATGTATTTTCCATTCTTCTCCACTAATATTAAAAGACATAGTCTGTCAGATCCGAAGGATTTGAACCGTCCATCAGACCCGATCCAACGTCTCAAATTCACCCAATGATGTATGATGTGCACCTTTTTTATTTTACAAAGAAAAAAGCCCACTACCCCGAAAAAGTAAACCGCTCTATTCCCCGTTCCCCTCCCGAAACAGAGCACCCGCCGGAGCAACCCGTCTTCATCGCCGCCATCCTTCCTCGCGACGCCTCCAGGAGACCGTCCACACCCACCGGATCACGAGTCGATCTCGTCGACGCCTTCGCCGTCCGCCGCATCGCCGTCCACACCCACGCGCCGCTTTTCTCCGCTCCACCGAATCCACACGCGAAGCCTTCGTTCCCCGCACCGCCGCCCACCCACGCGCCTCAGCGATCCGAAACTGCCACCGGCGGGCACGGTCGTTGTGGTCGTGATGGGAGCAGGAACCGCCGGCCCTGCCTTGATCTGCATAGCCCGTCGCCGCCAAGGATGGTGCCTATAGCAATAACCGTCTCTGCTGCTTCATCTCAGACTTTCGGTGATGGCTTCAACCCAAATTCCTATTCAGAGTAGGTACGTTACCTAATTTCTATCCATTTCAATGATTAGCATGCTTATATATCTGCTCTATTGCATCTCAAAATTAAGGGGATAAGAGGCGGCGCCATGTTCGTCACTCTGTTGTGTCTGCAAACGCATCGACACACCGTCGTCATCATTGTTTCGAAGTGTTTTGGATCATTTAGTTCATTAATTTTGGTCTAATTTGGGCTGTGTATGAATAGATTTGATTTGTTCCCTCTTCTAAAGATGTCGGCTTTGGATATTGATTGTGTAGATGGATGTCCTTTGTTCTGTTAATTAGCTATACATTGCTTGCCCGGATGGTGAAGAAGTGTGATTCTTCCTTTCTGTAAATCTGCCGCATGATTAGACCGAAGAGCGTTTCAATTAGTCTCAGAAGACTACAGTCCAGAAATCTGAGTACGTCTGTCAGTACAATTCGATGTACCTAAGAAATCTCCCTCTTATTTATGTAAACAGCAGAGTCGTGACTAATCCATACTACTATATATAATAGCGCGAAGCGCCCGGCCACAGTAGACTTATTTTTCCAAAACCGCCAGAAAATATGTACATGAAATCGCTACAGTTCACGCTACAGTAGATTTTTTTTTGTCAAAACCGCCAGAAAATATGTACACGAAAAATTTGCGCGTCGACGAGTAGGTTTCATTCCTGTGATCGGTTTCGAGCTTGGTCGACTCTGGCTCCATAATTTCGGATTCAGATTTGCATAAACATTCGGCGAGTTTCGTCCAATTCGTCGCGCTCGGTCATCCGTTTGAAATTTTCTTTCATGAGTAGATGGATATCACCTTCCCAAACAACTTTCGCGTTTTAACTTTTTTATTTCGACGGACATATACCCATTTCTCTCTAATCTTCAGATTCGTTGTGTTTTATGCTGTGCAAAAAAAGACAAATTCTGACAGATTCCAAAATTTTGAATTCTGGATATTTGGATCCGAAAACATATATCAAAGCGAACCGTTTCAGCACTCCCTCACCGCGCCCCCATCAACTCTAGCTCCTTAATTTTAGATCCAAATTCGCAAAAAACATTTGACGATTTTTGACAAATTCGTCGCACTCAGACATCCGTTTGAATTTTTCTTTCACGGTCAGATGGACATCATCCTTCCAAATAACTTTCATGTTTTGAACTTTTTAATTCGACAGACATACATATATATATTTCTCTCTAAACTTCAAATTCGTTGTATTTTAGACCGTGCAAAAAAACACAAATTCTAACAGATTTCAAAATTTCAGTAATCTTCAAGATTAGTTAACCAAAAAAAGGGTACTTTTTAACGGTACCAAACAATGATTTTCCCCAGGCAAATTAACCTAAAGGTCGCGGCATGCGCCGCGTCAGGTTACCTAGTGTGTTTTCATCTTTTGCAGCTTAAAAGGTTTTGGCTGTTTCGATCAAAATATGTGCATGCGTTCAGCTGTGTCCTCGATTGGCAGGATGAGGCAGATTGTTGTCAAGTCGCCAAGGTTCATCACTGATATTTCATAGCTTTACTTCTCCCAGCAGGTTCCTTATACTGTAGTGGGCTCACTATACCTGAGGACACTTCTGTGTTAGGAATTCAGCCATACGAGTTTCTCTTCGAACTCCCTGCATGTCATATTTCCATTTATAGCTAAAATTGTTTGATTGTGCTTTGCGCATGTAATTGTACATCTTCCATGGAAAAACCAGTTCTTTTGTTGATGTGCCTGAATTGTTTCCAGGCATGACTTTCATTTGGTTTGAGAGATATAGGCCCTCCAAAAATTCCACTTCTATGTAAATTGTCCATCATAGAAAAAGGGATTGGCTTGAAACAAAGGGGTTGGAGTGCCCACAGTGCATGGTTCATGCAAGGTCAAGGTGGCGCACGGTCCAGAGAAGCAGGTGAGTAAAGCTCACCCGTTAATTTTTTAAACGAACTTTCCTAACCATATAACATCATGGTATTGACGAAGTAATATGTCTCATGCATGGTCCGTATTATTCAAAAGTATCAACAAATTTGCCGAATGAAGCAAATGGATTAAATTCCAACCTATGTATTTGGATTATGTTCTGCTTGCATGTACAGTAAGGAATTTCTAAAGATACCCATTGGCTTATGTCTTCTGTCATTTAGAAAACTTTGAGAAATTTATTAAAAACAAATCGATGTTATAAAATATTTGGAGCTTCTCAGTTGTAGTCCACCCTCTAATCTTAACCTAATTGGGAAATACATTTTTCCTACTTGGAATCCAAGGAAGCCGCGTCCTTTAAGAGAAATTTTATGTATGAAATGTTTTGTTATAATGACGTAGTAAATGTTGAAGGAAATTAGAATTTGACGAAATTAGTGGAATGTTTGTGCGAATTTGGATACAAAATTGAGAAGTTGGAGTCGACCAAACTCGAAACCGATCATGGGGATGGAACCTAGCCATCGACGCGCATATATTTCATGTATATAATTTTTTGGAAACGTAGGGACTTTTCTGCAGAAAATTGGACAAAATTCGTGAAATGTTTGTGCGAATTTGGATCCAAAATTGAGGAGTTAGAGTAGACAGAACTGGAAACCGTTCACGGGGGTGGAGCCTACCCGTCGACGCGCATATATTTCGTGTATATAATTTGTTGGAAACTCGGGGATTTTTCTGCAAAAAATTGGACAAAATTCATCAAATTTTTGTGCGAATTTGGATCCAAAATTGAGAAGTTGGAATAGACAAAACTGAAAACCGTTCACGAGAATGGAGCGTACCCGTTAACGCGCGTACGTTTTATGTATATAATTTTTTGGGGAAAAAATGTTAAAAAGGTTTCTGGAAAAAAAAATATAAAAAAGAATTGTTTCATGTATATAATTTTTTGGGGAAAAAATGTTAAAAAGGTTTCTGGGAAAAAAATATAAAAAAAGAATTGCTACAGTGTGCGCGCACTGTTCATACTGTTCGCATGAACAGTGCGCGACGCACCACAGCGCGCTAAAGTTTGCAGCCAAAAATGTTTAACAGGTTTCTGGAAAAAAAGTTCAAAAAAAAATTGCTACAGTCGCGCGTACTGTTCATAACTGTTCGCATGAACAGTGCGCGACGCACCACAGCGCGCTAAAGTTTGCAGCCTTAATATACTACTAGTAGTTTTTCGCGCGGCGTCACGCCGCGAGTTCTTTAAGTGTTGGTATTAGTAATGCGTGATGCAGTTATTGTTTTGGCTGGCAACAAAGGCGGAGCCATATCTTCAGTTGCAGGGAAGCCCTTTTATCTTCAGTTGTACAGTCTGCTGTATATCACAATTAACTGAGCCATATTGGGGTGTCCAGTGAAAAAGTTGCAGCTCTTCCCTTTGTATCCATGGTTCTAGGTGTGCTGAGAGTAAAGAGTACAGTGAACTGTACATTTGCATTTGGTCAGGACATAGCAAGTAGGATCCATTTTTCAGCAACTTAGTATTCACACGGATGTGTAAATGCCTATTCAAATATGAGTAAAGATCTGCTAGAGTTGCAAAATAACAATCTGGCTGAACAACCACAACAACAGCAGAAGAGTACTTGTGTATTAGTGTTGTGTCCAATAACTTGGGCAGAATGTAGCATTGTGCAGGGTAAACAATGTGGCTTGTGGATACTATTGGAGCGCTTTCATACTCACATCTTCCAGTGATTCCATGCAAATACTGGAACTTGTCCATGTAAATAGTATATTTGTATAATAGCATTGGGGCAGTGGTTGTTTCTGGCATAACTGAGGCTGGAACTATGTCTTGAGGAACCATAACAGTCAATTTGTCAGGTATCTCTAACGTATGATTATCTTTAGAGTATTTGTATAAATAAAAGACAACGATGGTATTGCAGCTATGAGATTATATATTGTCAAAAAATAGTACGCAACGATATCAAAAGTGCCTGTACGCATGAGATGGCGCAGCTAAATAAATACTTCATAATTTCAATTGAGAGAGAATGCAAATGTTGAAAGTAATATCAGATAGAAAAGCAGCTGCAGTAGAGAGAAACTGCTAGAAAGAAAGTAAAAGATTGCATATATGTAAGTAAACGTAAATCGCAGGCTTAAATACAATACAGAGTTGTTTTTGAGTTGGAGTGGTAAGTAAGAATAAATTGTATGGATTGGAAGGTAAAACATTGAAATGCAGAGGTTTTGTAAAATCGAAAACATAAAGAAGAAATATCAATGAGACAATTCATGTAGATAAACAAAAGCGGTGATGTAGTAGCTTATTTATAAAATCATAGGCAGTGCCTTCCTTTGGTAAATTGCAAGTTGTCAGCAGAAACACTCACTGGACTGGTTCTTTCATAAAAAACGAATTAACAGGAACAATTCACAACCAAAAGATATTATTCGCATACTCTATTCACACAGTTCATACTTGCAAAAATATCAGCATAGTTTGGTTTTAACAGAGCTTGCACTGACAACGAAAGTAGACAGCAAGTATTTTCTCTCATAAAGCGTCTAGGGGATGCCCATATCGTTGGACAGAACTAAGAGAAGTGATGTGTGAATGCACTTGAACATTTTGGACTGTAAGCATGCCATGTTCTGTTCAACCTGGAAAACAAATAGTAAATCTAGTAAGTAAGTGGGATGGCAGCATTTAAATCGAAAATAGAGGTATACTGAATGAAAATTAGACACTGTATGAAAAGATAACTACAATGTGCTATTAAATCCATTTTGAACTTACCAGGCAATGCCTTCTAAACGTGTTCTACAAATTAGCGAAAACTTCACGGTAAACAATATTCTTAGTCTGTAGAGTAGGTTCTCCATTTTCATCAAAGGCAAGAATTTTAAGCCCTTCTTTGGATGTCACTCGTGATATAGCTACATAAAACTGACCGTGAGAAAACACTGGCTTCGGCAAATAAACACCAACCTTATGAAGTGTCTGACCCTGACTTTTATTAATTGTCATTGCATAACAGATGCGAATTGGATATTGACGGCGTTGCAGAGTAAAGGGCCACTTTTTAGCTGGTGCATATAAAACAATTCTCGGTATACATACATGATCTCCAACATTAGCTCCAGTCATAATCTTAGCTTCAAGAACCCACTGACCTAGTCTTGTAACCAGCAACCGAGTACCATTGCAAAGACCAATCGATTGATTAATATTCCGAAGCAGCATAATCGGAACACCTACTTTCAAAGCAATTCTATGTTGCGGGAAATTAGGAGGTTCCACTTTATGCAAAAACTCTGGAGGGTATAATAAATCTGCATCTGCTACATGGTCTAATGTTTTGCAAATAGCATCACAGCTTTCAAATACTACCTCTTCTCCTGGAACAGCATTAAAAAGCATATCATTGATTGAGTTAGCTACCTTATTGGTCGGACATATTATAGCTCGTTCGGCTAAGTAGGAGACATCATCAAAATTAGCTTGGAATGAATCATATGTTGCATTAATAAGCGATAGGATGTAGTCAGATGGTGGCAACAATGCAACATCAGACGGCAATGTAAGCCATGATGGACTGGATTCTCCCTCTCGAGTATCCATTGGCACCAATCCATCTCCCACTGCCAAAACCCAACGTGCAAATGAATCTAACTGAACTTTTTCATTCTCAGATAAATTGGGATTAGACAACCTCATGTTTCTTTCGAGTTTCAGAACGGTCACATGCTGCCAGAGAGAAGACATAATAAGAGATGAATTAACAATTTCATGCCTTGTTGCACCCTCCACAACAGGAAGAACCTGGCGGAAATCTCCACCTAGTACTACTGTTTTTCCACCGAACGGAAGATTTCTTTTAGAACTGTCATCCATAGAAAGAACGTCTCTCATGCTTCTGTCAACGGCTTCAAAACAGCGTCTGTGTGTCATTGGTGCTTCATCCCATAAAATCAATGCTGCCTTTTGAACTAACTTCGCTAAATTGGTGCCTCGTGACATGTTGCACATGGTTTGCTCACCAGCATCAAGTGGAATTCTGAACCGAGAGTGGGCAGTTCGCCCCCCTGGAAGCAACAGAGATGCTACACCAGAAGAAGCAACAGCTAACACAATATGATCGTCTGCTCGCAATGCAGTAATGATAGCATTCCAAAGAAAAGTTTTTCCTGTGCCTCCATGACCAAAGATAAAAAAGACCTTTCCAAGCGAACCGGTGGCAGCAGCTATAACTTGATCATAGATGTTTAACTGTTCGAGGTTCAGTTTTGCATAAAGAGAAGAAGCTGTAGATCGAAGATCATCCTTGTCATACTGCATTTCTTCAATAATTAATCTGTTTCCAAGTATTCTTGCACCATGCAAAGAAGCAGTTGATATGTTAAAACTTTCCAAAGAATAGCCATTCTTGCTAAACATAATAGAAAGCTCTTGCAAGAACTCAGCTTGTAAATATTGTGGAGGGATGGACAAATCATCATCATTTAAAGAACGACGAATTCGAAGCACTAAATCATCTGTCATATATTCTGAATACTTATCAAGAAGCCTCTGTGCACTGATGACACCACAAAAAAGAACAACAGTCATGAACAGATGCCTTAACTGATAAGAAGAAGCCCATGCAATAGCTTCATCAAAAAGAAGAAACCATTCGTTGTCGTCACCTACTAATCCACGGGCTTGGCAAGCTTCCTTGAAAGAGCCATATAAGACGCCATTATAGCTCTTAAGATCAGCAAAACCTGTAGCTCCAGGTACCTTAGTTAACAGCAGCCGCAAGAAAAATAACTCATTTGTTGTAGGATGGCAATTATAAATTCTCCCAATTGGCACACCAAACTTTCCTTTTTTAACTCTCCTTTTCCACTTTTTGGATCTGCCATTCCATCTCCACTTGGACGGGAAGTCAAGGTATTTTAATGAGCGAGCGTCAGGATAGCGTTGGTTAGCAACAAACCACTCTGTCAACATTGTCTTATACTTGTTTGGATTGTCTACAATGTCAGCAAGACTGTCGTTTTCATCGTAAATAACTCTGTTCATATTAGGAAGATGTACAGTTAACCTTTCAACAGTTGGCTCACGAACATGTATGTCATATGCAAACGTCCGCCAACATGATTCGCATGTTGACAAATACCTATAAACCATCAACACATATATACAAATGAGCCAAAAGAAAAGGGTGGCAATGGATAAATAAGAGGGCATACAAATTAGTAGTTAGACAACCATACCGGCATTTGGCGTAATCGCTTATTTCATTCCTCCCTCCAGTTTCAGTGCTTGTATTTTCATACATGGAATGTAAACGTGCATGAGCCATGTCAGGGCCTTTGGCAAGGTACTTAAATAAATATTTGAGAAGGTTCGTTTTGTTGCACCACTCAACATTGATATGAGCTTGAAACTTTTTGAGCAAGGTCATATTGTACGGAACTATCCATTTATTATCCAACCGGTGTCCATTCTTTGTAACAAAACGACCATTATTAGGACGGCGATAAACAGGAAAACCCAATCCATCAACAGTTGTTTCATCATTGAACTCTTTCGGATAATGCTTTGAACATACACCATTTTTCATGCACGGTGAATGCGGATTGTATGTACCACATGGACCATGCACCATAAATTCTTCTACCAATGCATAACCAAGAGTGTCGTCGCGGTAATCAGGTATTTCAGCTGATATATAAGAATCTATAGTTGTCGGAGTAGGATCATCTGTATCGATCTTTAGCCACACAAGTGAATGTATATGAGGAAGGCCTCTTTTTTGAAACTCAACTACATATAAATCTGAAAAAAGAAAGTGAACCAAAATGAACATTGATAAGAGAACTCCAGAAGTATCAATTAATGAGGTTCGACAATACAATGATAGAAAAATAGTTAATGAAATAACATGAATGGAAAAAGTAAGTAGTGCACACTGCATGGAAACTAAGAAGGAAAATAAAATCTCGGTCAACAAAGGAGAACATCAGACCGTACAACACACAGCTGAAATAACAAATTATTTAAGCATAAGCACCGAAATAATTTTAAAGTGTGAAAGTATATAAGCAGCCGTTCTGAAAAGTACATACAGTTAAACAGTACAATCATGTAGAATTAAGTAATCAGACACAGAAGCAAAAAAATATAAGTACTGTACACAGGAAAAAGGCTGTAAAAAAAATATGAAGCATGAATTGAAGAACAATGTAATATTTCATCGCCAATGACCTAAAAGATGGTCAATTAAAAAATATTGAAGAATTAAACCTCAAGTACAGCAGCACAGAAATGAATGTATCTACCAATTTATATGGAAACATACATGCATTCACAGGGCCAAAAATCTTGCCCTTTCTAACTCCTTTCCTAAACTCATTAATTTTCATCTTGAACACACGGGTCTCAATATCTGGCCTATCCGAATGAATCTGTCCAGGCTCAAGAAGAACTGCTTCAGATATTTCATCCCACTTCGGATTGCACGTAAACGTGACAAAAAGGTCTGGAGGTCCATAAACACGACAAATAGCCATTCCATCCTGATAATTCTGAATCATATATCGAGGGCCCCCTGTGTAGCTGGAATGCAACATATAGTCAACACCAATATTTTTCCCAGTTGGAGTACCTTCTCCAAGAGCGTCAGACAAACCTTGGTAAGTCTCAGAACGTAAAGTGTCCTGATTCCAAAAATGATAACTAAGTCTAGATGACTCCACACAAGAGAAAGAATCAACCATTATTTGATGAGATGACCGGCCACAGCAAGTGAAAGGATTAGGCTCGCCCTTTCGGTAATGAAATCTATAGCAATAGTATTCAAGCATAGATACATTTTGTCTTCCACCAGCAACAACACCATCAACAGGCTGGTACTTTATTCCAAGGTGGAAACCCATAGAACCATAAGGAAATAAAAGTGGGTACTGTAAAGCCATAAGTGAAGGATTCAGGGGCGAAACCCGCTGGAAAAGACCGGCATCTTTCTGGACAATTATGTCAAACCTATTAGTTTCCATGGAAAAATCATCAACAATCAGAGCAGCCAGTTCAGGAGCTGCAGGCAAAGAGTAACGATTTCCATGTTCAGTTCCTTCATGACCATATAATTGAATTGCAACATTGGGGGATTCAGGTGAGAAGAGCCTTCTCTCAGCCATACGAAATGTCTGCACAAGGGGATTATGCTCATCAAGCATACTCCGTAGCGAATCAACTATACGACGATCAGGCTCTTCCCTGCGGGAGCGTACACGACGAACAGAACGACCAGACTCATTTTCAGTAGCATCATCATTAGCTGAATCCCTTCTTCGACGACGGCCACGAGACCCAGAAGAGAAACGATCATCGGAAAGAACCAGATGAGGAGCATCAATATCAGCGGAAGAAAATATACCAAGCCTATGATCCAGCTCATGCAATGTATCAAAAATATATAATTGAGCAAACCTAGGAACTGGATTATGAGAAGGTGGAAGAAGAGATCCAATCTGATGGCAAACCACTCCGCAAATCTTGAAAACATAAGGACCATCACCAGTATTAATACTATCATCTATATGAACACCAAGTGATGTGAAGGCGAACATAGAATTATATTCTCGAATCAGACGTAAAAATTTCTTGCATTCAGGACCGCCATCAAACCTAAGCAATTCTGACAGCGGAGATGGCCAAGCAGGATATATAGGAAGAGATACCCTCCCACCACGACAACATCGAGTATACACAGGCCGTCCCTTTTCATGGCTAGATTTCTTATGACGCTCCCGATACCAAAAAGAAGCAGCACAAGGTCTGCAAACATGATGAGGACCACCATAGTAAGAGCGACCAGGCCAAGCACCTGAAAGCATGAAAAAACATCCATCAGTACTGTAAGAAAAACAATGTAGGCAGAAAAGGGAATTGCAGCAACAAAAATAGAAGAATTACGTTTTAGTAGAGCAACAAAATCCTTAGACAACGGCAGCTCAACACGTCCAGGCGTATACCCTGCTCGAAGCAACGCTTTATGGCAACGGAGAGCCATGCGCATCCGACGGTTATAGCAGGCTTGGCGTGCAGACACGCAAGGAGTCGCAGAAACTAAAAGAATCAAAAATAAGAATACTAAACAGTAGGTAAAAACATAGTACAAATAAAGCAAACTAACCTAGAAATAACAAAAGACAAAGAAGGAGTACCTCGCGATAGGTGATCTAAGGGATTAGCACCAGGGGGTAAGGACGGCAAAGAATGGACATCATCATCAAGAACGGAATGAACATCATCCAAAGAATCAGAATCCGTTGGATCTTGAAGTCCAAAATCACCGGAAGCAGATGGCAGGTCAGCAGAATGAGGAACAGAGCGAACATGAGCTGCTCTAGAAGCGTAAAACTCATCAGCTGGCATAGGAGCCCACGAAGACAATCCAATATCAGGCAAGCTAGCAGAAACAGCAGGTTGGCCCATCTCCGCAGTAGAACCATCTGCTGCAGAAGGAGCAGGAACACGCAACAAACCAGACAAAATAGGCAACGCATCGTCATCAGAAGAATCCATGTCGTCAGGCATAGAACGAAACACATACTCTGCGAACAAAAACAGGACGTAAGAAAATGATAGAAACGCAGGTAGGAAAAATAAATGGCATGAAGGAGATATTGAAACGAAAAACGTAGAACAATACTCATCCATGATAAACGGTAGACGTCAGTAAATAAAAATAAAGGACAACATAGTACGAAAGTACCATAGTAGCATAACTGACATGCAAGAACCCACAATACTTATTCATCATAAAGTAAACAATGGACGTCAGTAAATAGAAATAGAAGACAACACACTATGAAATCACCATAGAAGCATAGCACATATGCAAGAGCCCACAACACTTGTCCATCCTAAGGAAAGCAAAGTAGTAATTATAAACAGTAAACACCACATAAGTAAGTTGCCATGAAATCACCATAGAAGTAAGCTGGTTCTTCTGTTCGTGCACAGCATAGAGGGACACTGACCACAGTAAAAATCAGCGCTAATTAGTCTCTTTACGCTTAAGCTGCTTATGCCCACTACAGGCCGGTACATATATGTAATAAAAATCCAAACAAAAAAAGACTAAATCTGTTAACAAATAGAAAATCACTCAGTAATGAAGGGTCACAAATTACATGCACGAACCAATAATAACAAACGTAACTGAACCTTCAGAACAACAGCTAAGTCGAAACCATTAACCGGAAATTGAAAGTACGGGCTAACAAAAATAAATGTAACTTAACATATATATGCATACGAAGCGTAAGCAAAATATACTATAGCAAGTGTGAACCGACAACACAACGACACCACTGAAAACCAAAGGAAGAGACAAACAGTGCAGAAGAAAATTAATAGATGAACAGAAAGCAGGACAAACCTGAAGGAGCAGCGGCAGCAGAACCACGAAGATGAGAAGGAGCATCGTTAACCGGACGCTTGCCCAAGCGAATTTCCGTCCTACGCGCATCATCCTCAATTGATGTAGCAGCATCAACGAAACCAGCAGACAAACCTAGGCCCGCAGCAGACAAACCCAAAGAGGGCGACGAAATAGCTACAGAAGGACCTCCAGACGGGGCAGTGACAGGCACATCATCAAACTGTGCACGAACAGAAGAACCAGCAGGAGGACGCCCATCTCTGAACGAAATTGGAGGATCAACAGAAGCCAGCACCGAAGGAAAAGAATCAGCAAGGCCAGCAATAGATAAACCAAAAGCTGCATCAAGTGGATCCCATCGACGCCGCACCGAACGACGCCGCACCGAACGAACGCGCGCGTCAGAAGACACCCGTCCAGAGGACAACCGCTGCACTCCAGCAGGCAAAGAACCAACAGAGCCTCCAGCACGGACAGCAGGCCGGCGTCGACCAGAGCCTACAGTAGGTTGAGAACGAAGCGCCTGTGGCGCAGGCGCAGCATCCAATGCACAACGGCGGCGCCGCGTCGGACGAACAGGCACCTCCGGCGACCAACGATCCGGAGGACGGCGGCGACGACGATCAAAAGATTCAGGCGGAACGCCGGCAGGCAGAGCCGAAACCCCCAATTCCAACATATCGACTGAGTCAGACTGCAGAGAAGACGGCGAAGCAGCAGCATCCAGAGAAGCAACCACAACATGGCAATCTGAAGCCGAAACCCCCAATTCTGACACACCAACTGAAGTCGACAGCAAAGGAGGCGTCAGAGACTGAAGCACAGGATGAATCGAGAGATCTTCCTCGGACGGAGCAGACAGAAACAAAGCCCGAGGCTGAGGGCGGCGACGCCGGCGGCGCGGCGAAACCGGCGCCACTGCGCCAGCAGCAGGAGACGGAACAGCATCGCGAGGAAGAACTTCCAAACCAGAAAAATTGGCAGGCGCATCGGTGGAAGCAGGCGGAGAAGAATCTAGCGCGACGTCACGCGAAGGGCCTGCATCAGACGGCAACGAAGGAGAGGACGGCCGAACAGGGCCCCGGCGAGGACGGCGCATCGGAGAAGCAGAGCAGTATCCGGCGGAAAGAAAGAGAAAAGGAAGTCAAAGAGAAATCGTTATCCACCTAGCCAAGGAAGGTGCAGGAAAGAAGCGGTGTAGTGCTCCGAAGACGACACGTACACAGGGATGACCCGAAACAAAGTAGCCAAACCAAACAGAGGGATTACTGCTGAACACTATTCACTACTGTAGAAGGAACAGTGCGAGGGACGCTAACAGGTCGCTAAATGGACCATCTTTTATATAGTGAGTAATATACTAGGGTAATGCGTCCGTTACTGCCTTCAGGATTTTATGAATTTAGATACATGTGGCAGCGTTGAAGGCAAATCTATCCAGCCATTTTCTATTATTCGAGAATAAATAAAGCATACTCAAGCTGCTAGCGTCATGATATCTCTTCCACTGTTCTGGAGCTAAATTGATTCAACCTTGTTGCTTGATAACGACAGTTTGCGTTAAAGTGAATCGAGTTTTGGATTCCAAACTGCTAGCATAATTTTGTGTTGAGGTGATTAGCAAGCTAGGCTGCTATCTTGGACTCCAAACATAAGCTGACTTGAATATTCACATGGCACATAAAGCATGCAGTGACAGGTTAATGTTCTTAACCACTTTTTATATGTTTCAGGTTTATAGAATAACATATCCACATGATGAGAGTAGCATATGCCTGAACCAATCTACTTCTGAAAATCACAACATTTATCAGATTGCTTTTCATGGTTTTAGGTTGCGATGAATGATTTTTCATCATGCCGCAACGGAGGCATTAGCGCTACAGGGACGAGGAGGATCAGTGGATGGAGGAGTTCAATGTGTTCTATAAGATGGATGTGTGGTTCGTGACATGAAAATTCATCCGGCAACAGTTTCTTCATCCTTTTCTTGGTAAGGAATCCTAAGAACTAATATTCATTTAATCTCTTTTCGAGTAAAATGGTGAATAGTTTCTAATTCTTTCGTGTTTGTATACATCCAGCTAAATTTTATAGTATTAGTAAGACGTGCAGAGCACGTTCAACATTACTATTAATTAAGAAAACAAGTCTTGTAAGGTATCCATAGACTTACAAATACACCTGTGCCTTCGCCTTGTTGTTGTCTGCATATTTTTCAGTTGATGGTTTGTGGCAGACTATGAACATATATGTCGTTTCAATTAGACTGCACATGGACATTCAGTTTTAGAAATTTAAAAGAATGCATTAGTGGTTTATACATCTGTCTAATTGTCGGGAAAAATCAATTCTTATTTTCCAGAAAAATGCATAATTTTCAAGAACTGAACCAGCAATATTTTCTTCCAGTACCAGTTTACCGAAGACATTGTCTCAATGAATTGGGCTGTAGAGGGCAGTTGTTCTAACCAGTTTGTTATCACCTTTGATATTATCGATTGTTAGTACTGACTAAGAATGGCTTTTCTGGGAAATGTTTGAGTCAACACAGTTATGATATTTTTCTTCTTTGTAGGGACCACTGACCAGATGACTATGGAAACTAACGTTAAAGATCTTTGGTACTTATTATTTTGCATGATGAGGTGTCAGCTTATTGTTTGATCTAATTGCACACATGCATTGGATTATTCATTCCAGGTCTTCCATGTGCTCTCTTTGCTACCAGTGTTAAGTGCCCCCATATATATATATTTTCTCTCTTCGTGTTGATCTATCAAGCATGGCTATTTGATAATTTTGTTTTACATGTGCCAAGGAGAGCGCAGAAGAGAAAACCTGACCAGTGGACATGTTTTAGGTCAGATAGAAATATAAAGGTGTAAGTTTCTGATCAGGTTTTTGTGCTTTGAAGCTGGTGATTATATAATGTTTCTTAGGGTCTCTACATCTTTATTTTTTAGTCGGGATGGTGGATCCAATTTTGTGTGATGAAATACCTCTGGAAAAGAAAGAGCGGTTTTATATTCGACCCTTGCTTTAAACTGTTATCCTACAGGTTTTCTTAAATTAAATTTTGGCTTATTACTTACATAGAAGATTGAATGATGAGTGGGGTTTTAAGCCCAAATTTTAGCTTTATGAATTAAAAATATGTAGACGGACAAAAGCTATAGAAAGTGCAACTCATTAAAGAAAGCTGAAATCGAAAAGACTTGGCAAATACCAAATAAATTAATACTTCAATTAATTTTATTTCATGTGAGATTTAATTCTTAAAATTACACATGCATTGCACGTGCCCGATTTGAGTTGAATAGATGCTACTTCGAGAAGCAAAGAATGGTTTAGGCTATTTGAGATGATTCCTCTATTTGAGTTGAATAGATGCTTTCAGCATGGAGTGTATTAACCATCTTTTTTTCGAGGAAGTGTATTAACCATCTTGAGTGTGTATATAGTACATACCCAGGAGATCAGGGAGACGTGTGCAACAAATCCAGGAGCCAAGTCAGTGGTCGTTGAGGACCAAGTCATGTACGCTAACAAAAAAAATCTCCGCTATTTGTGGACTATTCGAGTAATATATATTATTCCAATGATCCATACATGTATGTGCTATTATTGCTCCTCTGATTGAACACCTATATATGATCATACATTTGTCCCAACTAAACTAAGTACATATATGATGTCTTGATCTGATTTTCTTCAATGGCAAAATAACGGTTATTTCAGCCAAAAATATAACGGTTATTTGTGTCACTTTCTTTTTAAGAATGATGAATCTTAATAATCTTGCTGCCCATTTTTCGTATGTCCCGCTGCTATTGTTATGTACACTCATGAGTTTTGTTAACACATATACCTATCTGTTTAGGTTGAAATTATTATAGGAGTCCATTTATTTGTGTAGCCGGTGGTGCTGATCATTGTGTTCCTTAATAGCTGCATCTGCTCTGATTTCCCACAAATAGCTGCACCATGCACTTGATTTTCTCAAGCATCTATAAATTTACGTGCTCAATTTTCCAAACAACAACTATGTTATTTTAATCTGAAATGTCGTGTTACTCAAAACGTGCATTGCACGTGCACCATTACTAGTTATATTAAAGGCTTCGCTCTCCTCGTTAGGGCAATTCGCCGAACACCATGGACGCGCCTCCGCCACCGCAGCCGGACGCGGCGGCGCCGCCCCCCTCCACCGCTGGTTCGGCTCCCGCTTCTGACCCGCCGCCCAATCCTACGCCTTCCGTCCCCACTGCCGCACCGCCCACCTCCGACCCCAGTCCTGCTCCTGCTCCCGCTCCCATCGCAGCACCAACCCCCGCACAAACCCTAGAGCCCCCGGCTCCCATCCCCGCCAGCGCGCGGCCGCCGCCGGCTCGCATGCGGCCTCCGTACACCCACCTAGCCTCTCCCATCACGATGACAGCCTCCTCCTCTCCCGCCACAGCCGGGGCCACCTCCGTGGCTTCTGCAATGCCAGGGGGAGGCGTCGCCATCGGGTTGCCTGCTCACCCGCGTGGAGCGCAGACGCCCATGGGCTATACCGGCTTCGTGCCTCCTCCGCCGCTCGCTCACCAGTTCAGCCCTATGCATCGGGGTCCCGACCAGCCGCCTCCATCCGCTCCCCAGGTGCTCCTCTCATTCTTAAACTCGATGTCTTTTGTATTCTGAGCTCATGAAGCTTGAAAGAAATTGAGTTCGCTTCCCGTGAGGCCGAAATTAAGCTCATGTAACATAGTTTCTCTGAACAAAACCATGACTGGTGATTAGCTACTTCTTGGTGTTTTTTTCCAACTGGGCTAGCCCCTTCCTGTTACTTGCATAATAGAAATAACAAGTTCTTACAGCATTCGAGAGCAGGGATAGAAAAGGGACAGGGAAAGCCAGCTAGAAATGCAGGTACCGACAGGAAACTCGCTGTGAATGCTCCATCTCGAGCACCCGTACGGGACGAAAACCTGCCAGCATAATCCCCTCTAACCTATAGACGCAAACATCAAACAGGATACCAGGATAACAGTCTACCCAAACATCCACCTACAAATCTCCGCAAATCACAGCCAAACTCCACAGAAAACCTCTCAAAACATTACAACACATAGGCCAATACCCAGCCAACTTCACCCTTCAGTCGGCAGCAGCCTTCCATTAGTAGCCGTGTCTGTAGGAACTTCAGCATCATCTCTCCCACCTGCATATGTCAGTGCCATCTTCTTCAACTGCGATGCACCTGCAGTGATAGCCTCCTTATGCAGCATACAGTCCTGCCCAATACGATAGAAAGGAGCAAACGGTGAAGATGATCGTGATAGGAGTTCTCAACACATACTTGTCAAAGGTTATCTTGTTCCTCGTGGTCCAAATGGACCAACATACATCAGAAAGAAACAGAGTATATAATTTCCCCCCTCCAGGCCAGAATGCATAAAACCACGCAAAGCATTGCCACACAGAATTAGGACAAGTATTAGTTCCAAACACAGCTCCAGTAACCCCCCCAAACAGTTTTAGCAGTTGCACAAGTGAAAAACAAGTGATCATTAGTTTCAATGTTCTCACTTCTACTTCTTGGTGTTGCTAGCTATGCTGCAGAATACTCAAACTTTCGTTAGCGATTTTCGTTCTCACATCGGACCTGCGTCACTCGAGGAAGTACATATGATTTCGCTGCTTAATTCTTGCCACCTACAATGTTAACTCGTATACATCAAGCTCTGAACCTGGCATAAGTGCTCACTTTATTTTGGGGGACACCGCGCACTATACTCTTTCGAGCCTTCGATGAAATTTCCTAGTGTACATAGTGGACATACATGGCAGTGTGTGCCTGTGGCGTTTGGGTGGTGTGTAGTGTATCCACCTCGTCCTTCTCAAGAAATTATTAACTGCAAATGCTTCAGCCTTTCAGTCACTTCACCCACTTCACCCCTTTGAAAGTTTAGATGGAGCTTCTTGAGCTCTATAATTGTTTTCTTTTGTGAGTTCACTTATATATTAGTATTCTGAGCTGTTATAAGTTACTAGGGGTGCGAGCAACAGCCCGCAAAAGGCTGCGTTGTGCTTTGCAGCAGCCAAATCAAGCATCAGTGGAGTTTGATGCTATTAGTATTTTTTTGCACTGTTACATCCGGTTTTGCGCGCTTAATGGGCACGCCGCTTGCATTGATGATGCATGGTACCAAGAACGAAGTAGATAAATGTAGTAGAGGTAGCCAAAATAATGGTAAAGAAACAATTATAACCAGGGAGAAAAGATTTGACGAAGCCGACCATGAATTCATTAAACATGACCTCCGGTGTACAAGGGATTGTCGCTCTCAACCATCTCAAACCTTTTTGCACCCTCTGTTTCTTGCTCTATACCTTGTGCTGATTAGCACCAGATTCTCTAATCTTCTCTAATCTTCTCATGCATTCCCAGCTGGTCCTACCTACCATGCTTTGAATGAGATATTGGATTTCCTGGGTTTCTATGACCACACCTCATGGTTTTACATAGTTATCCACCTGTCATCCGCAGGGAAGAAGGAATCCTAATCCAGCTGGGATTAGTCTAGGGCTCTAGGTTGTAGACCATCTCTTAAGTCTTAATATGGAATGCAAGCGACCTTTGTCAAACTGTTACTAAATTGAGTGTAAATTGCACCTTCCGTTTGCCCTGTGAGTTCTGGAAGATTCCTAATGATGATTATGACCTTCAGCTTAGGCAGCCTACCCCTGGGATCCAGAATATTGGGATGATTGGTTCCCTCAGCACATCTCAGGTGAGACCAGGAGCAGTCTCTGGTCCGCAACAACCAAGGCCAGGTTTTCCGTCGTCAGGGGCACCATCTGGTAGCCAAATGCCAGGTTCACAAGTAAGAAACCTTTTACTTGTTGATGAAGTCTATTTTTTCTGTAGGCAGTCAATATTATGCTCAGACTTTCAGTTATATGTAAAATACGTGATTATGTACATTAGATTTGTTCATATTAATGTTCGCAACAGGCAAGGCCCGGAGCAATCTCTGGCCCGCAACAGCCAAGGCCAGGAGCAATTTCTGGTCCGCAACAGCCAAGGCCAGTAGCAATCTCTGGTCCGCAACAGCCAAGGCCAGGAGCAATCTCTGGCCCACAACAGCCAAGGCCAGGAGCAATCTCTGGTCCGCAACAGCCAAGGCCAGGCTCTGGTCCGCAACAGCCAAGACCAGGTCTTCTGTCGTCAGCTACACCATCTTCATCTGGTAGCCAAATGCCTGGTTCTCAAGTAAGACTTCTCTGTATGCAATTCAATATTGTGCTTCAGATACATGCAAAGTGAATGATTATGTAAATGAGATTTGTTCATTTATTGTTGATATAGACATATTACGATATTTACATACCTTCCAAATGTGATTAATCGTTTATAATCCACAGAAGTATAGGCCTAATCCGGTTTATCGCCACTTTATTAATTTCACATGTTTTATGTTGTACCATCCAGTTAGGAGGGAATACAACACATATTTGTTGCTATTCTTGTCACGCCGTGTACTTGATTGAATTATTTTCCAACAGAAAACCCCCATGCAGTCTTTAACGAGACCAATGTCCATGGGTTCTCCTTCGATGGCTTTACAGCAAACTCCGTCAAATGTACCGCCACAATTTAGGCCCCAACAAAGGCCACAAGTTCCTCAACCAAGACCCTACAGTGTTTCACAGTCTGCACCTATGGCTTTGCATCAACAGAATGTACTTTCAGGACAGCAGCAGAAGCTACCTCAGCAACAACTTTTGCAGCAGCAGCAACAGGTACCTCAGCAACAACTTTTGCAGCAGCAGCTACCTCAGCAGCAAATTTTGCAGCAGCAGCAGCAACAACAGCAGCAAAGTCAGCCACAAAGTTCCTCACAGCAAAATCAGCAAAATACAACACTAAAAAATCAGCAGCAACCTGCTCGGACTCCTGTCTCATTGACTCAGAAGCCTGATACTCCTGCTACGCTACAAGCTACTAATATGCAGCTTCTGGACATGGCTTCCGCCGATGCAGCTGCTGGTGAATCTAGTAATCGGCTACTCTCCAAGAGGAGTATACATGACTTACTTGCACAGGTATGCTGCACTTCCTAAGTCGCAGTGTGAAAGAAGGTGCAAGATTATGCAATTACAGATTTCCATTGATCCTATGTTTTCAGTTTTTTTCATGCATCTCATTCTCAACTGATCTGATTAAGGCATGTGTTAGTGTGTTATACTGGTTTCAAATTATTTCCTTTTGCATATCTATATAAAATGCATATTCTCTTTTCTGCCTAGGATTTTAATGAACCAACATAGTTTTTTTTAGTTTGTTACATCTATGTATAGCTGCATCAAAGAAAAACATGAGTAATGACACTTTGAAAGGTCAGTTATCCTTTGTATAAGATCCAAAAGTATTAATAACAAGAAAAGAAAAGAAAACATATTTGGATCATATGTAACATGTGGAGATTATAATAAGTCCATGGATGAAAACAAAGGGTGCTATATCTTGACAATACTTTTGTGTAGTCTGAACAGTGCAAGGACTATGCAAGGACCCACATTTCACTGACATGGTTGTGGCATTTTGTCAAATGCTATGTGGCATTCAATCAATTCCCCATTCTCAAAATTGCGCTATTGATTTAGCTGCTTATGTTGGCCTGTTCTAAATCTTTGCTCCAGTGATACTTGAATGGATATAAGAAAGGTTTTAATAGGATAGTTATTACTCTTGCAAATACTTGCACAAGATATTCCTGTTGAATATTACTTTACTCAGTATGAGCTCTGTACGACCATAAACATCAATGGTGCTGACTTGTTTGTCGATTTATATGTAGTTGCATGTTTCACGTAGTAGAAGTACCATGTAATTTATAATTGTTCACACAGATCGACCCTTCAGAAAGGCTGGATCCTGAAGTTGAGGATGTTCTTATTGACATTGCAGAAGATTTTATTGAATCTGTATGTTTCTTTGTCCCTCCCTACTTCTTTCGTTTGGTGATTTTTTTTCTCTAAGGATGCTTGTTGTTGGGAATACGTTTTCCTTCCAGAAAATACACATGATTTCCGTAGCTTTTGTCTTTTTTTTTTCCAACCCAGTGATGTGTATGTTCAGTGATCCAGTTCTTGATTCGTTTGCATTTGTATTTCTTTGAGGCCCTTTTGCCTGTCACATACCATACTTTAACTCAATCGATGTTTTACTTGTTAGTATTTTTATTTGCAAATAGCCTGTGAGGAATGTTTTAACCAGAAATTTTCATTTTTCGCAAACCCTGTTTCATAGAATATGCATTGTTTTGAAGTAGATAACATGTTGCCAACCTTTACCATTATATGATATGTGAATTTCCATAATTTTTCACCTGACATATTTTGGATGTTTTCTCATTAGCTATTTTGTTTGTGGATAACTATTTTTGAGCAGGTTGGAACATTTGCCTGTTCTTTAGCAAAGCATAGAAAGTCAACTACTTTGGAAGCAAAAGATGTACTCCTTCATGCAGGTACCTGATTATTTGTTCTCTTCAAGAATATTTGTCTGGTGCTCTCCTGCAATAGCAGTTCAGTTACAGTTGTGTAATGGATTAATATCACCATGCAGAGAGAAGCTGGAATATCACCTTGCCAGGCTTCACTGGGGATGAAATTAAACTATACAAGAAGCCGGTAATTCAGAACTTCACATATTTATTTCTTCCTTCTTGGTTGCTTCATTCCATAAGAACTCTAGTTATTTTTTTATAACCCATATTGACATTTTCTTGCCCCTTATCATTCATGATCTGCAGCATGTTAATGATATTCACAGGGAGAGACTTACTCTGGTACTTCTTTTACCACCCTTGCCTTATCAAGTATCCACACTATTTCACGCATGATTACTTCTTTTTTATCATCATCACCGTATCAAGTAATGATTACTTCTTGAACTATGGATATAGTTCTAAGCCTATGCTGTGAGTTGGAAATATGATATTTAGAAACATATTATTCTGATTGTCTCTACTCATTTCTAACTTTTGAGAGCCAATGATCCCAATCCACATTCAGTCATGTTTCAGTAATGAGCTAGCAATGTCCATCCCACATCACCTAACTCATCTGTGCATGTGCCTGAAAATCCGATCTGCTTAGTATCTCCTCCTTTGATGAATACTTCCGTTGCATGTTGAGTTGATACGTTACTTTTTTTTATCTTAATCTGTCCAGATCAAGAAGTCAATGGCGAGTGAAGGTAACAGAAAGAGCGCTGCTGCCCAAGCTGCAGCCAACCAGACAAACCAGGCTCCAAAGCCACCTGCCACGGGTTCCCCGTGAAAGAAAACCACTAGTCCTTGTGTAGAGTGTGTAGATGTATTCGTAAAACTGGAAATGTTACAATACTAACTAGTGTATTTGCTCCATCACCCTGCTAATTTAGACCATGAACTTCGTTGAGGTGTCAGTGATACTTTTCCATTGCGGATTTTTGTTCAGCTGACTTTGTTCAGAAATAGCTGAGGCAGGAGAAGCCTTTGTTTCCTCAGCTCCTTTGTGAATGCATGAATCTCTGTATATATGCTCATGGATGCTGTTCTCAGATGCAGTGTTATTTACTACTATTTTATCTCAGTGCAAAGTTTGACTAGCATGGACATGTCGATTCCTTGGCTCCTTGCATTGGCCGCCTAATTTGTTTGTCTCTGATAACCGTTTTGTGTGGGTAACAGTCTGAACTATTTGCTATTTTTCTGCACTATTCTGCGTGGGTAACAACCCTTTGGACCTTGTTTACAGAATCGGCTGTTGAAATTTCAGAGGCTACTAGTTATTACTCCCTCCATTCCTGAATGGAGGGTGTACAGTTTTCTGCACGAATATTAAGATGTGGGTATTTGGCATACAATGTACTCATTTTCTTTTGGAAAAAAATGGGAGATATGAATTCCTAATAGACACAAATTGAAAACAATACATCCTATAAATTAAGATTCATTTTTGGATGGGTAAAATTGTCCATATATCTCATTATACCATACATTTTGAATTTTTTTTGAAAAAACTATACAACGTACATCAAGGAACGGAGCGAGTAAGTTTTTTTCTTCTCGGTTACCAGAAAAGAAGAAATTTTTACTACCCGTGTCACGTCCTATCGAGCGACTGTCTTCCCTGGTCATATCCCCTCGCTGTAAACGCCACTTCTGCCGGTGTTTCATCCCTACCTAGTGTTCAGAACTAGAGATCATGGTTGCTGTCTGCTGACCGAGGCTGGTTCAGGCGAGGCTCCTCTCGCGGCAAATTTGACAGATTTAACCCTTTTTTGAACTTATTACATAAAATGAACCCAAATCTCAAACATTTCACGATTTAACCTTTTTTTCACGGCGCCCGGCCCCAGGGCGCCATGCTAGACTGCACGACACCCGGTCGAGGGCGCCGTAGACCGTGCCACGTCGGCGCAGCTGGGGCCCGCTTTTTTTGCACGGTGCCCTAAGCTGGGGCGTCATACTCAGTACCATGGCGCCTTGGGTGGAGGCGCCGTGCATTTCCACCAAGTTTTGGCTGGGTTCCATGATTGCTAGCTTTGCATGTAAACAACGCTGCTTAGATGCATGGAGCACATCAATCAAGTAAAAACTGAGTATATTCAGCAACTGAAATGCCTTTCCATCTAATGGGCTGGGGTCAACGTTTGGTAGATTGTATATATGCGCTCTTCACTGCCTGGCGATCAACTCAGCTAGTAGGAAAAATTTCAAGCACGTCCATGCATGTGTATACGTACGCACATATACCTTGTTTTCTTTTTTCGCAAGCTCCGGCGCACCTCTATGTAGCCTATATCCAGTAAGGAAAAAAGATAGATGCCTTACAAGTAACTAACCGATCAATAAGAAAAAATGTTGGGACATACGTCTATGTCGACGAACTCCATGTCGTCGTCGGTCTCCTTCCACTTCTCGCCATTGCCAGTGCCGACAAGCACGTGCAACATCAAAGACACATGTGATAAGTAATGTGTGATTTTGCCTGATTAAAAATATTGTGATTTTAAATTTAAAACAAAATTACTTAAAATAAGCGGTGGTTCATCTTAAAAATTATATATTAAGACGTAAATAAAATATATTTTGTCCCAAGATTTACCCACTCAAAAAATATTCGAAACATTGTAAAAGTTAATGAAGAAAATATAAGAAATATATATTTAAAGCTAACTGCTCCTAGTCGTTTGAAATTCTTTATGTTCCAACACCTTGACCCACATATTTCACATTCCAATAGAGAAGCAGACAAATGTAAGTCCATTTACTCAAATATTAGCATAATTGAATAGCATAGTTCACCTCGACCAAAATCGGAAGTGAATAATAAAATACATAAACATACTTAATATAAAAAATTCACTTGCACAAAGATGATCGTGCCCAAGGATTTCGAGTAGACAACTACACGTATACTGCCAATGTACATGATCCTTGAAGTTGTGTGCTAGTCTGCACCGGCGATGGCGAGGAGTGGAAGAAGATCGAAAACATGGGCAATGTGACATGCAATTCATAGTATAGACGAGTAAGTACCAATGTTTCCCTTATTAACTGGTCAATCACTTGTATTTGGTTTCTACATTTTTTTTCCTTGCTAGTAGAATGTAAGCTAGAAGTTAGAAGTAGCTAGCTTCTTCAATGTATGAATGTAGCTTGTGGAAGGTACGCATGCACGGACTGGCCCTATAGTGCTAGACGTTGACAGCTCGTGCCTTTTTTACTTGATTGATGTGCTCCATCTAAGCAGCGTTGTTTACATGCAAAGCTAGCAATCATCGAACCTAGCCAAGACTAGATGGAAATGCACGGGCCTCCACCCAAGGCGCCATGGTAGTGAGTATGACGCCCCAGCTTAGGGCGCCGTGCAAAAAAAAGCGGCTCCAAGCTGCGTCGACGTGGTACGGTCTACAGTGCCCTCGACCGAGGCGTCGTGTAATCTAGCACGGCGTCCCGGGCCGGGCGCCGTGAAAAAAGGTTTAGATCGTGAAATGATTGAGATTTGGGTCTATTTTGTGTAATAAGTTTAAAAAAGGGTTAAATCTATCAAATTTGCCTCCTCTCGCGGCGGTCGCATCTTGGATTCCCGGTAGGGCACGCACGCACGCTTGCCGCTGGCGTCTCTGGTCCGCCGTCGCCCGTCGGCCACCGCGGCGCACGCAAACGAGGAGACGTACCAGCGACCTGAGCCACGCACAGCTACTTAGCTGCACAACACGTGTGGTAGGTAGTGTACGTGAGAGCGCGCGTTTTACATGCTGAGGATGATGGTGCCCGGCGCAATGGTCCTCCCTGTCCCTGGGATCTAAGCCTGCGGTAGTAGGGCTCGGCTCCAACTGCCCCATTTGACTAACGCTTAGCTGCAGACTCGGCATCAAGGAGGTAGAGCCTGCGTGCGCTCACCGGTCCTTGTTATGTTGGGGCTGTGACCATCTCCTGTCGGAAGTCGGCATCGCTCTGCTTTCGAGCTTAATCAGGCTTGGGATGGGGCTCCTGTCATCGTGTGATAAACTGGTAACTGCATTTCTGAAGGCTGCAGGTGTAAGTTTGTAGTTGCCACTGTGATCAGTATTCAGTAGTACCGGTCACTCTACTAAAGCCTCGATCCCTCCAATTACGGATTACGATCGGACGTAGCAAGAAACCATGGAACATGTGACGCCGCCAATTTACGTCGACTTGTCGTCAGGCCTGATCATACACTGAACTTGCATGGACCGTGAGGCACAAGTATTCACATTACCAGGTCGGCCCGACTTCGGTTCGTACTACTCCACTGTGCAGTAGGTGAAGCCAACTGCATGAAGACAGCCACCGAAGAGTCCCGGTTAATGTTGCGGCATGATCGGCATGATCTGCTCACTGTTGCGGCTGATGTGAGCGTCTTGCGTTCAGATTGAAGAACGCCGAGGACCGATTGGGTCACAGAACACAGCCTTGATTAACGCATTCAAGGCTTTAATCCATCCAGCAATGGAAAACAGGCTCGCCGGCGGCACGCCGCTGGCAGCCGGCCCCGGCCCAACCCTGAATCCCTTATCTATTCCTGAATCTTAATCGAGCTGGCCATTATTTAGTCATAGTTTAAGCATCCGGCGCCTATGCCATTAGCAATGGTTATGTAGCCTGTCGCAAAATCATGTTTACGTTCCAAGTATCTATCTGGTTCGGACCAAATGCAAGATTGGCAGATTTCTGACGAGGAGGCGCTGTCCGACGGGTAGTGTCGGACAAAACCGGCTGAAGGCGCGCGTGCTAACTGACAGGAAGGAGCTGATCGAGAAGGTTTGCGCCTTGCCGGGTCAGACTTTTGTGATAAATCATGTACGGTGGATTTCGTGCCGTCGCCACATAACCGTCCTTTGCGACACTGCTTACTCCAAGGCGTGTACGTTCATGTGCAGGAACAGTCTCTCGACAAACGGCGCCATAATTCTCTCGTCGGCTGGCATTTCTTTATCAGGTTCCATTGCCACTTTGCCAGGTGACCTAAACGGCTAGACACGTCTTTCAGTAGAATGAAAATAGAGGGACACGGGAACAGCAGCGGTAGCCCTCAGGCTGCAAGTGGGAGCGGGCTGTCCGCGGCGCCGCTTTGCCAAGCCCACTTATTTGTGTCTGCGGGCGCCTGCGGCGTAGGTCTAGAAATAAGTGGAATAAGCGGGCCGGCCCGCGGTTGCCGCACAACCCATTTATCCTGCATACGATTTACGGGACGAAGGGGAGCGCGAGGTGAGGTGCCGACGCCGCCGCCGGAGCGCCGCCATGGCCTCCGGCGAGATGTCAGTTATCTCGGCCGCGCCTAGTCAGGCCGTCGTGGACGCGCTGGCGTCTATGAGCTCCGGCGAGATCGACTCGAGGATCTGTTGGTTCGATTCGAGGATCTGCCGTTTCGATTCGCTGGCCTCTATAAGCTCCGCGCCTAGCCAGGTTTGATTCTAGGATCTGCAGGCGGCAGCGTGGGGGAGGGAGGAGACGAGTCGGAGGTCAAGGCGTGTGGGCCATCAAGGAGGCCAAGGCGGACGCCGCCGTGAGAGCGCTGCTCGAGGATGAGGGATTCGAGGCGCGCGTCCAGGACAGGGCACTCCTCGTACGAGTAGCGAGCGAGCTAGCCTACCAAGCGGCTTACACGGCGCTAGCGACGTAGCCTACCGATCGACGTACGCGGCATACCGCTTAATCTTTTTTGAAGCGGGGCAAAAGCTTTGTCTTTTATATTGATATAGTAAGAGCAAACACAACACGGACTAAGCCAAAGTAAAAACTTGAAAGAAAGATACAGATACAATCAACCAACACCGTCCGGGGCATACTGCTTAATCATAGCAAACATATGCGGCGCGTGCGCGGCCCCCGAGGCGCGTCCCGTTTGCACCGTGAGGTAGCCCTCCTCCGAAGATCGGTCTCGCTTCTCTGGGATAGGATAGGAGTCGCCCAAGGATGTGTGTACGTACGTGGTGGTAGATGCACAAACTGATTTGGCAACGCACACTAGTAGAGAACCCACCTCTAGTACCGGTTGTAGATGGCCTTTAGTACCGGCCACACAACCGGTACTAAAGGGTCGGCACTAAAGGGGTAACCCTTTAGTACCGGCACCTAAATAAAACCGGTACTAAAGGGTCTCCACGTGGGCGCACAGGCGAGCTCGACCCTGAGGACCTTTAGTTCCTGCTTTTTTTGCTTATTATTTCAGGGGGGTTTTGGTTTTTTTTCTTTTCGATTATTTTTCGGGGTTTAGGGTTTCTGTTTTTTTCCTTTTCGCTCATTTTTCAGGGTTTCGGAGGAGATCGCGTATAAAGTACTCACTACACATATAAAGTAGTCATTATACACATACAAAGTACTCTCGTCACATATAAATTTAAGTACTCCTAATTAATTACAATGGAGCCGGTTCCCTTGTAGCATCGACTGCCGGCGGTTCCCTTGTAGCATCGACTGCAGGGGGTGGAGGTGGTCTTTCGTCAAAGTAGAATTCACCGTTTCATCTATGACATGTGTAAGTAAGAATCCCGCCAATTCCTCCGCAATAGCTTTTACGCGGTTGCGTGGTAGGAGCTGGCTCCGCTTGTTTGACATCTTTAAAAGAAGGAAATAAAATCAGCTATGATCGAAACTAAACACAATTGATGCATGGTGGCAAAATAAAAGTTGTGTATGATGTTCACGTACCTCTCGATTTCTTACACTCTTGACTCTCTCATTGACCTTCGTGTGAATGTACTCGCAAACGTAGTATCCACATAGTTCTGTCCCCTGTGGTTGTCGCAGACACCACTATATATACAAGAATATAATTTAATCAAATAATAATCAAGAGAATGATAATGGTATTAGAAAGATACACGTAGTAGTACTTACGTTGTTAGACTTGAACTCCAGCTTTTCTGGCCATACACCGCGTTCTTCCGCTTTGAACTTTCTGTAAACCCTGTCCGGAAAAGAAAATGAATTGAGTAGTTATTACTTATACTTTTGATATCCGGAAATGAACGAAAGAGGCTGATATAGTGCGATTGAAATTACCTCTTGAGCATTAGACGCACGCTTTTGTATTCATTTTGATCTTTCCTTAGTGAGTCCCAGACTTCAACTTCTCCTTCCTCGAGTCTAATGATTAGCAGAATGTAGTGGAACCTGCGCACGTTTATATACGCAGGTATTCAGAACTTATCGATTACACTTTATATCGGGGAAGCAAAATAGAATGTGTAGAAGACGGTAAAACTCACCCGAAGTTGTAAGGAAATAGTATTTCCTTTTTGGTACTTTGTCGCTTAAAGAACGTTAGCAAAACGTCCTCTGTGTTCACGGGATTTTCATCCACGGTCTTGACATGAACTTTATCCGGGTCAATGAAACCAATGTCCCAGATTCCTTCGAGTCTGCATTCACGTATCTTCATTCTGCATAATTAGCGTACAAAAGAATTTTGTGACGATAATTACAAGCAATGAACGAGAGCTTATAACTATAGATAATTAAATTACACGAATAAATTACTTACAGACAATAGCAGCTGATGAGAGATTTGTCGAGAGCACGTTGATTGTACATCTGAAAAAGTTCTCGGAACTCAACATGCACACAATATTCTCGGAAGTAGTGTTGTTCCTTAACCGCCGCCATGAGATAGAATTTCCCTTCTTTTGCGGCGGTCATGTACCAGCGATTCAAATTCCATAACTGTGTTGTTAGCTGGCTCGGATTTTCCACCATAGGCAGCCCGAGTTCAAAATCAAATCGTGGGGCAATCTCCGCCATGGGGTAACCTGAGTCGCCAAGGACAACTTCTCCATGCTCGATTTCCCGAGTTTCAGAAGGTACAATGAGCGGGGCGAGCGATTGTGCTTCTTGTTCTCCGAGCTGGGCAACTCCTTTCCCGCACAATTTCTCTTGCTCATTCTGCGAGGAAAGTACCTTGTCAATACCTCGCTCGTAGTCTGAAATGGGCGGAGGTGGAGGGTCATATAGGTTGTCAACGGTTTGATCTTTTACCTCATTTGGTATAGTCTTCAGAAGTTCCTTTATGGGGTCAAGTCTTGCCTCCACTCTTTCCTTCTTTTTCTGCTCAAAAAAGGCTCTCGACCCTTCACGTAGGCTCTCAGCTATTTCCTGCTGAGTCATCTCAGAAGTTAACTTCTCAGGAGCCTTGACTTCCTTGGGGTTCTCAGGAGCCCGCACACTTTTTCCACGTTTCTTGACAGGGGTGGACGACGGGAACAGCTTCCGCTTTGTCAAGTTACTAGTGGGCGCATCAGTCGGTTGACGGGACAGCGCGGGAGATGGACTCGCGGCGGGATCCCAAACTTCGTGGGGGGAGGCGGGTGGACTTTGATGTGGTGAATGTCTAACGGGAGGAGTCGGTGGCCTTGGCTCCGAGTCTGGAAACTTGATGTATTTCTTCTTCCATAGAACGATACCAAACTCAACTTCTCCCAATGTCTTCTCGCCTTCAGCTCCAGGAAATTCAAGACGTATTGCGTTGAATCCCGGCATAACTTTCGTGACCCCGACACGAGCAAATCCAGGCGGAATCACACCAAAATGGAAGGTTTCTCCAGGTTGATGTCGTAAAGCATAGCCAGTCGCCACCGGATAAGTAATGTTCATCATCGGCGCATGTAACTCACAATTTGTCTTCTCCGTGATATCATCCACGGGGTAGTGAGCCGCCGATGGTTCAGCAACTGGTTCATCAACTGCAGGATCTTGTAGCTGCGTGGAACCCACGCTGCTTTTCCGCTGAGATGGGCAGGCATCGCCTGCAGGATCTTCTACTCGCAGTTGAGATTCCCTGGTCTGGGTCATTGAGGCCAGTTGCTTCTGCACATCCTGCACCGTGCGTTCTAATGCAGTAACCCTCTCCGCCTCCCTCTTCTTACTTCTGCAATGTTTTCTATAAGTTGCAACGTCTTCCGGAAACCCTTCAAGAAAACCAACCCCGCCTCCTCTGGCTCGACATCGCCCCCAGTGTTCTTTATTCCCGAGGGCTTGTGAAAGCTCGTCGTCCTCTCTATCGGGAACAAATTTTCCCTCCTTGACTAGTACTATGACATTTTTTATTTTTCTGATGACTCTTCTAATTTTTCTCCGCCATTTTCCCTTTGCAACAATCAGCCCTGTTTCTGGGTGCAACACTGCCCCATGCGCGAACAACCAGAACTTGGACCTGTCGGGCCAGTCATCTGTCTGTGGAGTGATCCCTTTTAGTCGCAGCTCGTCTTCATAGGCTTGCCACTTAGGCAAGGCAGTCTTGTAGCCACCTGAGCCCAAATGATGGAAATATTTCTTCTTCGAGGCATTCAACTTATTTTGTGTCGATCGGGCCACAGAGACGCCCGAATTCTTATACGCCGCAAATTCAGCCCAATCATCTTTTAGCTTCTCTAGATGTCCTTTGAAAACTATATCTTTGTTCCCATATTTTCTCCACAATGTGTTCTTCCAGTTGTTGAATTGCTGGGCCATCTTGCTAAGAGTCCACTCCTTGACTTTATCCTTCATCTTCTGTGGGAGATCTGCCGGTAGGTTGAATTTAGACATCATCGAGTCCCAAAGGGTCTCTTTAATTCTTTGCTCGAGATATTTTGCGCCTATGTTGGCTTTCTTCGGCTCATTCCATTCTGTCACAGTGATCGGGACCATGTCCCTTACAAAAACTCCGCACTGCCGTACATATTTATTGTAGATTCCATCGGGTTTCTCTGGTTTGCCTTTGAAGGTAACTTCGTCGATCGACAACGTTGCACCTTCCGGGAGCTTTAACCCTTGGGCCGGGCCTCGTACGGGGATTGACGACTTAGATCCAGAGGGCTGAAAGAAAAATGTTTCGTTAATAAGTGCGCATATAAATCAATTAATGCATCTAGCTATAGTGATCAACAAGACTTAATATATACCTTCTTCTTAGCTAGGGCATCGTCCGCCTTAGATCCAGACGGTTCTTCTTCGTCGTCGTCGTCATCTCTGAATTTTTCTAACTCAAGTCCCTCACCGGAGTCATTCAAACATTTCGCGCTGAATTCTTCGGCGTCTTCTCCGTCGGACGAATCTTCTCCATCGGAATATTCTCCATCGGAATTGGGTCCGGCAGCGTTGTTATATATTATTTGTTGGAGACGGTCTTCTTCCTCCAAATCTCGGACGAAGGTGGGGGCATCGTCCGCCATAGCTCAATGTCACTGCAAATTTTGAAACTTAGCAATATTTCTAACTTAACAATATTTCGAACTTAACAATATTAATAATCTAAACAATATTAACCTAATAACAATATTAACTTAAAAAAAACAGTACTAAAAAAAGAACAACTACTAGACATAAAAAAGACTTAGCTAAACTAAACTTAGCTAAACAAAACTTTACTCAAACTTTACAATATTTCTAACTTTACAATATTTCTAACTTGACAATATTTCTAACTTTACAATATTTCTAACTTTAGAATATTTCTAACTTGACAATATTTCTAACTTTAGAATATTTCTAACTTGACAATATTTCTAACTTTAGAATATTTCTAACTTGCCAATATTTCTAACTTTACAATATTTCTAACTTGCCAATATTTCTAGCTTGACAATTTTATTTTTACTAATGCTAACTAACAAAAATGGGCAACAACACAAAAATTTGCATAATTTTAAAGTGTCATTTAACATTTTTCATACACAAATTTTAAACAATCTAATTAAACTTTAAAAAATTACACAAATTTTAAACAATCTAATTACATTTTTCATACACAAATTTTAAACAATCTAATTGTAAAGAATTTTAAACAATCTAATTCTAAAAATACTAAACAAAATTGGCAACTTAACTAAAAACCATTCAAACAAAAACTTAACTAAAAATGAAAAAAATACCTCTGTGTGTGGCCGAGGCGGTGGCGGAGGTGACCGGACCGGCGACGGCGGAGCGCGTGGCGGTGCAGGCCGGTGGAGGAGGCGCAGCAGAGGAGGCCACGCGTGGCGGTGTTGTAACATCCCAAATTCTGGAAACCAGATTAACTTAGTGTTACCAGACCCCAAATTTCAGAACCAACAAAAACTTTTGAAATGTTTTGCTAATGATTGTGTTTTCCTTCCCGTTGCTATGCTTGGACTGGTGTGACTTGTTGTTTGGGTTGTTTGACTAGCAAATCCAAGACCCAACCAATATAAAAATATATTCAACTTGGTGATCATGTCATGACAAGAACAAAATATTCCATATATCCTCTCTACTCTTATTTGGACCAACTTATTTTCGAAGGATGTTTTGTGTACCCACAACCAAAATACTTATTCTTGAAAACAAAAGTATTTCCAAAATTATGTGTTTCCAAAAGTATGGAGATCTATATCTTGATGTTTCCCTTGTGTTGGCAGCTCTTATTCAACTCATATCTTCATTTCCTTGGAAAACAACAAAGGTGGGAATTATGTGGCCCATATATTTTAGCAACCCTCTTTGGAAAAAAATAGCAAAATAGGGAATTGAGTTTTTCCCACCTTACTCCTGTCAGGGTGACACTGGGTCACCACCCCACCACTTATCTGAGTGATAAAAACTTGGTTGAAAACTTATAACTGGTTGTCTAGTGTTGGTTGTTAATTCCTGCCAAATTGATTTCTTGTGTTGATTATTTGCTAAATAAGAACCTGAAGAAAGAAAAGAAATCAAAATAAAAAGATCAACACCTAAAATCATGAGTATCATCAACACATAAAACCATGGTGACAAATGTCACAAAATTCTCCAAAAGAGAATTGATATTATCTTTCTAACCAAATTCAGTGGAGTGACATAAGAATCACTCCCACTTTGCTATTACATTCTTTTCCCTCTCCAAAAACATTTCTAAAAATCTTGAATTTAAATTTCATTTCTTTCTTTATTCTCTCAAAACCACAAAATGTGCTATGTTGCACATATCCAATAAATTCTAGCATCATACCAAAAATCCCTACTCTATACCTATGAATCAAGTATGGAATTAAATTCAAGAAAATTGAATTTAATTTTCATTGAGACGATTCATCGAGCACGTGGTGGGCACTGCCCGTGTTCATCCTCAACTCCACGAAACCGAAATCAAATCGATTGATTTGGTGGATCCCTGCATCCCCTTGCTTGCTCCACACTCTCCCCTCACTCCCCTCGATCACCAGAGCAAGTTGGAAGCGTGCCACTTTGGTTGTTTTGCTCGTGGCCGCCGCTGTCCGCACGCCACCGTGCTGTCCACCCCTGGCCGTCGACGAAATCGTGCGGGGCAGGCACCCCGCTGGCCCAGCCCTGCACCCTTGCGTCCTCTCACCCTCACCGCACCCGTCTGGACGGAGGTGACCACGCCCTGATGCCCTGAGGAGCCGTGCGCCAGCCGCCATGTCAACGCTCGCCAAGCTCTGGCCGCGCGTGGACGCCGACGCCGTTCCTCTTCTCCACGCCACCCCAGCTCGCGTGGCTCGTCGCAGACGCACCTCTGCCACCCAGCAACCTCAGGGACACGTCCCCGTCGGCCCTCGTGGCCTGCAGCAGCCCCAATCGATCCGTCCACTCCGCGGACGCGCCATGGACGCCGTGCCGTGTCGAGCTCGCTCTCGCAGCCGCGCGTGCGCCCCTCTACCCCTACGCCCTAGCTAGACACCCTACGGTCGTCGCCGTGCAGCACCGCCATCAATGGCGTGCTTTTCCCCCTTCCCAGACCTCTCCTACGCTCAGTCCACCGCACGCCGTGGTTCGGCTATAAAACGACCACCGCACCCGTGCCTCCACACCTCACCACCGCCCATTCCAGCACCCCTCCCTCACTCTCCACCCCTCAGTGCACCGCTAGGAGAGCGGTGACACTGCCCCGCAAGCCCAGGCCGCCTCGAGCGTCCTCGATTTCTCGCCGGAGTCGAGGAAGAGGTCGAGCACGGACAGGTCGTTGCTCGCTTCCCCTCTCCCCTCTCTGGCCCATCCTAGCATCACCATTACCCTCGCACTTACCCGCCGCCGTTTCCCCGTGTTTCGTGCACAGACAAGGCGCAGAAGGATCGCCGGAGTTGCAGCACGGCCGCGGAGGAGGAGTTGCTTGTCGCCGCCGCCTGAAGCTCTCCCAGCAAGCACAACTCATCCCAGAGAGTTCCCCACGATCCCCGCCGTCGATCCACCTCTTTCCACAGCCTCCCGAGCCCTAGGTGAGCTTCCCCGTGCATCTCGCCGTCGCCGGAGCCGCGGCGCCGCCCGCCTGAGGTCGTCGATGACCGCGAGCTCCAGGCGCCGTTCGATTAGAAATCGACGGTAGCGTACCGGTTCGCGTAATTAGTCGCTGACTGGTGGACCCCACCCGTCAGCGTTTTAAATTAAAACGCGCGCGCGGAACGTTTCCGTTGAGTCGCTGACGGGCGGACCCCACCCGTCAGGGATTTCAACTTTTCCAGCGTTTTAGAATTTCCAAATTCCACTGCTTTTCAGTACTGGATCTAGATTGGAAATTCAATAACTTGAGTTCTAGGAGTCCAAATAAATCAAACCCAACTGTTCTGGAAAGCCTATAAAATTCTTTAACTCACCCAAGTGGTCTCATCTCATTTAATTAAATAATAAAAGTGCACTAATAAAAATGCTCCAGAAGGTTTAAAACACCAAACCATTTGTTTCTGGAGTTATATTAATCCAATTGACTTGAAACCAATTTTGGTAGACTTGCTTTAGGATCTTTTAGCTCCCCAATTTTTGGTAGAATTAATTGGGTAGTGTAAAATCCTTAGCCCTTGGTTGAACTTCAGTGCACCCTTCTGCACTAAAATAATTAGTGTGAACTGTTGGTAGATCCAATTGGTCTAAAACCAATTTTGTTAGGTCACACTCAACCAAGGTTAGATACCCCAAAAAGGATTTAATTTTTGGAGCAACCAAATTTGTTTGGTAGCTAAAACTTGTTTAAAACCCTTCTGAACTAAAACAGATGTGTAGGGAGTTTTGTAACTCCAAATGATCCCAAACCAATTGGGTGATCTTCTACACACCAGTAGCTATCCATAGAATTTTAGTTTGAATTTTTGTGACAAACATAGATTAAATGGTGAATTAATTAGTGTACAACTAGTTTCTGCCTTAGTTTGAAATTAATTAAATAAAGTTTAATTCAATCAATTTGAAACCACCTTGTGTTGCTTGATGTGTGCAGTAGCTATGTGTAGCAATTGTGATGTTGTGATGATGCTTGAGTTAGTATAGTAATTGTTTGTATCGCTTGTTTGACGTTAGACGAAAACGCTGCCGGAGTCTTCGAGGAAGGGGAGTACTTTGATCAGCAGGAACAAGACCCCGAGAACTTTGCTGAGCAAGGCAAGCTACTTCACTGAGCTTGCATCTATATACATCTAATTTGATTTACCTGTTTTACTATAAATAGCATAAATGATTTATGTGGTGTTTGCCACGAAAGCTATGATTTTGAAAACCCTTTTCCAAAATACAAGTATATTATTGAGACAACCGATATAGAGGTGTCAGTGGTACACAATGATTTCAAAATGAATTTGTTTTACTCCAAAACCTTCTGTGAAAATCTTTTGGGTGGGATTACGAACCACCCTAGTTTTGGTTAAAAGTATTTTGCTATGAAAAATGGAAAATGATTGTGAAAACCTTTTTAAAAGTTTATGAAAAACTATTTTGCCACTCTATGTAGAAATATCAGTTTGCTTATACAAAACTATAGGATGGGAAAATCCATTGTTTATACAAAACTCCTTTGAAAATCCTTGGATGGATTATGGTATGCCGAGAGGTCAGTGTTCAGTTGAAGAATGATGGTGTTGCTTTTGAGAAAAATGCACATTGTGTCCTAGTACTATGACGACCAACCAATACCCTGTGCGACCACGTTTACCCACCTATGGGCAAGGGCGTAGTCATATAATTTGCTCGTGTTAGTACTGGATGCCTCAATAACGAGGATAACCTCGTTCCATGAGGGGATGGTCTGAGGACCTACCCCCTGACCTGGGTCCTCTTCATTGAAGTCTACCGGAAGCCGGTATGAACGTGTCGGAGGAAGAGGATTGAAGGGCTCCCTTGGGTCCGCCGGACAGAACTACGAGTCCTCACACTTAGTTTCTGAGGATTTGAGTGTCGATGGAAAGTGTCGTAGAGGCAGGGTCCTATACTAGCATGAGCAAAGGACAGACTATGGCCGGGAACTCAACTTCGCATACCTCTGGTATGGCGGGACGTGGCTGACACGATGAGTGACCGGATGGATGTGGGAAAAGCGTACTACCTCTGCAGAGTGTAAAACTATTCGAATAGCCGAGTCCTCGGATATGGACAGTTGGGAGGCTGTCCTAAGACCATGTGCAAGTTTTTCAAAGTTTTGAGTTGAAAGGAAAATGAAGGGGTATGATCAGAAAACAGGAAGTTTCAAAGGAAGGGACAAGACGGTGATTTTCGAGGAAAAAGTTTCGAAAGAGAATTCTTACCTTTTTAAATAAAGGGTTTAGTTTCGAGAAAAAGGTTTAAAAAGACTTCTTACCTTTTTCAACCAAAAATGGTGAGAAAACTACTTTCCAAAAGGGTTGTTTCCAACCCAGATATTGAGAAATTACCTTCCAAAATGTTTTGTCTTCAACAAGATTAAAAGATCTACTCTTCCCTTTTCAGTAAAGGTATAGAGGTGTTTTGTTCTAAAAATAAAGGTATTATGAAAGATTATCAAAACTAGTGCATGCTCAAGTTGGGGTAGTTTGCGAGTACAATCAAATGTACTCATATTGGTTTCGTCCCTGGCTATTGTCTTAGCCAGATTTCAGAAAGGAGCAGTTTGGAGACGAGGAGTTCACTGACGTCTTTGCGAACTAGGGCGCTTCCCAGTCAGCTGCCTGTAGGGTTACGGCGAATGACTTGGGCTCCACGTTGATTGGTGATTCCGCTGCAAGTTCCTGTTGAAGCTTATGACTTCAATCACGTAAGTACATTTATTCGGTATTTGTGGGTGTTCTGTGATACCAACTCTAGTTATGTGCAACAACACACTGATCATGGGATTGTTGCAGGAAGCATAACGAGTATCTCGGATAATTAATCCGGGGTCCTCACAGGTGTGGCCGGCGTAGCGTCGCCGGCGCGTGGAGGGGGCGGCGGAGGGCGCGGCGTCGGGGCCTTGGCGTCGCGCGGTCGACGTACGGTAGCGGAGGGCGACGTGTGCGCGTGGAGGGCGTGGCTTAGGGCGGCGGCGCCGTCGACGGCGTGGAGGGGCGCGGTACGTAGGGGCGTCGGCGTAGGGGCGTCCTTCGCCGGAGCAGCGCTTCGCCGGCGTCGTCGAGGAGAGCGGGCGTCGGCGTCGTCGAGCAGGACTTGGGCAAATTGGGGAATCGATTCGATTCCCTGCACTTAACTGCAATCAATACCCTTTAACACCGGTTGTACTCTACAACCGGTACTAAAGGGTCTTTAGTACCGGTTGTAGAGTACAACCGGTGTTAAAGGGGTGTTTTGGGCCGCGGCGAAAATTCGCGCGCGAAGCCCAGCCCTTTAGTACCGGTTGTAATTTACAACCGGTACTAATGGGTTTTTGTATTTTTTCTCTAGTTTTTTTTTTCTTTCTTTTGTTTTCTGTTTTTTATATCTATTTGGTTTCTATTTTGTTTTTTTCTCTACTTTTTTCTCTACTGCCACCAGGTGATGTCGCCGCAGTAGTCACCCGACGCGGACGCCGAGATCTGAAGACGGAGGGAAGCCATATCGGCGGGGGCGACGCCCCGATTCAATCCTCTTCAGGCAAGCACGCCAACCGACGACCACCGCCGGGAGCAGGCCACACCACCTCCAGTACCTCCGCAGAAAGGTCAGAGCAAACCCAACCGCGACGAAGAGAGGAACAGAGGACAAAATCTCCAAAAGCCGGCCGCCATCTTCGCAACCGTGTGAACCAAGATACAAATCCGATGTGCGGTCAACCGTCTTATGCAGAGACGATTTAACATACAACTAGACATCTACGTTACAACTTCACTAGTTCTAAATACTGGATAGAACAAATTAAGGTACAACTTGAAATTACGATACAACACAAGTAAAACAAAGACTCTACCTATCTCCCATCAATGCCTTTTGACGAAGATTCTGTCTTCTTGCCTTCCTTGCCCTTTGACGAAGATTCTGCCTTCTTGACTTTGCCCTTGGACGAAGCTTCAGCCTTTTTGCTCAGTGTTTCAACCCTCCTTTCCTTTGACGACGGCATGAAATCGTCGTCAGCATCGCTGTCAACTACCCAGAGACAGGAACGACCGTACGAATCACGGTCAGCTTCAGTTCGGTAGAACGGACTATTCGTAACTTTCCTGTCAAACTTCTCTCCAAGCGTGAGCATTTCTGCACGAATTTGGAGCGGGGTCCTATACGGAAACCCATCGCGGCATAGCTTCGCCCTGAGCAAAGCGAGATGACTCTCAGTGTGCAAAATTTCTTCAATTGGAACTACCCTACCATCTACCTTCAAATTGCTCGAAAGCCTGGCGAGATGCTCGGATGCGGAAATGTGAAACCCGGACAAACACTTCTCGCAAGGACCAATACACACCATGCTTGCGCTCAAGTGAGTACCATGCCTACCTTCGACTGGGTTTTATAGAACTACCGGTGGCGGCATTTGGGGGAACGATAGCGGGAAATATTTGGGCGGGAAACGGTGACGGATCGTGTGTTTCCTTCCAGCGATTGGGAGCCGTTGGATCAAGCGGTGTGTTTCTTTCGAGCGCTTGTGAGCCCTTGGATCAGGAAGAAGCACACGGATCTTGTGTTTCCTTCCAGCGCTTGGGAGCCGTTGGATCAAGCGGTGTGTTTCTTTTAAGTGCTTGTGAGACGTTGGATCAGGGTGAGCCCGACTTTAGTCCCGGTTGGTGTTACCAACCGGTACTAAAGAAGCACACGGATCGTGTGTTTCTTTCAAGCGCTCGTGAGACGTTGGATCAGAGGTGTGTTTCTTTTAAGTGCTTGTGAGACGTTGGATCAGGGGTGAGCCCGACTTTAGTCCCGGTTGGTGTTACCAACCGGTACTAAAGAAGCACACGGATCCGCTGTATCTTTCATCTTCCCATACACGCCTAAGAAGTTTAGCAGGTTCACGCAAAGATTTTTCGTCACGTGCATCACGTCGATTGCAGAGCGAACCTCTAGGATTTCCCAATAGGGTAAATCCCAAAATATAGATTCCTTTTTCCACAAGGGTACGCGCTTGTTTGCGTCTTTCGGAACATTTAGACTGCCAGGACCCTTTCCAAATATTACTTCCAAATCCTTGACCATGCCATATACAACATCACCATCACGGCGTGTAGGCTTCGTCCGGATATCTGCCAAACCTTTGAAGTGCTTGCCTCCGTTTCTTACGTGATGCCCGGTTGGAAGAAACTGACGATGCCCATGTACACAATCTTGTTACCTATATATGCACTGTCAGTATTATCTAAACAGTGCGTGCATGCATTGTATCCCTTGTTCGACTGTCATGAAATGTTACTAAGAGCAGGCCAATCATTGATGGTTACAAACAGCAACGCTCGTAGGGGAAATTCCTCTTTTTGTACTCATCCCACACACGGACACCTTCGTCAGACCACAACTGTAAAAGTTCGTCAACTAATGGCCTCAGATACACATCAATGTCGTTGCCGGGTTGTTTCGGTCCTTGGATAAGCACTGGCATCATAATATACTTTTGCTTCATGCACAACCAAGGGGGAAGGTTATAGATACATAGAGTCACGGGCTAGGTGCTATGACTGCTGCTCTGCTCCCCAAACGGATTCAAGCCATCTGTACTTAGACCAAACCTTAAGTTCCTTGCGTCAGCTGCAAAATCCCCAAACGCACTGTCGATTTTTCTCCACTGAGACCCATCAGCGGGGTGTCTGAGCATCTCGTCTTCCTTACGGTCTTCTTTGTGCCATCGCAACAACTTGGCATGCTCTTTGTTTCGGAACAAACGTTTCAACCGTGGTATTATAGGAGCATACCACATCACCTTCGCGGGAACCCTCTTCCTGGGGCTCGGCTCGCCCTCAATATCACCTGGGTCATCTCGCGCGATCTTATACCGCAATGCACCGCATATCGGGCATGCATTCAAATTCTCGTACTTCTCACCGTGGTAGAGGATGCAGTCATTGATGCATGCATGTATCTTCTGCACCTCTAATCCTAGAGGGCAGACAATCTTCTTTGCTTCGTACGTGTTGTGGGGCATTTCATTATTCCTCGGAAGATTCTTCTTAAATATTTGTAGCAACTCTTGAAATGCCTTGTCAGATATTCCATTCTTTGCCTTCCACTGCAGCAATTCCAGGGTGGTACCTAGCTTTTTCTGGTCATCTTCACAATTTGGGTACAACGGTTTTTTGTGATCCTCTAACATGCGCTCCAGCTTCGACCACTCGTTTTCAGTTACGCAGTTCATCTGTTCATCACGAATGACCTGACGAAGATCATCATCGTCGGACTGATCAACAATGACCTCATGCTCTTCCCCCATTGTAGTATCACCGTGTTCATCAGAGAACACGGGATAGTTGTCATCATCCTCTTCTTCAGGGTTTTCCATTATAACCCCTCTTTCTCCGTGCTTGGTCCAACAAAAATAATTGGGCATGAAGCCTTGTCGCAACAATTGGGAGTGTATGGTTCTTACGCTCGGGTAATCCCTGTTATTCCGACATTCATCACATGGACAAATCATAAAACCATTCTTCAGCTTGTTTAACTTAACCACATCGAGAAAACGATGCATGCCATCAATGAACTCGGGACAGCGTCGATCACCGTACATCCATTCTCGGCTCATCTACATTACATAAATATATCAAAAACCATTACACCAGCTAAATAATGAATAGAGATACGTGACCAAATTAATTTATACAAGTTCATCACATTAAAATCAAAGTAGAGTAGTGCCCAAATGTAATACATAGTTCTCACGAAACATACATCAATCGAAACTAACATACAACTATCTAAAGAATTTAAATCCAACAACAAATGCGATCAGAATCGCAACCAAGGTAACTATTGAACCAACAGCATAATGATACCAAGCCTCTTGACTAATGGCATATTTTCTAATCTTTTTAAGCTTGGCACGCATTGCATCAATCTTCCTCTCGTGAGCAGTGACGACGTCGGCAAGCTCGACCCCGTGAGCATCAACGATGTCGGCAATCTTCAAGTCCAATTCCATCTTCTCTTCTAGGCATTGGAGACGAAGATCTTCACTTATCTTCAATTTTGCTCTCAAATCGTCGTTTTCTTTTTTAAAATACTCGACAATAGGGTCGACCGGAATTTCCGGTTCAACTACCTCCTAAATAAAAATATATCTACGTCAAGTTGGTCGGCATGATTGTTATAAACACGAAACAAAATAAATAGTTAAAAAGATATACCACATCCGAATCATAGACCGGACGAGGGCCGAAGGGGACGGATATCAAAACCATGACACTATACATATATAAAAAAAACATAAGAAAGTTATACAAGAAATAATTATGCATTTAAATCATATAACTAACAATTTTTAAAATAAAAGATAAAAAAAGAGGCTCACCGAGGTGGTGTCGGCGACGGAGCGGCGCGGGCGATCGACGACGGTGAGGATCAGGGGACAGGACGACACTATATAAAACCATAAATTATATTTCAATTCGAGCTCAAAATGCATATAAAACAAATGAAATCCCTAATTTAGTCATTTCATCAAACACCTTGCAAGCACAACCAAAATCAAACTTGCTAAACTTGCACGAAAATGAGCTAAACTTGAAAAGCCGGAAGAGAAGATGAAGAAGTTGCTAACCCTTGTATAGGGTGCCACCAATCTTGACAAATGTTGGAGAAAAAATGGGTGACCTAGAGCTTGGGAGGGCTTGGGAGAGAGGAAAAATGGGATTGGGGTCGAGTTGCTCCAAAATGGAGCTGGCTCGGCCGGGTGGAAGATATAGGCAGGACCTTTAGTACCGGTTTTAATTACCAACCGGTACTAAAGGGCCTGCCGTGGGGCCACTGACCGTGGCCTGCAGGGCTGCACCCTTTTAGTACCGGTTGGTATTAACAACCGGTACTAAAAGGTGTCCTTTAGTACCGGTTGTTAATACCAACCGGTACTAAAGATCCTCGCCACGGGGCCCTAGCTGGCGCCCAAGCACAACCGGTGCTAATGCCCCCTTTAGTACCGGTTTTTGTGGCAACCGGTACTAAAGGGGCGCACCAATGCCTCTGTTTCTACTAGTGGCAGCTCACCAAGCCTGCACGTCCCTTGGCTTCTTCAGTTTAGATTCCGGGTCGACTCCTAACCTAATGATTACACAACAACCAAAGTATAGTATAGCTTTTCGTAAAAGTAGGAAACCCAGGCTTGTATACATATATATGGATGCAAATACGGAAACTGTTTTTGTCTCCCGAGAGTTCCAGTGCTCCCTCCGTTTAAAAAAAAATATAACTTCATATTTGTGAGTTTCAAAAATTACAAAAAACAATCCGATGTAGACAATGATGTATCCCACAAACGTGCAAATTTTCATTTTTTTTTGAGTATGACTACGGTGGGCTCTTAAAGTCAGCCTGAACTTTATTAATCAAATATGTTGCCTATATTAGTTTCATCGTACATCCTTACCATAAATAGCTATATATTATATGCATTGTAGGAAAAAGTAGTTTTAGAACAGACTTTTGTTACAAAGTAATGTTTAATAACTTTCACTGATATTCATTACAAACATAAAATACACCAATTAATATCTTACAATATTTTCAGCTATGTGGTTAAACTATGCAAACAACAGAAAATTATATTTCTAATACAGTAACATGCCAAAAGTAAGATTAAAAACTATAAGAGTTTATTATAAATTTTATGGGGGATTTTACGGTGATTGGCAGGTACACTCCCAGTACTTTCCAATACCACCGCTCCAAATTATTGTAGCGATCGATTAAGTTGGGATAGATGGTGATACTATTGTAAATCAGAATGAAATGCAGACGCAGTCTAGCGACCGGTTCGTGCCAGAAAAAACTGGAGTCCGCCGGTCATATACGTCCTCCAAGTCAATCGGTACACGCGACCAAATAAAACCTCGAGTCCTTCCGTCGGATCAACCAACAGAGAAAAAAAGGTTGGAATATTAGAAGAGATAAAAATTTAGGGTGCAATTTGGAAAAAACAATCAACCGCGTCAACAAACTAATGCTCGTCATCACGGAGTGACCAAAATGGTCGCTCCTGGCAATTTTCTTTCTAAAACACATATTATCTGAACTAATTTCAGGTGTGCGGTTGATGTGAAAGCTTGATTCAATCTCAATCTTTTTTGCCGCATCTCATGTCAACGATTGTGAACAGATATATTTTTGGCGGTCAATATACATTAGCGTTGGATCAGCTTGTTATAGAAACTTTATTTGTTTGTACCCGGTCAAAATCATGTTGTTGTGGGCTAGCTTGTTTATGCGATTTTTTTTACAAGTTAATTGTTGATTGATTATTTGTACCGATAAACCGAGATAACGGTTTAGCAGGGGCGACAACTATGGTTGCAGGTGGGATGGGATTGGGACATCCGCTTCCCACCTGGGCTAATACCCCACTTATCCCATGGTCCCACTACCCATTTGTCCTACTAACTGGAATTTTACTGGGCTTTCACGGATCATCCCACTTGTCCCACCTTTTCCCACCTAAATCAGAGCAGCGCGGAGGATGCCCGAGTACTCGATGAAGCTGGAGGCGGAGAAGTGCACGCCGTAGCTTCTGGACGCCACCACTGCGGGGCCCTGGGACTGGGGCGCGGGCCGCAGGCCGCGGCGACGTCGGAGGCGGCGTCGCCCGCGGCGGCGCGTCTATCATCGGGTCGGTGGGTGCGCCACGGGGCGGGAGCTTCCAGACGCCTGCAGCGGTGGCGGAGGAGCGCGGGTTGGGGAGGCGGCGCCGCGTCGCAGGGCAGGGGCACGGAGGCCGGCGGCGAGGCGGAGGCGGTGGAGGGGCGTCGCGATGGGATGGAGAGGAGGGGACGAAGAAGGAGGAGCCGGCGGCGAGGTCCTCCGGTTGGTCAGTCAGGGCGAGGGGATGGAGAGGAAGGGACAGAGAAGCAGGAGGCGGCGGCGGCGGTATCTCGCTCGATTGAGGTTTGAGAACTGAGAGATAGGTAGCTGGATACATGGGCTTCCGTTGGGATAGTTGGGCTCGTCCCGTTAATCCCATACGGGATTAGTGGATTTTAAAAGTGGGACGACTGGACTATTTGAGGTGGGATGGGACACGGGATCGGTGGGAAATCCCATCCCACCTGCAACCATAGCGACAACCCTCAGCCATGATTTTAGGTTGGAAAATAGCACCGTCCTCCTACATTCACGCACGGGAAAGAAAATGGTTAGCGTCGGGCAACTAGAGAAGAGGGTGGCGCAAAGGAAAATCCAGCTCACGGTTGGGAATCTATGTAATGGACATGAATTTGATTCTAGCATCTGGGCTAAACGCTTGCGCTGTACTTTTTTTTTAGAAAAAGACCTTGGCATTAAAAGAAACATCGAACGGTACAAAACATGTCAACAAAAACGAAAATTATAATGAAATCTTTGAGATATCCTTCGTCTTCAACATCCAGAACGTGTCGACGGCGCGCCGCCGCTGCCGCTCCTCTCTGAGCCGGCTTGACGTTGTTGGTTGCGTGCGGGAAGTCGCCGAACGGGTCTAGAAAACCACATCCGTCCTGTAGCCGAAGAAGAAGGAAGAACCGCCGATGAAGCTCCTTTACGATCCGAAAAACATCACCGCCAGAAGAAATCCTCGAGACCACACCACTCCCTGCCTAAAATGCTCTAAGTTACTACTATGCTTAGTGCTGCTAATTGAAGCAAATATGTGGATTAGGTCATGGAGAAAATAATATTTTGAGACCAACAAAAAGGATAGAAATATGGACTCTCTGTCTGACAGCACTTAATTGACTCGGCATATGGCTCCTGGCAATCGATATTTATTTTTTTGCGACTCAAAACTCTCATTCATTAATCAACAGGTTTACAATCACTCAGAAGGCATCGAGCTAAGAAATTAGGAATAAAATTATCCCAAATGCATCTCCTTCTAAGCTCTGAAGCTTGCTTTGCACACAAGTGTGCACCTTCATTAGCCTCCCTACCAACAAACTTTAATTGGAAAAGTTCCATATTGCCCGTCAGCTCTTCTATCTCATGGATGATTGGAGCTATTTCAGAGCTTGACCACATCATTTGCGTCAGTCTATCACCACTCGAGATAAACCTCGTGCCAACGCCATTCTAGTACCATCACGGACAGCAAACATACAGTATAAACCGGTAGTTGGCGCACGGACGGTGTAATCGTGTAGGCACACCTATGCCCTGAAGAGAGCCGGCCGGCGGGCCGGAACCATCTGGCTCGCCGAAACATTTCGGTGCAAGAAAAACGCACAAGACAGAGACAGTCATTTTGGCATGTTTGTGGACGCAAGTAACATCAAGGTAAAAAGAGGATAAACTTTGGAGAAAGCGGACGCGACAGAGATCGACGAGGCTAGATTCTACATTAGATGTGTGCAAACAAAATCATAGATTCTAGAAAGCCGTCACGGTGTTGACAAATCAGGCGTAAGATCTAGTGGCATATCGACCTCTGGCGGCGAGGCTATGCGTAAGTAGGGCTATCAGCCACGTCGTCATCAGGATAGGATCTATCGACCAATTCGGCCGATTGCCTCCGCCATGTCTTTTTGTCCGAAACAGGAAAGCCGTATCAGCGACAGGATCGCGCCTTCGGAAGTTTGCGGAATTCTTCGCGCATGCGCAATCTAGCTAGCTTACGGAGACGTCAGGATCGTCGCACATGCATGATAAATCTAACGAGATCGAACGTGACTGGTTGCGTATCTTACCTGTCAGCTCAAAAATGTAACGCACGTCTCTGAGTTCTCGCACGGTCTAACACTTTCTTAATGTCTCGGACCACGTAATTGCACCGGCCGATGGAACACGAAATGGATTGGTCTATCGGTCAATTGCAGAAACAAAACAAATCACTCATTATTACATGCATGCATGTGTTCAACGATATCTGTTACGGAGTACTCCTACTTATTTCCTACGCATGACACACTTAAGACAGCTAAGACCATGGCAGACACTAGTGGAAACCACGCCTTTAGTCCCGGGTGGTAGAGGCCTTTGGGGAGGGATGTCCAGCCGGTACATTGGAACCGGGACTAGAGCCGGGTGTGCTACGACCCGGGACCAGAGAGGTCCACGCGGGGGCAGCACATGGCGCATGTGAGAGGATCTCTAGTCCCGGGTTGTAATACAACCCGGGACTAGAGATGCACCCACGTGGCGGGCTGTGGTTTTTTTCCGTTTCGGTTGTTGTATATTATGAATAATTTGCTAAAAATATGGTTAATTATCTGTAAATCAGAAAAATACATATAGCATATCAAAATATTCGTAAGAGAAAGCTTTATGCGAAAGTCGGGAAATTGGAAGTCGGAAGTCGGAACGGAAAGTCGTGAAGTCGGGAAAGTCATAAAGCCGGGAAAGTCGTGAAGTCGTGAAGTCGGGAAAGTCGTGAAGTCGGGAAAGTCGGGAAGTCGTGAAGTCGGGAAAGTCGACGTCACGTTTTCCCGGCTACCGGCTTCCCGGTTTCACGGCTTCCCGGCTTCCCGGTTTCACGTTTTCCCGGCTTCCCGTTTTCACGATTTCCCGGCTTCCCGGTTTCCTGGATTAATTTACATATAAAGATCCCATATATAAGAGGGACTAGAACCGTCATATATTCGATTACATGGAGATCATCAAGCTAGCCACTACTAGAGCCCGTCATCTAATTTGATCTGGCGCCATTGTATTTTCCCTTCATGTCTAAGACATAGTTCATCAAAAAGCCCGCAATTTCCTCGCAAATTGGTCGAAAGCGGTCCTTTAGTTGCAGGTCCCTCCGCATTCGATCCATCTATACAAGAAGGGAGATTAATATGAATTTCAATCATCATAACAGAAATTATGAATGACACTCAACACAATTGATGGTTATAAAATGAAATTGTGAATTTATTTGTTCACTTACTTCGATAAATGTCCCTGGGTTCCGCCCAGAGACTATCGTGCGAATCCACTCGCAGACGTAATATCCACACAAATTGGTCCCGGGAGGCTGCCTATCCAAGTACTACACGAGAATAGATTTCAGTCAAATAATAATCAAGCATCACGATGGTATTGAAATTTGAATTAAAAGGGACTATCGTGCCCAACTTTGTAGTTAACAACTAATAAACTATACTAAAAGTTAACCTAATCAACAAAAATAACAAAAAACAACTAAAAAAACTTAGCAAAAAAATTACCTAAATCGGGCGGCAGCGGTGGAGAAGGAGGAGGGCTCGGGTGGCGGCGGGCTCGGGCGGCGGCGGAGGAGGAGGAGGTCGAGGGAGCGGCTGGCTTGGGCGGCGGCGGCGGAGGAGGAGGTCGAGGGCGGCGCGGCGGATTTGGCGGAGAGGGACGGCGCCGCACGGGCGTGGAGGAGGGGGACGGCGGCGCGCGGCGGAGAGGGGCGGCGGCGGCGGCGGCGCGTGGAGGAGAGCGACGACGGCGGCGCGGCGGATTTGGGCAGCCTGCCGGCGCCGTGCATGGAGGCGGAGAGCGGCGGCGCGGGGGCGCTGTTCGTGGGGAAAGTTTCCCGGGTCGTGGCTCGACCCGGGATGGAGGCGTGGGCTTTTATACCCAGGTACCTCTGGTCCCGGGCGGTGCCACGGCCCGGGACAAGAGGGGTGCCCTCTGATCCCGGGTGGTGGCACGACCCGGGACCAGAGGTCTTTTTCCAGACGCCACCTCCAGCGCGCGCAAATTGCCCTCTTGTCCCGGGTGGTGCCACGACCCGGGACCAGAGGTCCCTTTTTTTCGTCCACCCGCCTAAATTTTCAAACTTTCGCGCGCAATTCTTTGAAAACTTAATTTGAATATGAATTTGAATAGCTTCTGCATACTTTCGAACCTGAAAAAAAATTCAACATGAAAAGTTTTTTAATTTGCTAAACTAATCCAAAGCAATTTTCTGTTTTCTAAAATAATTGTTCTAACTATTCAAACTATTAACCATTTTGCCATTTTCAATTTAAAAAATACATTAACTAATATTGTTTAATTTTGAAAGTCATATTTTTTCACATTTTCTCGCTTGCCATTTTCAATTTAGAATGCATTAACAAATTTAACCATTTTGAAAGTCAATTTAAAATGCATTAACTAATATAGTTTAAATTTAAAATGCATTAACTAATATTGTTTAAATTTGAAAGTCATATTTTTTCACATCTTCTCGCGTGCCATTTTCAATTTAAAATGCATTAACTAATATAGTTTAAATTTAAAATGTCTTAACTAATATTGTTTAAATTTAAAAGTCATATTTTTTCACATCTTCTCGCGTGCCATTTTCAATTTAGAATGCATTAACAAATTTAACCATTTTGAAAGTCAATTTAAAATGCATTAACTAATTTTCAAAAATGATTGGTAATTTAACCATTCTTGTTTTTCGATTGTCAAAAATGACACTTTTTGTGAGAATCCCACCAATATCGTTTTTATCTAAACAATGTTTCTTTTGAGGGCTTGTGAGCTGTTGGATCACTCTGTGAGCCACCAACCGGGACTAAAGGGAATCCCACCAATAAGGAAGAAGCACACGGATCGTGTGTTTCTTTCGAGCGCTTGTGAGCCGTTGGATCAGGGGTGTGTTTCTTTTGAGGGCTTGTGAGCCGTTGGATCAAGGGTGTGTTTCTAGTCCCGGGCCGTGATACCACCCGGGACTAAAGGGGCCACGACCCTATATATAGCCCCCCTCCCGGGCACTCACGGCACTCATTGTAGTTCAGTTTGGTATTCAAAGCATTCGGACTCCCTGCATACGCCCAACGCTGCATTTTGATATGCGGGCACTCACGAGCCAGCGTTGGGCTGTATGCAGGAGAAACCGTGTGTTTTGTTCTATCTAGAAAATCCTTCAGTTCGTCGACCGAATACAGAATCCCCAAGGTGCTGCCCTCTCCCTCCCCTACCAGCGTCACTCGGAGAGGCATCCTTGGGCAACCAGCGGCAAGACGTCTCTGATGACCTGCGACCGTTCCAAACGGTTGCAGATCATCAGAGATGTCTTGCCGGACGGTTGTAGATCATCAAATTCCCCTTTTTTTTCAGATCTCGAGCATATACGTCGGCGATGGCCGCAGCCGGACACCTGTTGGACAATGGAGGCCATGTGCGGGATTGGGCTCCGCCGGGCTGGCACTGGGAGGTGTTATCTTCCGGAACGCGTAGCTTGGTGAGAAATGCGGGCGACGTCGTCGACCCGGATCTTCTTTGGTGGAGGTCGAGTGGGCCAGGGAGTTTCCAGAGGGAGCCGGCCCCCGAGGAGGTGGTACGTCGCCGTATAAGGGAGGAGGATGCGCACGTCCGTCGCTACATGCATTTGTTGGATACGGTGTATACTAATACATGGCAGGTAATGCAAAGGGATCCTTATCATGTGAGTTTTAACCGTGTGATGGTTCCTACTCTTTGGGTGAGGAGCGCGCGTGATGGACCCCGCGGCTTAGGACGAGGCAGAAGTTAGTAAAATAAAAATGGCATGGAATCCAGCTATAACCGGATTAAATAAAGATGTAAGCATGTGATACACTCCAGCTGTAATCGGATTAAATAAAGATGTAAGCGTGATGCACTCCAACAACATCCCTATCTAGTGTTCACTTTTTTCTTCGTGTGTGTCCCTTTCTTCTGATTGCGCCGTAACCATGGACAAGGTTCATCATTTAACTTCAGACTTGGGTCAGTGTTCACTTTGAAGGGCGGAATTTCATGAAACTTATTGTAATCTTCTGACATGTCTGTCTTGTCCTCCACTCCCACGATGGTTCTTTTCCCTGAAAGAACTATGTGCCGCTTTGGCTCATCGGCTGATGTATCTGCTTGCTTATCTTTCCTTTTTTTGGGTTTGGTAGACATGTCCTTCACATAGAAAACCTGAGCCACATCATTTGCTAGAACGAATGGTTCGGTGTCGTACACAAGATTATTGAGATCCACTGTAGTCATCCCGTACAGTGGGTCTACATTTACCCCGCCGCCTTTCAGATTGAACCATTTGCACCAGAACAAAGGGACCTTAAAAAAAGCTCCATAGTCAAGTTCCCATATCTGCTCTATATAACCATAATATGTGACCGTGACGGTTCGCCCATTGACGTTTGTTGAATCATCAAAGCGGACACCACTGTTTTGGTTGGTGCTCTTTTTATCTTGGGCGTTCGTGTAAAATGTATTCCCATTTATCTCGTACCCTTGGAAAGTCCAAATAGTCGAAGATGGTCCCTTAGACAACAAGTACAGCTCATCTGAGACTGTGTTGTTATTGTTCAAATGTGTTTCCAACCAACCGCCAAAATTCTCCATGTGTTCCTTTGCAATAATGGAGTCATTCATTCCCGGGTTGTTGGAGCGTACAATATCCTTGTGTGTTTGGATATACGGAGCCACCAAAGTTGAATTATGTAGAACGGTGTAGTGGGCTTGTGTGAAAGAATGCCCGTCCCTACATATTGATGATTTCCTTCCTAGAGTGCCTTTTCCACCCAGTCTCCCCTCAAGTCGCGATTCAGGAAGACCAATCGACTTAATGCCAGGAATAAAGCCAACACAAAACTCAATGACCTCCTCTGTTCCATAGCCTTTGGAGATGCTTCCTTCTGGCCTAGTACGGTTATGAACATACTTCTTCAAGACTCCCATGAACCTCTCAAAGGGGAACATATTGTGTAGAAATACAGGACCCAGAATGAGAATCTCGTCGACCAGGTGTACTAGGAGATGTGTCATAATAGTGAAGAAGGATGGTGGGAACACCAACTCAAAACTAACGAGACATTGAGCCACATCCTTCTGTAACCTTACTAGAGTGGCTGGACTGATTGACTTTCTGCGAAATTGCATTGAGGAACGCACATAGCTGAACAATGGGTAGTCGAACATTTTCCGGTAGAAGCCCCCGCAATGCAACCGGAAGCAATTGGGTCATAAGCACGTGGCAGTCATGAAACTTTAGGTTCTGGAACTTTTTCTCCGCCATATTTATTATTCCCTTTATATTCGACGAGAAGCCAGACGGGACCTTTATACTGCTCAAGGCTTCAAAAAATATCTCCTTCTCTTCTTTGGTAAGAGCGTAGCTAGCAGGACTTAGACGTCCTTTATCCGTTTTCATTGGATGCAGGTTGTTTGGGTCTTTCATAAGTTGCTGGTCCTCTCTTGCTTCCGGCGTATCTTTTGTCTTCCCATACACGCCCAGGAAGCCTAGCAGGTTCACACAAACATTCTTCGTCACGTGCATCACATCGATTGCAGAGCGGACCTTTAGTACTTTCCAATAGGGTAGCTCCCAGAATATAGAGCACTTCTTCCACATGGGTACGTGTCCGTGAGCGTCATGCGGAACAGACTGTCCGCCAGGACCCTTTCCAAAGATTACTTCTAAATTCTTGACCATGTCATATATAACATCACCATCAGGGAGGTTAGGCTTTTTCCGGCGATCTGCCTCACCGTTGAAATGCTTGCCTTTCTTTCTTACGATATGACTGTTCGGGAGAAATCGACGATGCCCCAGGTACACATTCTTGTTTCCCAAATGTGTACTTTCAGTCTTATCTAAACAGTGCGTGCATGCATTGTATCCCTTGTTTGACTGTCCTGAAATGTTACTAAGAGCAGGCCAATCATTGATGGTTACGAACAGCAACGCTCGTAGGTCAAATTCCTGTTGTTTGTGCTCATTCCACACACGTACACCTGGTTCGGACCACAACTGCAAAAGTTCATCAACTAATGGCCTTAGGTACACATCAATGTCGTTGCCGGGTTGATTCGGGCCTTGGATGAGCACTGGAATCATAATGAACTTCCTCTTCATGCACAACCAAGGAGGAAGGTTATAGATACATAGAGTCACAGGCCAGGTGCTATGACTGCTGCTCTGCTCCCCAAAAGGATTAAAGTCATCCGTACTTAGACCAAACCCCAAGTTCCTTGCGTCACGTGCAAATTTCTTGAACTCTGTATCGATTTTTCTCCACTGCGACCCATCGGCCGGGTGTCTGTACATCTCGTCGCTCTTGCGGTCCTCTTTGTGCCATCGCAACAACTTGGCATGCTCTTTGTTTCTGAACAAACGTTTCAACCGTGGTATTATACGAGCCCACATCACCTTGGCAGGAACCCTCTTCCTGGTGGTCTGACCCTCAACATCACCAGGGTCATCTTGTCTGATCTTATACCGCAATGCACCGCATACCGGGCATTCATTCATATTCTCGTACTGCTCACCACGGTAGAGGATGCAGTCATTAATGCATGCATGTATCTTCTGCACATCTAATCCTAGAGGGCAGATAACCTTCTTTGCTTCATACGTACTGTCAGGCAATTCGTTATCCGTTGGAAGTTTTTTTTTCATTATTTTCAGTAAATTCCCAAATCCCTTGTCAGATAAGCCATTCTCCGCCTTCCATTGCAGCAATTCCAGTGTGGTGCCGAGCTTTGTGTTGTCATCGTCGCAAGTTGGGTACAACTTTTTTTTGTGATCCTCTAACATGCGATCCAACTTCAACTTCTCAAGTTCACTTTCTACTTTGTTCTGTGCATCAACGATGACCCCACGTAATTCATCATGTATGATGGGCTCATCTGGTACCTCTTCATCTTCATCTTCCCCAGTTGCATTACCATCGTATTCAGGGTACATTTAGTTGTCATCGTTCTCTTCTTCTTCGTCGTCTTCCATCATAACCCCTCTTTCTCCATGCTTGGTCCAACAATTATAGCCGGGCATGAAACCATGCTCTATCAGGTGGATGTGAAGGGTTCGTGACCGAGGGTAATCCTTCTCATTCTGACATTTAAGGCATGGACATAACATAAAACCATCCCGCTGATTCGCCTCAGCCACTTTGAGAAAAGATTGCACGCCCTGCATGTACTCTCTAGAGCGTCGGTCAGCGTACATCCATGGATGGCTCATCTGCATTATATAAGTATGTCAAACGCAATCACGATGCTAAAACCCATTACGGTAAACGAACATAATAGACAACTGATCATATTCATTAATACAAGTTCATCACATTAAAACCAAAATACAGTAGTGACCAAATGTAATACATAGTTCTCATAAAACATACATTTAAACCAAGATACAACTATCCAAAGAATTTAAACCCAACAACAAATGCGATCAAAATCGCAACTAAGGTAACTACTGAACCAACAGCATAATGATACCAAGCCTCTTGACTAATGGCATAACTTCTAATTTTTTTAATCTTCAAGCGCATTACATCCATCTTGATCTCGTGAGCATCGGCGACGTCGGCAAGCTTAAACTGGTGTTCATCGGCGATGTCGGCAAGCTTGGACACCAATTTCCTGTTCTCTTCTAGGCATTGGAGACGAAGATCTTCACTTCTTTTCAGTTTTGCTTTCAAATCATTGTTTTCGTTTATAAAATACTCGACAATAGGGTCGGTTGGAATTTCCGGTTCAACTACCTCCTAGATAAAAATATATCTATGTCAAGTTGGTCGGCATGATTGTCATAAACACAAAACGAAACAAATATATAGTTATAACAACAATCATACCACATCCGAATAATAGAGCGGACGAAGGCCGGTGTGGGCATGTGTCAAAACCATGGCACTATATATATAACAAACAATTATACAACTAATAAAAAAATACAAATAATAATTATGCATCTAAATCATACAACTAAGATTTTTAAAAATAAAAGTTTCAAGAAATATGCTTACCGAGGTGGTGCCGGTGACGGGACAACCGGGGCGATCAACGACGGTGAGCACGACACTGGAACACACAATTTTTTTTTTAATTTAGCTTAAATTGCATATGAAACAAATGAACTTCCTAACTTAGGCATTTCATCAAACACCTACCAAGCACTACAAAAATGCAATGAGCTAAGCTAGTAAAGAAATGAGCTAAAATGGGCTATGACGGATGAAAGGATCAAATTGCTAACCCTCGGATAGATGGCTGCCGCTAATCTTGACAATAGTGAGAAAAAACGGGGATAAACTTGAGCTAGAGAGAGGAAACAATGGAGCAAATGAAGATGAACTCGAGCTGAAAAATGGAGGGGCTGCTCTCGGGGGTAGAAGATGATGCACGGCGAGCAATGGTCCTGGGTGATATCGCGGGGTCTCCGGGCTACGTACGACCAAACTTCCCGGGAGAGTTCTCTTCACAGGGTCAAACTGCTCTCTGATTTAAGTTACGACTTCTTCACGGGGAAAATCATCCTCTTGGTGTGCGACTGTCATGAACCGACGGTAAGCTGCGGTGCACGCGGAGAGAATCCCGGGGAACCCCCTGTTCCCGGGATGCGACACGTATACTCTCTCTGTTTAAAAAAAAGTCAATCTATAATAATTTGACTAATCATATAGATAAACACGTGAATATTAGAATACTAAATCAGTATCAATAGATCCCCCTAGTATATTTCTACAAAAGTATGTTTATATAAATGTTAATATTTTTGTATATAAGATTCATCAAAGTTACGCAACATTTTTTTGACTAAAAATATACATCTTGTATTATTTAATGGAGGTACCAGTAATCACTGAGCAGCGACAAAGATAACAAGCATAAACTAAATACACATCGTGCATGTGAGACCTAGTACTTCTTCTTCACCGGAGTGCATATACCCCCGGCTATGACCAAACTCTATTATCAGCATGCCAACAACATACAAATTCATCCTAATTATTATATTTTAAACTCGCTCTTATTTGCTAATCTTTCTTTTTAGAGAATACGGGCTGCTCCCTGGCTTCATTGCAAACACAAGTAACAAAATGACGGAAATTAATCGACAGTTACAAAAAGTGTATTATAACAGGACTTAATTATCCTATTACAATCCAAGGATTATTTTAGTCCGAATGTCGAAACTGGATCATAAATGAAGAATTTCGGAGATCCTGATTGATACGACGAGGTGCTAGATGTAGATGACTCGTGCCAGTTCATTATCAGTAGTTGGCAATGCGGTTCGTCAGCCATCCACCTACCATCAATATGTAAACTCTGGACTTTGCAAGTTGTCTGTGTTTGCGTTCCATTTTCATGATGAATTGCAGCACCAACGCTTGTTGTGCATGATTGCATAGAATTTGCCATGAATGTATACAAGGCTGGTCCAATGTAAAATTGGGTCCGGCACGAATAAAAAATATATAATTTTTACTAAACTTTTATACATATCAAGATCTTATTTTAGCATATTACCGTATTACGAGTATTAAATTTTCTATTTGTTGACATATTTTAACCACATAACCGACTATTTACTAAATATTAGTTAGTACCAAATATCATTAAAATGTATGAAACTATTTTATAACAAAAAATTGTTATATGACTTTTTTTGTACAATGCACAATCCATATAAATCAGTATTTATGGTAAAGATCTACAAAGAGTACGAGCCAACAAGTATCTCAATAGAGGTTTCTAGTGTATGATTAAGTAACCATATTTATGTAAATTTTAAGTATAAACTGAACCAATAATATTGTTTATTGTTTTCTAATTTTTTGTGGTCAAAATTGTCTAGCAGGTCAGAATTTAACAATGTGTGCATGCTTTGTACTTGGATTAAACAACATTGTTAGAGTACTCACCAGTGAATAAAATGGTGTGGATTCTAGTAGGTTTGCATATGTAAAAAATATATTTAATGTGCTCTTATGCAATGTATTTGTTATCATCTGGTGTATACAAGTTCCCAACCAGTTTATGAAATCAAAGTATATTGCACAAAATTAAACATGTAAGTACTTTCAAAGTGTATGGATTGAGCTGTATATATGTCACTTTTGCATTTTGTTTTTTGAAATTTACAGTCAAAGTTGTGTGTTGTTGAGCAGAAAACATCATTCATGCTTTCGGCTCCGTTTGGCACCTCAAATTTTCAAAACCAAATTATACCAATATTATTCTATTTCAGTGCATGGGTAGTCAATATATACTACATTGTTTCTCCTTTCTCTGTTTTAGAAAAAGGAGGCTTGAGGGCTGGACCACCTTTCTCCTAGACATCTAATATACTTTTCCATTGATTTCTGTGAATACAGAGAATTCGATGTTTCATATGTACCATATATTGTAGCAACAATTAACATGTTCAGAACACCATGTTTCTTCTGGCTAACCCACCACGTAGCAATAGATTCATAGTCAATTCCAACTTGTAGTTTACTTATTTAAAAATCATTTGGAACGATAGGTTAGCAACAATAGAAGAAAAGAATATGTGGTGTGATGTTTCCAGATCGTACCAGAAAATGGAATTTTTAAGTCATCAACATTTCTTATTTTGCCAGGTTATTCCTAGTCAGCAGGTGATTGTTAATAAATAACCAAAGAACTACATGAATCCTGGGAAGCGCAGATCAGTTCCATATCGCATGGGTATGAATTTGTTTGATACCGCCGTTATAAATAATAGCATACAAATTGATTGTGTATGATCTTTATGGATAAAACATCCAAACATGTTAATCATTCTCATCAGTGAAAAAACTACTGGAGACAATATCTACTAGTTCAAACCAATGGTTCAATTTGTTTTCATCTACATGAGGCAATATTGATTAATCCGATATATGTAAGTCGACTCGAATTTCCTATTGTTAGGAAAGTTCCCTAGAGGCAGCCTATTCCATGTTTATTCATAAAACATCTTTATACATGATTTGGTTGTCGAACCTCTTCCTTAATTTAGTTCAATATACAATATTGTCCTTAGTCGTTTGAGGTTGTGCTAGACACATACTGCCGAGACTAATTTGTTAATACGGATGATGAGTAGGTTCTACTTGTCATGTGCATGGAGATGCTAATCCTTCTTACACTAGCTGTGCTGAATAGTTGAGCGTGACATGCTGAAGTTTTATTTGAAACTACATGGGACTTCTTCTCGGAGTTCAGAAGGCATACCTCAGATATGCACTACACACTCTGCTTTTGTTTTCTTTCGCCTTTGTACTTCTTGTACTCTCGTTCTAATCAATAAGAAAAGCAGGCCAGACTACCTTTTCGTCAAATAAACTCTGCTTTTGTTTACCTAGTTTTTTTTAATTGTGTTTACCTAGCTTTGGCAGTACAATTGAGACGCACGATATAATTAAGCTGCCACATAGGTTCTTACGGGAAAGCTCGAGAACTGAGAGCATCTCCAAGCGGAGCCCCCAAATCCGGAACCCAAACTATCCGCGGACGCGTCCGGACGCGTCCGCGGACAGTGACCGGACGACCCCCATAGTTGGGCTCCTACAACCACATCCCCTAAAATGTTGTCCACAAACTCATGCAAGCCATGCAACGTCGATCCGATACATACCAGATTCGCATTACAAAACATAGTGGTTCAAATTCAAATGAAACAAACAAAGTTCAAGTTGTCCGATACAAGGGGCGGAGTGATCTCTTCTTCTTCAAGGGGCGGTTCCACCGGAGGCATCTAGGCCGAGGTCACGGTCGGAGATCCTCTTCTTCATCATGAGGATCCACTTTGCGCTAGGCTCATCCAAGAGGGAAGCGTCTTGGAACATGATCCTTTGTTCCTCGGTAATTCTTGCAACATTGAGTTTCTCTTGCTCCATCGCATAGGCATCCGCCATCTTCTTTTGCTCCAATTGGACCTTCATCCAAGCCTACTCCTTCACCAATTCCAACCTCGCCCTCTCAATCTCCATCCTCTCCTTGAGTCGGAGGCAATCAAACTCCATTCTTTCCCTTTGCAAAGCCAAGGAGTCATACCTCTCGGCCTTCTTGTCCTCTCTTTCTTTCTCCAACTTGTGCATGGAATCATCCTTCTTTGAGAAGATGTCCTTCCATGTGGTGGACATCTTCGTGGCGGCGCCGTCTGATGGCCCTTGACGTAGTTACCTGCGTCAAAAGAATATGGGTTGGGTTGAGACTCCAAGTGCAGAGTGTATAGTATAGGAAAGACGGTTTTCCCCACGAGGGGTGACTCGAGGGTTTAATATCGAACTCTCGGGGAATCAGTAGTGAAAGTGCCCTCAACCTCACCAAGTGGTTGTCAAGCACAAGGTGTGAGAATGATATGAAAATAAAATGAATGCAAAACAGTAAATAAATATGCAATGATGATAAATAAATATGCAAGGATGGTGGAAACAATGATGGATGATATTTTTGGGTTTTCTATTGTGAATGCAAGATATAAAAGTGTTTTTGTATTTTCGGATTTTTAAATGGCAGAAAATGTAAAGGGGATAAAAGTTGTTGGAAAAGTGTTTCTTATGATTAAAAATGGATCGGGGTTCATGGTTTCACAAATGCACTCTCTCTTTAATAAAGTGGTAGACAATGGAACACTAGAATTGACATATGAGATTGCAACAAAAAGGTTTCATGACAAGTTACTAATTATATGGGCATCACGTCCTAACATAGAGATCTTTTGTTTATTAATCTCTCTTATACTCCACCAAGATGCGAACTAAATCATAACACATTAGTAATTAAGATAAATCAGAGCATAGCATTAAGTTTCATGACATGAAGTTAAAATAAGAACATGCTAGATCTAGTCATGGAATAGTGGCAATGGTCACACCCACATCTCCGGTAGTAAGGTATTTTTCTTTATCCCTAGTGAGGCAACAAAGTAAGGTAAAACACTCAAGTGGATCTTGGAACTTTCTCTCACGTTCACCGCACTAGCCACCCCCGTTACTCCAACTAATGCACACGTTCCCCCTCACACGCTCTCATAAACATGCTTGATCATAACAAGTAAACAAGAACGGGGTACATAATATGCATCTACTTTCATAACTGAAACAAAACTATTGCAATCTCAAACATATATTAACTCACACTAGTACAGAACGACACATCGGAAACGGAGGTAAAACCCCATCGGAAATGGAGAAACGGTCCGTTTCCCCGCCTCTGTCACTGATGTGAAAGCGGCTCATCAGCAACGGAGGCTGAAACTCCGTTTCCAATGTGGACTGCAAATTGCAAACGGTTGTTATATATAACCGTTTCTGATGTGAATATTAAATATTAAAAAAAATGGCCGGCTCGAAGCCGGCTCACAGCAGCAATTAATCCATATAGCCGGCTCGGCTCACAGCTGGCTTGCAGCAGCAATAAATACAGCCGGCTCACAACAACAATCTGACCGGTGGTTCATTTCACAGTATAACACCGAACATCCTATTACACATACGGACAAGTAGAATGTACAAAAGATATATACACATGTTTTGTGCATAGTAAATGACTAATGTAAAAACTGAATATACAAAACAATAACAGCTACCGTCTAGCAGCAATCCACCCAACTTCCGACCACCACAGAGCACCACCTCCAGCAGCAATAACCAGCAGCAGCACTTCCAACCACCACAGCAACATCGATGATCACCTACGAAATATTTCAGATCATCATTACAGAATTTTTAAACCAAGAATACTCAGTTGTTTTTATTGTTGGTTTGTGGCAGCTATCTTCATATTAGCTAACAGAACATTTGCAAGAAAGAACATGCTAATAAGAACCTAAAGTACTTATAGTGCGGCAGAGAAGCTCATTACAGAAATACAGTGGCTATTTCAAGGAGTCACATATCAGTAGAGCCAACTCTTCTCTACTAGAGTAGCTGATACTAGAAACATAGTGGCTATAGCAAGGTGTAGTAGTTTACAGTCAGTTGGACATTGTCCCCGCAGATAATACTAGAAGTATAGTGGCTATTAAAAAGCCACATGGTTCTTACCGACACTTCAATAAATTTACTAGCATAGTTCTCTGAACAGAAAAAAATAAGCACCTAAATTAAGCACATACTAATAAGGAAGAGAAAGGACAAAGAAAGGCAAAAGTACAGGAACATAAAAATGTAAGAATAACAATAACAACCCAAAGGCAAATATCGACCAAAACTGCCAATGGACAAAAGACATAGCACTACCAGGATACTGCCGCTACAGCGACCCCAAAGGAGCATGATACATGTTCAAAAATCAACCAAACTACAGGTACAGAGTAAGCGACTGATACGTCTCAAACGTATCTATAATTTTTGATGTTCCATGCTGATATTATATCAATTGCTACATGTTTTGGTTACACTTTATATCATTTTTATGCATTTTCTGGGACTAACCTATTAACAAGATGCCACAGTGCCAGTTCCCTGTTTTCTGCTGTTTTTGGTTTCAGAAAATCTATTAAGGAAATATTCTCGGAATTGGACGAAACAAAAGACATCGTCAATAATATCACGAGGAGATCACGGAGTCCAAAGGGGAGTCGGAGCAGACCCACCAGGGGGCCACGCCACACTAGGGCGCGGCCCAGGGTGGGCCCGCGCCCCTATGGCGTGGTGGCCCCCCTCGGCCACCGACGCCGCCTCTTCGCCTATATATTCTCCGCGACGCGAAAACCCTATTACGGTCGATCATATTCCACGAAAAGTTCCGTCGCGGCCGTCATCGTCAATCTCAGATCGGAGGAGTTCTGAAGCTCTTCCCGGCACCCTGCCGGAGGGGAGATCATCACCGGAGGGCTCTACATCACCATGCCTGCCTCCGGAGTGATGCGTGAGTAGTCCACCCCTGGACTACGGGTCCATAGCAGTAGCTAGATGGTTGTCTCTCTACCTTGTGCCTCCATGTTTAGATCTTGTGAGCTGCCTAACATGATCAAGATCATCTTATTGTAATGCTAGATGTTGTGTTTGCTGGGATCCGATGAATATTGATACCATGTTTATTCAAGTTGTTTATCTATGTGCTCTTGATCTTGCATGCTCTCCGTTGCTAGTAGATGCTTTGGCCAAGTAGATGCTTGTGACTCCAAGAGGGGGTATTTATGCTCGATAGTGGGTTCAGTCTCTAGATATCTGGATCAGTGACAGAAAGGTCTAAGATGGTAGATGTGCTGTTGCTACTAGGGATAAAACATTGGTGCAGTGTCCAAGGGCACTTGTATTGATTACATTACACACTTTACTTCATGCAATAATCTGTTGTTAGCAACTTAATACTGAATAGGATGCGGATGCTGCCTTGAAGGTGGATTATTTAGGCATAGATGCGGTTGGAATAACGGTCTATGTACTTTGTTGTAATGCCCAACTAGATTTCATAGTAGACATCTTGGCATGTATTGCATTGTTATGCCCTCTCTATTTGTCAATTGCCCAGCTGTAATTTGTTTACCCAACATGCTAGTTATCTGTTCTGAGAGAGACACCACTAGTGAACTGTGGACCCTGGTCCAATTTCCTCATACTGTTTACACAACCTGCTGCAATCATCTGTTTCCTGTTACTTGCTGTTTTTCCTGCTGTTTTCCACACCATACGTTTAACTCTTTGTTTCTGCAAGACCGGAGAGATTGACAACCTCTCTGTTTCGTGTTGGGCAAAGTTCTGGTTTGTGTCTGTGCAGATTCCACGTTGGTGCAAGCTCCCTAGCGCCAGGGGGAGTCAACATCAACAACCTTCCGATAGATCGTCAAGTCCTACTGGATTGATAACCTTGGGTAGATTATTCAAGGGAAAACTTCTGCTGTCTACATCATAACCTTCCTCTTGGGGTTCACCAACACGTAGCCATCAAGCTGTTTTCTGGCGCCGTTGCCGGGGAAGTACTCATCATCACCATCATCATCATCCTCAAATACTCTCCCGTCAACCAGGCACCAGCTGTTTTCTGGCGCCGTTGCCGGGGACTTGGAGGCTATTGGAAAGGGGAGTCTCTCAGTTCCAATCTCTTTACTTTGTTTTTGTCTTGTTTTAGTTTTGTTTTGCTTGCTGTTAAAAATCAAAAACCCAAAAAAATTAAATTCCTGCATCTAGTTTTTAATTTCGAGTTGCCCTGTTGCTTGTTTTAGTCTTGCTAAAATGAGTAATCCTGAAAATACTAAGTTGTGTGACTTTACTAGCACAAACAACAATGATTTTATCTGTACACCCATTGCTCCACCTGCTTCTAAAGCAGAATTTTATGAGATTAAGCCTGCACTGTTAAATCTGGTTATGAAAGAGCAATTTTCTGGTGTTAGTACTGATGATGCTGCTGCCCACTTAAACAACTTTGTTGAACTTTGTGATATGCAAAAGTATAAGGAGGTAGAGAGTGATATTATTAAGCTGAAATTGTTTCCTTTCTCTTTAAGAGGAAGAGCTAAAGATTGGTTGCTATCTTTGCCTAGAAATAGTATTGATTCCTGGACTAAATGCAAAGATGCTTTCATTGGAAAATATTATCCTCCTGCTAAAATTATCTCTTAAGAAGTGGTATTATGAACTTTAGGCAACTTGATAATGAGCATGTTGCCCAAGCTTGGGAAAGAATGAAGTCTTTGGTTAAAAATTGCCCCACTCATGGACTGACTACTTGGATGATCATCCAAACCTTTTATGCAGGACTAAATTTTTCTTCAAGGAATTATTGGACTCGGCTGCTGGAGGGACCTTTATGTCCATCACTTGGGTGCTGCTACAAAGCTTCTTGATGATATGATGGTAAATTATTCTGAATGGCACACTGAAAGGGCTCCAACTGGTAAGAAGGTAAATTCTGTTGAGGAAATTTCCTCCTTGAGTGATAAAGTTGATGCTATTATGACTATGCTTTCGAATGGACATGGTGTTGTGGATCCAAATAATATTCCTCTTGCTTCTTTGGTTGCTCATGATGAGAAAAATGTTGATGTAAACTTCATTAAAAATAACAACTTCAACAACAATGCTTATAGGAATAATTTTGGTAGCAACAATTATAGGCCATATCCTGCTAATGGTAGCAACTCTTATGGTAATTCTTATGGCAATTCCTACAGTAACAATAGAAGTGTGCCCTCTGATCTTGAAGTCATGCTTAAGGATTTTATTAGCACACAAACTACTTTTAATAAAACTGTTGAGGAAAAGCTAGGAAAAATTGATACTCTTGCTGCTAAAGTTGATAGTCTTGCTCATGATGTTGAAATGCTGAAAATAAAAGCTATTCCTAGTGATATTAGAGAGAGTAAAACACTCAATGCTATCCAAATTAAAATTGATAATAACATTAGGATGCTTGCTGAACTTCATGAAAGATGGGAGAGAGAAGAAAGAGAAGCTGAAATTGCTGAACAAAATAGTGTTGTTAGAGTTTGCACTATTTTTACTAATGAAACAAATGATGCCTCACATGCTAATGCGCCCCCTACTGTTAGTGAAAAGATAATAAGTGTTGGAAATGTCTCTACTACCTCTACAAAAAAGTTTAAATTGCCTGATAGCACTACTTTTGTTCCTAGTAAAAGTGCTGAAATTTTTAGAGGTGTTGGTGATAATTGCTCCATTGTTTTTGATGACAACAACTTCAATTTCGAAAATTGTAACATAACTGAAGTCATCATGTTCTTGCAAAAGCTAGCTAAGAGTCCTAATGCTAGTAAAATAAATATGGCTTTTACTGAACATATTATCAAAGCTCTCATGCATGCTAGGGAAGAAAAATTAAAACTTGAAGCTTCTATCCCTAGGAAGTTAGATGATAATTGGGAACCTGTTATTAAAATGAAACTGAGTGAGTTTGAATGCAATGCTTTGTGTGACCTTGGTTCTTGTATTTCGGTTATGCCTAAAAATTTATATGATATTCTCAAGCTTGCACCTTTGGAAAAATGTCATTTGGATGTTCACTTTGCTGATTCTTCTATGAAGAAACCTTTAGGAAAAGTTGATGATGTTTTGATAATGGTTAATAACAATCTTGTCCCTGTTGATTTTGTGGTTTTGGATATTGAATGCAATCCTTCTTGTCCTATTGTTTTGGGAAGACCTTTTCTGAGAACTGTTGGTGCTGTTATTGATATGAGAGAGGGGAATATAAAATTTCAATTCCCACTCAAGAAAGGTATGGAACACTTCCCTAGGAAGAAGATGAAATACTCACATGATACTAGTGTCAAGACAAATTATGGTTTTGGATTTTCTGGTCTTGACAATACTTGATGCATCTCTTCATGCCTAGCTCAAAGGCATTAAAGAAAAGCACTTCTGGGAGATAACCCATGTTTTTATTTGCTGTTTTATTTTTGTTTTCTTGAGTCAAGGATGCTTGTTTACCTCTGTAGCAACTCCTTTGTATCTTTTATTTGCTGTTTTGTTGTGCCAAGGAGAGTTACTAATGCAAAGTTGGTTTTTATTTTCGGGACTGCATTGGGACAGATTGCTGTTCGTCACCGTTTAATTCAGTAGAAAATCAGAAAAAATCGAAAAATGCTGAAACTTTTTGTGCATGTTCCTGATGATGTTACGCAACTTTCATTATTTCAAAAGTTTTCATCTGAGCATCGTAAGTGCCTCGAAAAAATTCGTCATTACAGACTGTTCTGGTTTGACAGATTCTGTCTTTTATTTTGCATTCTCTCTTTTACAAGTTTTTAAGTGGTTTCTTTTCGTGTAAAAGTGCCCACTTGAGCCTAGTAACAGTGGCTAATGTTTAAAATAGTTGGCTTGTGAGTTTTGTCTTTGCTAGAACTTTGAAGTATTATCTTTTAGTGCACTAACCTGCTAATGAGAAAAGCTGTTAAGTTTTGGTGTGAAGGAAGTTTTCAAGTGTTGATAGAGGAGAATGATATTACATGATCAAGAAGAGTGAAGAGCTTAAGCTTGGGGAGGCTTACCTCCCCAGCATATTTCAAGAAGACTCAAGCATCTAAGCTTGGGGATGCCCAAGGCATCCCCTTCTTCATCTACAAATTATCAGGTCATCTCTAATGGTGCTATATTTTTATTGCTTCATACTAGTGTACTCTTCCTTGGAGCGTCAGTGTGTTTTTGTTTTCAGTTTGTTTTGTTTTGTTTGCTGTGCTATACTTGTTGGATCCTAGCATTCATGTTTGGGAGAGAGACACGCTCCACTTTTTCATTAGAATACTCTTGTGCTTCACTTATACTTGTTGAGTATTCCTGTCTAGTTGCTGTTATTGCTGTTAGCTCTCAGTTTTTCATATCTCTTGTTAGAGCTTTCAGTTTCTTTTGAAGAAAGTACTCTCTTGCTTCACTTATATCTGTTTGGAGAGTTGTCAAATAAGTTGATTGGTGTTTGGTTGGACCAGAAAAATGCTATGCATGTGGTAGTGGTATAAAATGCTTACATGAATCTTTTTAGATCGTTGTCTTGAGTAATTTGATGCTTGCCAATTGTTTTGAGCTGTCAAGTAATTAATGTTTAAGCTTGTGCATCATGTAAGTAATGGCTATTAATGAAGAACTACTATAAGGATTTTCTGCTATAATAATCTGTTGCATAATTGGAAGTCCATAGTAGTCTAGATAATTTTTGGATGAAGGCTATGTGTTAACAAGGAAGACAGTGGGAGTCTATGGTTCGTCAAACCTTGTGTTTTATGTACACTCTTGCTATTCCAGTTGATAATGATGTTTGCTTATAATAACCTTGCTAGCCTAAACTCTGTACTAAGAGGGAATGCTTCTTGTACATCCAAAACCTTGAGCCAAATCCATGCCACCTGTGTCCACCATACCTACCTATTATGTGGTGTTTTCACCATTCCAAGTAAATTTCTTCATGTGCTATCTACTAACTACTCAAAACTGTTACATTTCCTTTTTGTGTCACTACTTGAAAAGCTCATAAGGACGTAGATAGGTGGTCTTTATTTCCTGGTTGATCAAATTTTACACACCTGGACTAGTGGCATATACATCCGCTTATCCAATAATTTTGCAAAAAGAGCTGGCAACGGGGTGCCCAGTCCCAATTAATTACAACTTTAACCAAACAATTCTCTTCACATCTTTTTGCCCCTGATTCGTCAGTCAAGCAATGTTCACAAGTGTGTAAACAAAAGAGAAGAGGGATGATCTGCCCGCTGGTAGAAATAACGTCCTTCATGGGAGCCGCTCTTGTAAAGTTTGATCAACTAGTGAAGTAGAGTATTGCCTATTTGCTGATTTGTTGACACCTGTATACACCATTACCTTACAAAACAATATTTTATGCTCTCTATATGCCTTCGGGAACTACAGCTCTAGCACATGATGTTAATCCCTGCTTCCCTCTGCGAAGGGCCATTCTTTTACTTTTATGTTGAGTCAGTTTTCCCACTTCTTTCTGTCTACTTAAGCAAACATCATTGTCAACTCCAGTATAACAGTTTTTACATAACTTTGTGTTTGGTTGATCATATTCTTTGCATTGACATTATCTATATGATATACATGTTGAAAGTTGAAGCAAAAGCTGAAGCTATTATCTTCCTTTGTGTTGATACAAACACTTTCATGTTGAAATTATTGCTGCTGTGACTAACTATTATGTTAGACTATTATATCTCTAAATGTTTTATAGTATTATTCATGAAAGTTTGCACTTGTGTGATCACTTATGTTTACTCTTTATTTACTTGCTTGCAAACTATAGACCATTGGCTTGGATCACTTCATTCAGATCATGTGCATTACATTGTTATTTGATCAAAGATTGTGTTGGTAGCATGTCACTTCAAAAATTATCTGTTTTTATCGTTTACCTACTCGAGGACGAGCAGGAACTAAGCTTGGGGATGCTTGATACGTCTCAAACGTATCTATAATTTTTGATGTTCCATGCTGTTATTATATCAATTGCTACATGTTTTGGTTACACTTTATATCATTTTTATGCATTTTCTGGGACTAACCTATTAACAAGATGCCACAGTGCCAGTTCCCTGTTTTCTGCTGTTTTTGGTTTCAGAAAATCTATTAAGGAAATATTCTCGGAATTGGACGAAACAAAAGACATCGTCAATAATATCACGAGGAGATCACGGAGTCCAAAGGGGAGTCGGAGCAGACCCACCAGGGGGCCACGCCACACTAGGGCGCGGCCCGCGCCCCCTATGGCGTGGTGGCCCCCCTCGGCCACCGACGCCGCCTCTTCGCCTATATATTCTCCGCGACGCGAAAACCCTATTACGGTCGATCATATTCCACGAAAAGTTCCGTCGCGGCCGTCATCGTCAATCTCAGATCGGAGGAGTTCTGAAGCTCTTCCCGGCACCCTGCCGGAGGGGAGATCATCACCGGAGGGCTCTACATCACCATGCCTGCCTCCGGAGTGATGCGTGAGTAGTCCACCCCTGGACTACGGGTCCATAGCAGTAGCTAGATGGTTGTCTCTCTACCTTGTGCCTCCATGTTTAGATCTTGTGAGCTGCCTAACATGATCAAGATCATCTTATTGTAATGCTAGATGTTGTGTTTGCTGGGATCCGATGAATATTGATACCATGTTTATTCAAGTTGTTTATCTATGTGCTCTTGATCTTGCATGCTCTCCGTTGCTAGTAGATGCTTTGGCCAAGTAGATGCTTGTGACTCCAAGAGGGGGTATTTATGCTCGATAGTGGGTTCAGTCTCTAGATATCTGGATCAGTGACAGAAAGGTCTAAGATGGTAGATGTGCTGTTGCTACTAGGGATAAAACATTGGTGCAGTGTCCAAGGGCACTTGTATTGATTACATTACACACTTTACTTCATGCAATAATCTGTTGTTAGCAACTTAATACTGAACAGGATGCGGATGCTGCCTTGAAGGTGGATTATTTAGGCATAGATGCGGTTGGAATAACGGTCTATGTACTTTGTTGTAATGCCCAACTAGATTTCATAGTAGACATCTTGGCATGTATTGCATTGTTATGCCCTCTCTATTTGTCAATTGCCCAGCTGTAATTTGTTTACCCAACATGCTAGTTATCTGTTCTGAGAGAGACACCACTAGTGAACTGTGGACCCTGGTCCAATTTCCTCATACTGTTTACACAACCTGCTGCAATCATCTGTTTCCTGTTACTTGCTGTTTTTCCTGCTGTTTTCCACACCATACGTTTAACTCTTTGTTTCTGCAAGACCGGAGAGATTGACAACCTCTCTGTTTCGTGTTGGGCAAAGTTCTGGTTTGTGTCTGTGCAGATTCCACGTTGGTGCAAGCTCCCTAGCGCCAGGGGGAGTCAACATCAACAACCTTCCGATAGATCGTCAAGTCCTACTGGATTGATAACCTTGGGTAGATTATTCAAGGGAAAACTTCTGCTGTCTACATCATAACCTTCCTCTTGGGGTTCACCAACATGTAGCCATCAAACTGTTTTCTGGCGCCGTTGCCGTGGAAGTACTCATCATCACCATCATCATCATCCTCAAACTTACTGCTGTCTACATCATAACCTTCCTCTTGGGGTTCACCAACACGGTCCATCATCTGTTTTTTTTTTTTTTTTGAAACATCCAGAAAAAATATATACACGAAAATTTTTCGCGCCGATGAGTAGGTTCCATTCCCGTAATCGATTTCGAGTTTGATCAAGTCTAAATCCTTAATTTCAAATCCAAATTCGCACAAACATTTGACAGATTTTGTCCAATTCGTCGCACTCGGTCATCCATTTGAATTTCCATTTCACAAGACAGATTTTGTCCAATTCGTCGCACTCGGTCATCCATTTGAATTTTCTTTTCAAAAGTAGATGTATATCACCATTCCAAACAACTTTCTACATAAAAGTCCCCACACTTTTTTTTTCCAGTAAAGTCCACGTGTTTGCAAAAATTATAAATCAGCCCTCGGAATAAAACTTTCTGAAAAGAAAAAAAAAACCTGTTCCTAAAATTATAAATCGTCCACATAACTTTTCCAAAACTAATTTTACTAACATTATTTTTAGCATCACATATATTCCATATTGCACTAAAATATTATTTTCTCAATTCATTTCACACGCATAATTTTACATTAATTTCCAAGATTTTGTCCAATTCGTCGCACTCGGTCATCCATTTGAATTTCCATTTCACAAGTAGATGTATATCACCATTCCAAACAACTTTCTACATAAAAGTCCCCACACTTTTTTTTCCAGTAAAGTCCACGTGTTTTCAAAAATTATAAATCAGCACTCGGAATAAAACTTTCTGGAAAAAAAAACCCGTTCCTAAAATTGTAAATCGTCCACATAACTGTTCCAAAACTAATTTTACTAACATTATTTTTCGCAGCATATATATTCCTTATTGCACTAAAATATTATTTTCTCAATTCATTCCCCACGCATAATTTTACATTAATTTCCAAAAAATTCATAACTATTTCATAGTCCATGGGGAAAAAATGTTGAAAATACCAAAATGTTTAAAAAAAAATCCTCCTTATTTATATCAAATTCACGAATGCTCAGAAAAATTAACCAAAGTTATTTGACACAGCAAAATTAAACAACTCTTAACCATACTTAAAATACCAAAACTTTCCCCTAATTCACAAATTTTTTTTTTTTGGACAATTCAAACGTATATGAGTATATTCCACACTTCTAGCAGCTACAGAACATTCAAATGCATATGACTATTTTCCATACTTACACAAATTACATAAAACTAATTCACCAACGAAAAATAATAGTAATACCGCATAATTTTAGATTAATTTCCAATAATCTGCAGCTATGCCAAACTTATTTTCCAAACTAACATAATTGAATCAACAAACAAAATTTAAAATAGAACATGTTTCAAACAATTTAAAACACTTTACAGAAATTCTTTTAGGGTATCCATACAATTGTAAAAAACTACTAAACGCTGCAAAATCAGTAACTTAAACTATAACCACCAACAAAATATGAAAAATATATTGAATAAACAAAAAAAAATGCTGACTACCTATGGCGTATGATTAAATTTCAATTTCAGATATTTTAAACTTTTAAATATCTTTTAACTCTGACCATTTCGCAAAAAGAAAACAGAAATCAAATCTGGAAAACACCCCAACTTGAACAATTTTCAAAAACTAAACAATTTCAGAACGCAAAATTTCCCAATTTCCAAAAAAAATTCCAAATCTACACAATTTCTAAATGCGCACGTTACCAAATTTTATTTACCACACAGGCGTGGCATTGCCGCGCTAAGTTCCCTAGTTCAGTATTACTACTGGTCTGTGGTCACACGAGAAAGCCTCGATCCCTCCTTCTCCTGTCCTCCATCGATATCTCTAGCTTACCCATCAGGCAAGATACCATGGAACATGCCACACCGATCGATGGGTCTACTGAGCCTGATGCCCTGATCATACATTGAACTTGCACGGAGCGTGAGATACAAGCATCCCGATTACCTGGACCTGTTATATGTTGCCTTCTCGACTTTTTTTTTTGGGAAACACAGTACAACGCAGATGCTCACCAACACGCACATACACTCACCCCTATGAACGTACGCACGCACATCCTACCCCTATAAGCACTGTACTGTACGTGGAGACAACTGTACGGATTGGAGACATGCAGACAGCTACACGAGGGACTCTCGCGGTGTATTTTTTTAAGATAAAAGACAATTAGTGCCCAGCCTTTAAATTACCATGTGTCGCAAGATTTCCTATAGAAATTTGTCCAAAAAAGGTATCGTATGCACATTTGGCCAGGTTTCTAGGACTTTCTGAATCTGCCACTTATTCCGTGATATTTATTTTCATTGTTTATTACTCTAAATAGTGTTTTTTCATATCAACTTCAATACTTGACATACAATTTTAACAACGAAAAAAGTAGTGGCATTGGTTCATTTATATATAAATATGCATACTTAATTATGCACTAGAAAGCCCTACTAGAATAGTTGTTTTTATTGTAAATGGTTATCATAAATACTTATATGTTATATAGATTATGCATTATAGGAAAAGTAGTTTTAGAATATACTTTTATCAAAGTAAATTTAATATATTTCAATAATATTCATTACAAAAAAATACACCAACTAATATTTATTGATATTTGCAGTTATGTGGTTAAACTATGCGAAGAACGTAAAATTGTTTGCAATATTATAACATGCTAAAAACAACATCTAAAAGTATAAATTGTATCATTTTGAGTTGCCTAGGATGGTTATTTATCCAAACGACCCTGACAAACAGTGATTATTTATAGCACTAGCTAGTTGGCTCAACCTGCACCACTACCAAGCTCACATGACTAGTAAAAACTAGTTGAACAAGATAGCAGAGGACAAATTAATTTATAAACAACACAATGGATACCATGAATGAACTAGTAGCAACTACATTGACAAATGAGTGGTTGTAAAATTGTGATATAGTATTTTTCTAAAACATAAATTTTCTCAACTAAATTTAGGTGTGCACTGATTTGAAAACTTGATTCGATCTCGAGCTTTTTTTCAGCAGCATCTCATATCAACAACCGTGGACATATATATTTTTAACGGTAAATACGCGTTATCAGTGGATCGGTTAGTTTGTTACATAAACATTAGTACCGGTCAAATAATGTGTTGGGCAATAGCATATGAGATCGAGAGCCAATGTGAATTTTTGATTCCTTACTATATTTATTGATCCATCATTCTAATATTGTACGATCCATTATATAGATTAGAAGCATACCCGCTCGTTGAAGTGGGTCATTTTAGGAACTATATTGTGTGAACAAAAGGTATGATATATTGTGCTGCCTAAAGTAATATGCAGAAATTAATTAATCCTAGTCGAGATACTAAATTTAACCAGGTCCAGGGCAGCAAGGTCTTTAGGTTTGAAGAGGGATCTCCATTGCCATAATAACAAGCCAATTATGTAGAAGCAGTCAGCAGGTTGTGCAGGAAAAATAGCTTCAATTGAGAATTTGTTGTGAATATTCCAAAGGGCCCAACAATGGGCAGCGAAAACAGCCACATTGGTTTATCTAGCTTTAACAGCCAAGGAGTGCACAATCCCCCAGAATTGATCAACATTTTGGAGATTCCATTGCACTCCAAAGCTCTGGCGAAAACCACTCCAAACAAAAGCAGCAAGACCACAAGAGAGAGAAAATATTATTCCTATCTTCCATCAATCCACAAAGAGAGCAACGGTCGTTAGAAGGACCATGTCTCTGTAAGAGTTGATCACCAGCAGGGAGGCGACCCCTAGCAAGTTGCCAAACGAAAATCTTAATCTTAAGAGATATCTTAGCAGCCAAAAAACACTTAGGAACTTGACGGTCATCAACCTGAAGAATTTTGCGATAAAGGGACCGAAGTGAGAACCGACCATAGGATTCAAGAGCGCAAGAAACCTGATCATAGAGTTGATGGGTCAAATGTTTCTATCTTTTGTGTTAGAGCAACGCACTGCTCTAACACTTCGTCCCCAAACTCGCGTCTAAATCTCAAATTTCATCCAATACCACAATATGGGGCTGAGCCACTAGAATATCTGTGTTGGATGAAATTTTGAAAAGCCTCGAATAGCGGAGGCATGGAAGACCCTCCATGTCCACCAGTCCTTCCAAAAGAACACCTTTGTTCCTTGGCCGACATGAAGACCCTCCCAATTTAAAGTATCTTTTGATTTTATGAATACTATGCCAAATTTGGGATCCGCGAGAGGCATTCGAGGTGAAAATATTCATTTCCATGCATGCATTAAGAAGACCAATGGGAGTTTGTCGTTGCATGCATTAGGAAAACCAATGACCTCGCTGCATTCAGAACCGATGAGGACAAACACAATTAGTGGCATATAGCAAGTAATATTAATATATTAGCGAGTATTAAGGTAATAAAGTATTACCATCATCTACCATAGCATGGGAGTTTGCTTGATCAATAAAACATCAAATTGATTTTTAAGAAAAGTAATATGCAACTAGTAAGTTCCTTGTAAACATGTATATTTGAAAATATGGCCAAGGATGGTCAAAGTGGGTGATTGTCTAGCCCTGCAAATTACTCCTCTTGATCTAGATTTTGGATAAAATCCTCATTCACAATGGATTACAAAATTGTGTAAGCATTAAAAATAAACCAACATAAGAAAATTATTCACGAAATATTCTCTACTTCCCCAACCATCACGAGACTAATGGCATTGGAAAGGTAGTTTATTTTTGACCCGTAGAAAAAAAAAAGAATCGTATCATTTCGATGTCTAGATCAAAAGTTACGGAAGTTTGAGTTTCATATTAAGGGCATATCCCCCGAGTCTAAGGTCGTTCACGAGCTCCGATCCGCACGCCTCGCTCGCCGAGGTCCCACCGGCACTCTTAATTTACACGCCTCTCTCGTTGAGCTCCAGTCGATGCCCTAGGTCATCACACTTCTCTTGTCGAGCTCCCCGTTGATGCTCCTGATTTGTGCACCTCCATCACCGAGCTCATGGTCACCACCCTCGCACCTCCGCCGAGTTCGCTATCCTCGGCTCTACTATGTAAGGGAAGAGAACCCCGTAATTCTCCAAAGTTTTTATGAAATTTCTTAAAACCAAGCAAGCTCTTACCCTTACCCTTTATCCTGAGTTAGTGCTAGATTGCATTGGATGGAGAGAGACGTGTCGAGCGCGATTGGGCAGAGAGGATTCCGGCCGTGACTGGTCGCTGTCACGAGGTGAGAGAGTAGGTTTCCATCCGCTTTCTAAAACGTGCCCATCGCCGGCGATTGTTTTGTTTCTTTCGCTTTCCATCAACGCCGCATCGCTTCTGTCTTCTTCTGTGTCGTGCTTGCCTTTCAGACTGGTGATTAACTAGGACGTGGTTCGGTTCTTGTTTATGCTGGCTAATGGTGTTGCATCATCATTAAAAATGGAAAACAAAGCTTTGTGGTCAGCATGCTAGATTGCCACCTTGTCATGGTGCCGCAAAGTTATTCAACTCATTTGTCTTTTGCACAGTTGTTACCCGGCATGGATGGAGCACTGTCATAGTGAAAACAGAGTAAAAAAAATAGAAAGTTGTACCGGTGACAAAGTTTTCCTAAACCACATGTGCGCTAGCTAGAGGCTAGCTAGAGCGGTGAGTGGTCACCAATCAAATCTTGAAGAAATTAGCAATAATGGAATGAAAAACGATCTGGTGTAGAAAGTTGCTCAATTTTTTCTTCAGTGTTGTTAGTCACTTGCTCTATATGCATGCCGCCCCTAACCCAAGCTTGTCTTTGTCTTAGTTAGCTCCACTGTGAAACAACAGTGCCCTCTAAGATCCTACTAGCTAGTGCTACAAGTTCTATGCTTAGTGGTGCTAACTGCTAACCGAAGCAAACATGTAGGGACATGAAGGGAAGTTATTCTAAGACCCAGGAAAGCAAGGACATTATGAATGGTAGCTCCATTTAACCTGCACTAGCTAGTTGGCCCGGCGTGCATGGGTCCTCCGGATCTTATTAGGCTCAGATCTTTGACCTTTCACGTCGTGGTTACTCAGAACAGCAAACTTACAGTAAGTCCCGGTTGTTGGCGGCTTGGCGCCTGCGGTGGTGGTGTAGGCCTAGCCCCGGAGAGATCGACCCGGGCGGCCGGAATCATTTGGCTCGCCGGAACATCTCGGGTGCAAGAAAACACACGAGACAAGGACACTCATTTTGGCACGCTGGGAAAAGAGGATAAGCGTTAGGGAAAGAAAGCGGTCGCGACAGATGGCCGGGGAGATCGATCGACGAGGCTAGATTCTAGATGAGTGGAGACAAAATCATATAGCAAGCCGCTGCGAGTGCGAGCGTGTTTTTCCTCTGTGGGTCGCCGCGCGTGCTGATAATTCTCTCACCCTCACATTTCGCCTTCTGGAACGGCCGTGCCGCCGACGCCGCGGGGCATCTCGATCGGACGCGCGCGGCGAGCCGGTGATCGACCAAAGTGAGCACCGCCGCTCGTTGCGTCGGCCGGTGACCCCATGCATCGACCTGCCGGACGCCGGCGTCCGGCCAGTCAACACGTGCGCGACGGAGATAAAGCGGCCGGGAATTGGCATCGCATGCATGCAGCCGCGACGCGCCGGAATCACGGCGTGTGCGGGACACCGTCTCCATGCCCGGAAATGGAAGGCGGCCGTGTGTGGCCACCTCGCGCCGGCCCGCTGCCGTGCCTATCGGGCCAAACTGCGGACGTAGGACTATCGTCTTCAGCCACGTGATGATCCGGATAGGATCCACGATGGATTAGTTCCTTTCCGGCCGAATGTACGTGTCCTTTTGTTTGACACGGCAAGGCAGTGTATATCAGGAATTCAGGATAGGATGACACACTCACTCACAAGTTGGACCTGAGGCTGATCGGTTCACCTGACAGATATAAATATATTGCATAGCGTTTTCCATTAGTTCCGATTTTTAGGATAATTGACTAGTACAGCAATTTTATATGGTATCAGATCCACGATGTCTCAAGTTTAAGACCTTGTCCACGCAATATTAAAAAACTGTTGTCTGCACCGAAACCACGCTAAGGATTAAAATAGCGTGAAGGGAAATGTTGAGATATAAATATATTGCTCCTTTCCATTAGTTCAGACTTTTTTGAGATAATTGGCTAGTTTGCCAATTTTATAACACCGGCACCCGCTTGGTCCAGATCATTGGCGTGTATTAGCAGAATCAATACATCCTTAGTGTGTACTTAGGGAGATAAATCGATGTTCATGATAAATCCACATGAGAACGTGATTTGTCACAGATCCTGTTTTTCAGTGTTCATGGATGTAAACGTCTCTGGGTTTAGAGGGCGAATGAGTTTCATGTTCACATCCGAGTATCCGACTGGTCAACCACCGGAGCATGCAATCAAAACCCCTGATTTGCCGTAGTGACCAGTAAATTTGCATGCCGTTTGAACATCTCATAGAAAGCACGGTCAACCACCGAGCATATAAGCGAACCATTACTAGTTAGTACATGTACAGTTGTACACAAAGATATACTGTACCTGTTATTTTTTGCACTTGTAAATAAACATGTAGCAACACAATTAAGATAGCCACCATATGACCATACCCACACAAAAAAAGACAGCTAGCACCGTAGCAGAGTTAACATCGTAAACAAGTGTGTTCTGCATAGCAGAGAGCTAACAGCAGTAGACTTTCAAAGAAATGGTCTTCGACACCTGGCTAGCTGCTTGTAGCTACCAAGAATATATCTAATAAAAGATGACGAATAGGAATCTTTGCCGCACATGGTTACAGTGACAACAACCTATAATATACATGTGATATATATAATTATATATACATCTTTCTAGACAACACTAACTATATAATTATATATCATTGAACGGCGACAAGGACAAGAATAAAAATATTACATATCGTGGAACCTGGCATAATTTGGCTTAAGCATGCAAATCTAGGGAATCATTAATTAGTGTGACCAACCTCTATTATTAGGCCGACAATGCAATTTTCTTAGCACGGTTTCATAAGCATTTTGCTTATGTGGCATACTACTTAATGAAGAGAGAGAGAGTGAGGTTGTAGCGTAGCTAAGATACAACCTTTGCACGTGGACATAGGTAAAAAATGGTTCTAAACCAATCATATGTATGCATTGGCCCAAAATCATTAAATGTAGATACACCAAATAGAAAACAATGCATTGTACTAGTTGTATCTTAAATATTTAATTCTCCTATGATATCGTGCTAAGAGATGATGCACTGGCACAGGCCTTAGTATGCCATCACCGTACAAGCTCATACTAATTTTTTTTAGAAACCCGTACATACTGATGAGTATAGTAAGTTCCCCCGCTGCAACCTCACAAACTACGTGTCGGCATATGATTGCTCCGTCTCGAAGACTTTCTAGAAACGTTCATATTGAATCCCTAAACCAGTTTTCGGAAAACGTGTTAGCTTTATGAGGCATTAAACCAAATCCAAAATTCGGTTGGGTTGTGTGCTTTAGTTTGGATAATTTGGAATCGTCGAAATGATGTTTGGTTCTTGCCACATTTTAGTATGCCACAATTTATTATCCATATGGCCCATCTGTTATAGAGTGATTTTTTTGCCACGCTTTGTGGCGCCCAATTTCTTAGCCACACTTGCCAAACTTAGACTTGGCAAAGTGTGTCCGGTAACCAAACAGACCAAGAATTAAATTTAAAACGGTTTTAAAGGAAAGAAAGAAAAGTTCAGGGTTTGATATGGACAACTTCATAGTCAAGCATTGAAATGAAAACACATTGATGCCAAATGAAATGACAGGGTTAGAGACAGGAATTGACTTAACATACTAAGAGATTTGTGGAATTTCAATTGAAATGACGTTTCCGGTTTATGTCAGCCAAACACGTTGGGCATGGATCTCAATTGAATTCCATGATTCTAGCCTGAAACGATGGCTACCAAACGAGGTCTTACTTATTTATGCATTTGAGCCAATCGCATGCCGCGAGGATTTTTTTCCTGATGAAGGATTAAGGGTATAATGCAAGGATTCTATGATTCACATTTGGACCTCATTGATACGTCCATTTTGCATCACTATTTTATATCATAATTTACTGCTATTCATTGATATATTTCACATTTAGATGATATACTTATGTTATTTTATCTTGTTTTGCATGTTTGATGATTATTGGAGAATTAACTGCCGGAGTCAGGATTCAGCTGGAAAAAGCATAGTCAAGACACCCTATTTCTGAAGATCAACAATTCACGGAAAATATACAGATGTTCCTATTTTGTCAGATGCGGAGCCAGCCAAAAGGGGAGGCTGAGATGGGCCACGAGGGGCCCACACCACCCCACGGCGCGGGCCCCCCTTCTGCCGCGTCGGGGCATGGTGTGTCCACCCTGGCCCACCTCTGGTGCTCCCCCTTCGCGTACTTCATCCCCCAGAAACCCTAAGGCGTGGGGGTCATCGAGGAAATATTCCGCCGCCTCCACGAGGGAAACCACAGAGAGAGAAAAAACTCTCCGGCAGGCAGAAATCTGTCGGAGAAATTCCTTCCCGGAGGGGGGGGAATCATCGCCATCGTCATCGTCATCACGCCGGGCTTCATCGGGATCATCATCATCATCATCTCCATCGCTGTCACCATCATCTTCCACCGCTCCACTTCGTTCGCTGTAAACATCTAGGGTTATACTTTGTGTAGTTCATAGGGGAAACTTTCCCGGTGTTGATTACTACTTGTGGTTGATGCTATTAAGTTTTATCGGTGAATTGAAGTATTGTCTAGATTGTTATTCATCATTAATCACCTCTGATCATGATCCATATGATGTCTTGTGAGTAGTAGTTCGTTTAGTTCTTGAGGACATGGGAGAAGTCATGCTGTTAGTAGTGGAACTATGTTGAGTATATTTAATGGTTTGATATTTAAGTTGTGGTGTTATTCTTCTAGTGGTGTCGTGTGAACGTCGACTACATGACACTTCACCTTTATGGGCCTAGAGGAATGCATTGTGTATTCGGCTACTAATTGTGGGGTTGTCGGAGTGACAGAAACCTAAACCCCGTTAGTAAACGGTGCATGAGGGAGTGTAGGATCTCAGAGTTTAAGGCTGTGGTTAGATTTATCTTAATTACTTCCTTGTGACGCGGATGCTTGCAAGGGGTTTAATCACAAGTATGTATTAGTCCAAGTTAGGGCAGTGCATTAGCATAGGTTCACCCACACAACACTTATCAAAACAATAAAGATTAATCAGCTGTAGGAAGCGAAAGCACTTGACGAAATTCCGTGTGTCCTCAAGAACATTTTGCCATCATAAGTAAACCAACCGCTTATCCTTGCTCTAAAAAGGATTGGGCCACTGCTGCAATTATTATTACTGTCTTTTATTTACACGCATTTTATTTATCTGCAATATCAAAAACCCTAAAAACTTGTCTGCTAGTATTTACAGTGATTCCTTGTTCAAAACTACTTGTCAACACCTTCTGCTCCTGTTGGGTTCGACACTCTTATTTATCGAAAGTACTACGATACACCCCTATACTTGTGGGTCATCAAGACTATTTTCTGGCGCCGTTGCCGGGGAGTGAAGTGCTATTGGTAAGTGGAATTGGTAAGGGAAACCTTTACTGTAAGTGCTGTTTTTATTTCTGCTTGCTGCTTTATTTTATTATGGGAGATCTCCATTCGAATCCCTATTTGGGAATACTACTGCCACTGCTAAGGTAGTAGATGAACCGCGCCTGCTGAATTAGATCCATTTAAATACCTATGAAAATTGTTGAACGTGTTATGGATAACCGCTATGTTGGAGATGGAACCATCCATATGGTGATTTTACTTTTATACATGAATTATGCGAGTTGTTCAAGTGTGCAGGTATTTCAATGGAAAAAGTCAAGAGGAAGTTTTCTCTATATCATTGAAGGGCCGAGCTGCGGAATGGTATAAGATGCTGAGAAGAATGGCCGATCTATTGGCTGGGAGGAAATTGTACCTCTCTTTTATTCTAAATTCTATCCTCCTAGTGAGATTCATCAAGATCGAAATCGCATATATAATTTTTGGCTCATGATGGAGAAGTATTGCCCAAGCGTGGGGAGGATTGAAGTCACTAATGCTCAAATGTCCCATTCATGAGCTCCCAAGTAATATTGTTATCAATAATTTTTATGCAAGGCTTTCTCTTCTGATAAGGATTTATTGGATGCCTCTTGTTCTGGATCATTTACACGTACTGAAGAAGAAGTTAAATGGGACCTTCTTGACCGTATTCAGGAAAATACTGAAGGATGGGAGAACGACAAAGGTAGAAAGTCAGGTATAAATTATGATTATGAATGCATTAAATCTTTTATGGAGACTGATGATTTCCGTAATGTTAGTGTTTTATTGTCTTGATTCTCAAGTTGTTGCAAATTATTACAAAGCTTTTGCCTCTTATCTTGATGTGCCTAAGAAGGATTTGAATAAATATCATGACCTTATAAGTAAAACCAATTCGGCCATGGCAGAAGTATTGAAGTTCATACTGTTGATCACATTTTGCCAGAACCTTATATTGAAAAAATACCTTTTCTGTTAAAGTCAAGCAACATTCTCTGATAGCTAGTGTGGTAATTAAAAGTGCCAAGAAACCTTTAGAGCTGATGAACAAATAACTGTTGAACCCTGAAGTAGCAATTATAAAGGATTTGGTAACTGAAAATGTAGATGGAGAACATATTATCTTTTGTGAAGATGCTTCTAATATTGTTTCGCATCCTGGTAAATTAGGAAAACAAGTGTTCCTGTGCTTTCAGTGAAGATAGGAGAACATTGCTATTATGGTTTATGTGATATTGGTGCAAGTTCCAGTGCTACCTTTTGAACTTTATAAAGAAATTATGCATGAAATTAGTCCCTGTGAACTTGAGGATATTGATGTGGTTATTCAACTTGCCAATAGGGAAACTATCTCTCCATTCGGTATTGTGAGAGATGTTGAGGTTTTATGCGGTAAAACTAAATATCCTGAAGTACTTGGTTCTAAAGTTAGTAAAACTTGTCTATTATTTTCGGTAGACTTTTCGGAATACATGTGGTGCTATTATGATTGTAAGAAAGAGAAAATTTACACTAAATTTATGGAGAATCTTATGAGTTTAATTTCTCTAAGTTTGGTAAGAAACTTTATGAAACTGATTTGCCTAATGAGGACTCGAAAATTGAACAACTGCTGCTATTGCTATTGCTCCTAACAATGCCTTGCAGCAATTTATGGAGGAACACGAAAGTGAGGTCTTTATGGAGGAAAGGAATGAAATTGACAATATCTTTCTTCATCAACCACCATTACTTAAGCATAATTTGCCGGTGGAAGATTTGGGTACCCCTGCACCTCCTAAAGAAGATCCTGTTTTTGATTTAAAACCTTTGCCTGATAACCTTAAATATGCTCACATTGATGATAAGAAAAACATCCTGTTATTATTAGTTCTAAACTTTCAGGTACTGAAGAGGCAAGGTTATTGGAAGTGTTGAGGAAACACCGAGGGGCTATCGGATATACTTTGGATGATTTAAAAGGGATTTCTCCTGCTATATGTCAACACGCCATCAACATGGAAGATGATGCAAAACCTGTTGTGGAGCACAGCGTCGTCAATCCTAAAATGAAGGAAGTGGTAAGAAATGAGGTATTAAAACTCCTCGATGCTGGTATAATTTATCCTATTGCTGATAGTAAATGGGTAAGTCCTGTGCATTGTGTTCCTAAGAAAGGAGGAGTTACTGTTGTGCCAAATGAAAATGATGAACTTATTCCTCAAAGAGTAGTTGTTGGATATAGGATGTGCATTGATTTTCGAAAGGTTAATAAAGTTACTAAGAAGATCACTATCCTTTACCTTTTATTGATCAAATGTTAGAAAGGTTGTCTAAGAAAACTCATTTTTGCTTTCTTGATGGTTATTCTGGATTTTCACAAATTGCTGTTAGAGCAGAGATCAAGAGAGAAAACTACTTTTACTTGTCCTTATGGAACTTATGCTTATAGGCGTATGCCTTTTGGTTGTGTGTAATGCTCCTGCTACATTTCAAAGATGCATGTCTGCTATTTTTCATGGTTTTTGTGAAAAAATTGTGGAAAGTATTCATGGACGATTTTTCGTCTATGGAACTTCTTTTGATAACTGCTTGCAAAACCTTGATAAAGTTTTGCAGAGATGTGGGAAACTAATCTTGTCTTAATTGGAGAAATGTCACTTTATGGTTAATGAAGGGATTGTTCTTGGACATAAAATTTCTGAAAGAGGTATTGAAGTGGACAGAGCTAAGTTGAAGCAATTGAGAAAATGCCTGTCCCAGGGTGATGTTAAGGTATTCGTAGTATTCTCGGTCATGCCGGGTTTCTATAGAAGGTTTATTAAAGATTTCTCTAAAATTTCAAAACCTCTTACTAATCTTCCAAAAAGATGTACCTTTTTTTTTGATGATGATTGTAAAGAAGCTTTTGAGTCTCTAAAAAGGCTTTAACCACTGCTCCTGTTGTTCAACCTCCTGATTGGACTTTACCTTTCGAAATTATGTGTGATGCTAGTGATTTTGCTGTAGGTGCTGTTCTTGGACAGCGAGTAGATAGAAGTTGATGTTATTCATTATGCTAGTAAGACTCTTGATGCTGCTCAAAAGAATTATGCCACTACTGAAAAAGAGTTTTTAGCAGTAGTTTTGTTTGTGATAAGTTTAGACCTATATTGTTGATTCGAAAGTTATTATCCATACCGATCATGCTGCTATTAGATACCTTATGGAAAAGAAAGATGCTAAGCTAGACTTATAAGATGGGTGCTTTTATTACAAGAGTTTGATTTGCAT